>JAANYP010005076.1:0-303879 GCA_020465985.1 Centrapalus pauciflorus
CATGTCGGCTTCAGTGAATACATACGTGTTTCCATCGGACCTGGTAACAGTAAACTTCGGATAAAAAATCTTAACAAATCTTTCCTTTTCAATCATCACCAGATCTACTATCCTGAATTCACTCTTCACCTTCTCAACCTCTTGAGTCTTATTTCTTAAGAAACTGGCATAGTTGACCAGATTGGGCATGTTCGGCTCTAAAACTCGGAATAACTTGAGAAATGAACAGGGAGCTTGTTTCTTGCAAAAAATCCTTTTCTCCAAAATATCTTCAATATACGACATCTTATTCCTTTTTCTGATGAATTCAGCAGATCTATTCTCTGGAAGCTCTAGCTTTTTCACCTTCTTCTTGCTTATCTCATCTTTATTCAACAAAGTCAACATATCTTGAATTTCTCTCTGCACCACTTGTTGAGCTTCAAATCTGAGTCTATGTTGTTTCTTAGACTCATCGGCAAGCACATACTCGTTGAAGAATCTATCCATTACCTCAACGTCATTCAGTATGACCTTTTCTTGTGCAACACTGCTCTCAACTGGAAACTCTTCAAATTCCTCTTTAACTTGAATAACCACCTCAGGCTTTTCAACCGTTGGTGTCAAATCAGTATCCTTCAAAATCTCTTCAACTAACCCTTCCTCCTCCTCAATTCTTTCAGCTCTGAAATCAACATCAGTTAAGGCAATTATATCATCATCTTCTGATACTTCAATGTACTCCTCCCTCTCTTCTCCTATACCTTGAATACTTAAATCTTGATTTTTCTCTTGATTGTCTTCATCTGAATCAATATATTTGACAAAGTGATAGATATCAGACTGAATGTTCAAAGGAACTGGAACATCTTCATGAAGAATCAATCCCAGCTCTCTTTGTTCACCAGCTGAATCTTTTGAGCCTCCAGCCTCTTTCTCTTGAACTTCCGGTTCCTTTTCTGGATACGTAATCATTAATAACCCAGGCGTTGGTTCATCAAGCTTTCTCCTCTTCTCCCCCTCATGAGGAGCATCATCGGAGTCCTCATCATGCTCATCATGTTTCCTTTTGGATGAGGAAGCTTGAGCCTTACACGTCTCTTCTACTGCAGCTACTCTTTCAGACAAATTTCCTAAAGCCGTTACCACTGTATTCTCTAAACTGATCATGCGTTCTCTCATCTCGTCAAATTGATCAAAAACAAAATCTTTTAACTCTTCCTTCAACTCCTCCATTGCTTGTTTTGATTCATCTCTTTTAACCGACTCCTCCGCAACATCCTTTCCCTTCAAAAACTTCTGAATGTTAGACATTTGAGCCATGACCTCAGCCAGTTGATTAGATACATGCGTGTTGACTCCAGAAACAACTGCATTCAAGGCTGTTGACAGAGTTGATTCGGTCACAAACGGGGATAAACTCACTACTGGGTCACGAAGACTTCCAGTTGACACAACAGTTGAACTGGTAAACAGAACTTCTGTGTGGCCAGTGCTCAGAGTTGGTATTTGCGTTTCTCTGACTGGACTTCCACCCTCTTCAAGTGACGGAGCAACAAATGCTTCCATTACTAAGGGTGTTCCGGTGGGAACACGAAGTTCGGCCACACTGACTTCAACGAATGAAGTCGACTCAAGTGTCCTAATGTGTATAGGATCTAGACTCAGTGAATCAAATGAAGTCATACACACGGGCAACTGTGTACTGGTTTCAATAACCATCAAGTCCAATTGACTTTCGGATAGATTGTGTGTTTCATCCCGGTGAGCAAATGAAACAATCTCCTGTTGAGAGGAGATTGAGTGGATAGGAGGGTGTGCAGTCGTCAGTGGGATACTGACTTGTTCAATGCTAACTCTCATAGGAGAGCTAACAGTGGATGTGGTTAATTCCCGGCTTTCTGGGCTTAAGGGCACCCTCACACTCTCTACAGCGATGTGCTCAACCTCAATCATCATTCCCCCTCCTTCATGATGATCTCCACCATCATCACCATCATCATCATCATCACCCTCTCCCTCTTCTTCTTGAATATCAGATAGAGTTCTCTCAGAATCAGATTTCTCTTGTTCTTCCTCACCACCCCTCACACTTCCTTCACCCTCACTCTCAGAACGGCTAACCTGAACTTCAGCCCCTTGCTGAGGTTCCGCTATCCTTAAAGCTCCTGGGCTAAGAGAACCCGGTTCTTGGGTCTCTATGGGAGCATGATCTATTCTATATAACCTCACATTTTCACTCTCAGGATCTGCATACTTCAGTAAATATTCAGGAATCGGCATGATATTTGCATTAGGAGAGTCCGGTACTTCATGTAGACTCATCATAACATAGTCTGGGCATCGTTGAGAGTTGGCTCGCTTTGGAATATTTTCATTTGCCCTTAAGATCCCTCGAATAAGGATCTGTATAAATCTCTGAAGTGGCACAAATTTCCTTGCTCGATTTGTTGTTTTTGCAAGCACAACCTCCTTTAGATCCTCCCATATGCACTGAGCAAAGTCATAATGTTTATTGAATGCTATCCCATGAAAGATTCTCAAGCAGTGAATGCTGCATCTGTCAATCCCTGTATGCTTAGATGTCATACACCTATTGATGATCCCAAATAACGTATACCATTCGCCATTCAATCCATTTCTGTGAAACTTTGAGCTCTTCGGAAGTGGTTTTGAGTAGCCTAGGCAGATTAAATTATAAACCAGCTCTTCATCAGAAACAAAGTCTTCAAAATCTGCCAACTCAGGGAAATTCACAGTATCTATACGTCTTGGAAGAAACAAGTTATGACGCAGTCTTGCTAGGGTGATTTTCGTTTTAAACTGGTCAATTGTTACTTTGAAGTGGTGATTTCCGTCCGCGGGAACAAATTTGACAGTGTGCCAAAATTGTTGTAAGTACACTTGAGGAATAGACGGTTTGTATTGTAATAGATAACCTAGTGGATGACCTTTCAATATGTCCACTATGATAGGATGGCTTACTTTGATGACTTTGGTATCAAGACGATGATTATTGTCACGAAACGGAAGGCAATGTTTTGGTTTTACAAGTTGGTTATCAGGAATAATATGGGTTTGTGAGGAACGGGCTACAGAAGTTGATCGGACTGGGGTAGAGACGAGAGTATGGTTTGATGATGATTGAGCATCAGAGGAATTAGAATTTTGGGATTGTACAGGAGATGCCATTTGAATACCTGTAAAAATAAAATTCATGTTAGATTTACCAAGTACACAAAGTACAACCTTCAAAATGTAGAAAAACTTGTAACATTTTATCAGAAATTGCAATAACTTGTGATTTTCTGTTTAAAGCATCGGGATTCCTGACAATAATTGAAAAATTATTGAGAGAATTCCAAAGTCAATCGTTTAGAGACCAATGTTAGAAAAACACAAATTTGTAACAATTTCTTAAAAAATGTGACATTTTTTTCTGAAAACTTTAAAATTCTATACTTAGAAAAAAAATTTCTGATGAATCTCGAATGAACCTATGCAATTCTCGAATGACACTGTAATAATCTCGGGTGACACATGATACAACTCGAATAAGACTACACCCAACTCGAATGATGAGACTAGAAAACTCGACTAAGTCTACATACAACTCGAATGATATGTACATGAAACTCGACCAAGTCTATATACAACTCGAATGATGAGACTACAAACTCGAATAATACACTATAAAACTCGAATGAAGAGTCTAGGAAACTCGAATAATACTCTGAAAAACTCTAATGAAGTTTGATTCAACTCGAATGAGTCTTGAAGTTTCTCGAATGAAGAAACATGAAACTCGATTAAGTCACAACAAAACTCGAATGTTATATACATGAAACTCGAATGTAACATGTATTAAACTCGAATAGAAAATGAAATTCAACACCTAACTCGAATGACTAAGTCATTTTCTCGATTAACACAGAGTCTCAACTCGATTATGCTTGAAACACATGTTCTGAAAAATTTTCTAAGTATTACATCCACATATTTCTCGAATGAGTCATGATGCAACTCGAATTATGCTTAGATAAAACTCGAATGACAATGCATCACAACTCGAATGACACTGTCACTCAACTCGAATGACTCTTTAAAAACTCGAATGTAACTGTTGATCAACTCGAGTAACACTTTCAAGAAACACGAATGAAGCTGTTGATCAACTCGAATGATACGTCAAAGAAACTCGAATGAAACTGTATTCGAGAAATGTCTTTTCATGTTTTTCGACAAGTCTAAAACACACTGAATTTGAGGAATTTAATTTCAAGAAGCATTTTCAGTGTTTTAACACTTGAACCCCCTTCGAAAATGAATTTTAAACACATTTGTTTTACTGAACTTTGAACAAAAACAACTTTAAAGTTGTTAAAAATTCAAATTTCAGAAAAATCAAAAATGCGAAACTGTTCGATTGAAAAATTGATGATTGTGTGTGTGTGAATTGAAAATGACTTATGAAACTTCAGATTCATAGTCATAATGTCATTGTGGACAACAACACACACTTAATTTCAGTTTCAAGAATCATTCAGATGATTCACCATTAACGGTCAAGAACTCAAAATAAAAAGACGAACACATATTCACATTTGAACAAATACTCTGAAAATATGCACAAACAAACTGAAAAAAATAAAGAAAAACAAACTTTTACTCACAATTTTGATGAAAGAAAACCGTCAGTTGGTGGGTTTTTGAGGTTTCTTCAAAGTTAAGAAGCTTGTTGGAGAAGATGAAGTTGATTTTCCGAAAAAAATGATTTGAATTTGAAAATTCAAATTTATAGTCAAATTGAGCCAGCCCATTTGAATTTTTCAATGTTAAACAACCCGGCCCATGTTTAAATTTTCTCAATATTAACATTCGGCCCATCTTCTATTTTAAACCACATTAGCCCACATACCTATTTTTCAAAAAAAAAATTGTGACTAAAAAAAAAATAAAAAAAAATCCATCAGCTCAAAAAAAAATTTAAAATGAACTTAAAAAAAAAATATACTTGAGAAGAAAAAAAAAATTTCACATACACATCATTAAAAAAATGAAAAACACACACAACAAAAAAAAAATTAAAATTATTAACAAAATGCGTTTGCTCCCCCTTGAATTTTTTAAAGTTGCTCCCCCTCAACTTATGATTTCAGTTTGCAGCTCTGCTCCCCCTTCAAAATAACAGATAATTTTTATCAGATTTATGCAAAATCAGATAAAATGTTTTTCTGCTCCCCCTGCACATGACATTCCAGATCTCGTTAAATTCTCAAGTATGTAAATCTTTTATGAATCCTGAATTTAACATCAGATAAAAATCACTTAAAAAATGAAAATTTTAAAATTAAAATTTTGAAACTACTGAATTATTAAATCTTAACGATTCAACATACCCAATTTGTATACCAAAAAATTAAATCGTTTTTCATCTAACGCTTTGGTAAACAAATCAGCTAGTTGATATTCAGTAGGTACAAAATATAATTCTATATTTCCATTTTCTACATGATCTTTAATGAAATGATACCGAATGTCGATGTGTTTTGTTTTAGAATGTTGCACCGGGTTTGATGCAATAGCGATTGCACTCTGAGAATCACAGTATATTGGAATCTTCTTTGGTGTAAACCCGTAGTCACGTAGTTGGCTTTTCATCCACAACACTTGTGAACAGCAAGAAGATACAGCCACGTATTCTGATTCAGCTGTTGACAATGAAACACAGTGTTGTTTCTTGGATGACCAACATACGGGTTTGTCACCTAAGAATTGTACTGCTCCTGACGTACTTTTTCTGTCCATCTTATCACCTGCGTGATCAGCGTCAGAAAAAGCAGTCAGATGAAATGAAGACTCCCTAGGGTACCACAAACCAAGATTTGGTGTACCTTTGAGATATCTTAAAATTCGTTTTGCAGCAGTTAAGTGTGATTCTTTTGGATTTGCCTGATATCTAGCACAAACACATGTAGCAAACATAATATCTGGTCTACTGGCTGTTAAATACATTAATGACCCAATTATACCTCGATAATGGGTTACATCTACAGGTTTCCCTGAGATGTCCGCATCGAGTTTTGATTTTGAATCCGGAGCCATGGGAGTTTTCATAGGAGTACTATTGACCATGTTAAATTTCTTTAACATGTCTTGGATATATTTTGACTGATTGATAAAAATACCATCAGTCAATTGTTTTACTTGTAAACCTAAGAAAAAATTAATTTCCCCCATCATGCTCATTTCAAATTTCTGGGACATTAAAAACGCGAATTTCTTACAAAATTCAGGATTTGTAGACCCAAATATTATATCATCTACATATATCTGTATTACTATAATATCTGGCCCCTGACGTTTTATAAACAGAGTTGTGTCAACTGCACCTTTTGTAAATCCACATTTCAACAGATATGTTGAAAGTGCATCATACCAAGCACGAGGTGCTTGTTTAAGGCCATACAGTGACTTATCCAAAATATATACATGATCAGGTTTCGAAGGATCAGTAAACCCTTCGGGCTGATATGTATATACTTCATCTGTTAGCTCCCCGTTTAAAAACGCAGTTTTGACATCCATTTGATATACTGTAAAATTTTTATGTGCGGCAAAAGCTAAAAACATCCTTATAGCTTCAATGCGTGCAACTGGTGCGAATGTTTCATCATAATCAATTCCCTCTTGTTGACTGTATCCTTTGGCCACGAGACGAGCTTTATTTCGAATAATGACGCCGTGTTCATCTTTCTTGTTCTTGAAGATCCACTTCGTGCCAATTATAGATTTGTCCTTTGGTCGCTCAACAAGTCGCCAGACCTTTAACCGTTCGAACTGGTTGAGTTCCTCTTGCATCGCCACAATCCAATCAGCATCCAGAAGGGCTTCTTTTACATTTTTAGGTTCAATCTTACTTAAAAAATTTGAAAATAAGCATTCATTTAATGTAGCCCTTCTGGTTTGGACTGATGACGATGGATCACCAATGATATTCTCTATTGGGTGATTTCTTGTCCACTTAACTGTATGTGGAAACGGTTCTATTGGGTCTTGGTTGGGATTGGAATCTACATATGGTTCGGGAGTGGTTGCAGATGTTGTAGGTGGAACATCGGAGGTAGGAGCTTCTGACTGTTCTGAAGTAATAGGGGTTTCAGAAGTATGTGGAGGTTCAATTGGTTGTACAGTCTCAGTAGTTGACTGCACCTTTGCTGTTGAAGCTTCTCCAGTTTCTTCTGAACTTTGTTGTTGAGATAGATCTGAAACTACGACTGGATCTTCAGTGATCCTGTCAGGCACCAAATTTTGAACATTAGATTTGGGAGTTTCAAAATAATCATCATAAAAGTTCTCAAACAACTTATTTAATTCATTTTGTTCAGCATTTTGTTTATTGGACTCCAAAGAAGTCTGCATGTTAGGTCCGGGTTCTGAACTGGTGTGTTCAGAAGCCATTATCATTCCTTCGTCAAATTTAACATTTACGCTCTCGTTGACTATCTTGGTTCTCTTGTTGTATATTCGGAAAGCAACCGATTCCTTTGAATACCCGATGAAGATTCCTTCATCCGCCTTTTGATTAAACTTTCCCAGATTGTCTTTATCATTCAATATAAAGCATCTGCAACCAAAGACATGGAAAAATTTAACATTAGGTATTCTTTTATTGATCAGCTCATACGGAGTCTTTCCGAATCTTTTATTTATTATTGAACGGTTTTGTGTGAAACATGCTGTTGCAACCGCTTCTGCCCACAAGAACAATGGTAAATTGGAGTAGGCCAACATCGTCCTGGCTGCTTCCACTAGTGTCTGATTTCTTCTTTCAACGACACCGTTCTGTTGTGGAGTCCGAGCAGCTGAGAATTGATGTGTAACTCCAACTGAATTTAAGAACGAGTCCAATGATTTGTTCTTGAACTCTGTTCCATTGTCTGAGCGAATTGTCTGGATGGTGAGTTGCAACTTTACTTGTATTTTTCGGATGAAGTCGATGATAGATTCGGTGGCATCTGATTTGGATTTCAGGAAAAACACCCATGTGTATCGTGAGTAGTCATCAACTATCACCAATACATATCTTTTCTTATTTATACTCTGTACTCGCATTGGTCCACACAAATCCATATGCAGTAACTCTAATGCTCTTGTGGATGAGTGTGCTGTTTTGGATTTGTGTGTGGCTTTTGTCATCTTTCCTTTTTCACATGCCGCGCATAGTTGCTCTTTTTGATATTTAAGCGCCGGCAGCCCTTTAACTAACCCTCCTTTTGCTAGGTTGGTCAGTTCATTGAAATTTAGATGCGAAAGACGACGATGCCAAAGCCATGCTGTTTTGGATGTTGCTTTTGACAATAAGCAGACATCTTTCTTCAGATTGATCGAGGCTAGATCAATAGAGTACAGATTTGTTTTCCTGGTTCCTGCTAGAATTTCTTTTCCTTCTGCTGATTTGATGCTGCACCGATTGGCTTTAAAGTTGACTTCTAATCCCTTATCACACAGTTGTCCAATACTGAATAGATTATGACCAAGACCGTCAACATAAAAGACCTTTTGGATTGTGATTTTGTCATATTTCAGACTTCCATATCCCTTGATCGGACAAAACTGATCGTTTCCAAATCTTACCGTCCCACAGAACTTTTCTACAAAGTCCGTGAGTGTGTCTCGTTGTCCGGTCATGTGTTTGGAGCATCCCGAATCAAGGTACCATACATGGTTTACCTATAAAACGTAATAGCACATGAGGTACCCACTTGTAGTTGGGCACTTTAGTTTTAGGTAAAACATGCATAGTATCTTTTGATTTGCTAACTGATATGGCTTTAGGCTTATCGTTTGAATTTATTTTAGGTACCCATTTTTGAATTGTTCTTTTGGGTATCCACTTTTGTACAATTCTCGGTGGAATTGTTTTTGAAGTTTTTATCTGTGGATCCTTTTGCTTGTCATACACTGGGTCCTTTTTCTTTGGTTGCCATACAAGCTTATTATGTTTCATTGTTTCAGACTTACAAACATAAGAATTCAAAGCAATTAATTTCGATCTTGAAAACTTAACACAAGAATTATTAACTAGTTTATTATTATTACAGACAGAATGTTCAATTTTGCTGTTTCTATCTGTAACAATTTTTCCTTTCACGCGCCATTCTTGTTTTATAATCTTGTTTTTCTCTTCTCTTTGCTTCTTTCGTCATACTTGTTTTCGCGACCCGTTCACAACGTTATCTGACATAAAAGAAGTTTGAGAATTAGAAGATTTAGATGCTTGGTTTTTCTGTAACCTTTTCATACCTGTTGAAGATTTGGCTATATGTGCCAAGGAGTTCGTTGATGAAGATGATTCACCCTTTTCAAAATTAGGAGACTTAACAAACAGTTTTGTTTTCTCCTTCTTTTGTTGCACTGATGGTGAATTTTCAGATGGTTTTAAAGAGTCTGTAGTCTTTCTTTGCAGAATTTGAACAGATTCTTTATTACCAGTTGATAGTTTGTTAGTCAAAGGTTTGATAAATTCACCAATTTTACCAAATCTTTGATCTAATGATTAATATCAGAGTGCATGAACAGATCAAATTCTTTTTCTGAATTTATAGAATCCATAGAAATAGATGAATGTGGATCAGACACATTTATGTTTTTAGACTTATCTTGCAACTTTTGTTCTAATTTTAGTAATTCAGACTTGAGTGTTCCATTCTCTGTCTCAAAACTTTTAATTTTCAATTCTAAATCAGAATTTATCTGTTCTAAAATTGAATTTGGTAAATATAGTTTTTGAGACTGAGTTGGTAATTCAGACAAATCCTTTTCAGAATAAGTTTGAATGTACTCTTCTTTAGTATCAACAATGTTGCTGATTTCATTTATCTTGGTATAGTCAACATAATTTTGCATTTTGTCTGATCTTGACCTTTTGATTTCTTCACTGGATTCTACTTCTTCAGATGCTTTCAAGAATGTCATTTTTAATCCTAAATTCATGTATCTGACATCATATAATGTTGGTGAATTTGTTATAGCTTTTGTCAGATACTTAGGATTTTCCCAACCAATACCAGATTTAGAGTTATAAAACTCTGTATCTTTTGGTTGATTTAGATATATTGTTTGATCTGTTTGCCCTCTTTTAATAAATTCATCCTCCATCTTTTTTATTTTCTCATAAAGTTTAGTTCTTTCTTCAAATATGGCATGATATTTTACAGAAAAATTTGAGGCTTCTAATTCAGCTATTCGCAGACTTTCTTGTAAATCAGATATTTTGTGATTCAAATTGAGTATATTGCTTTGAAGTTCTTTTTCCTTATCTTGTAAGTCTGAGACAGCTCGTAAAGCTAAGGCTTTATCTTTGGAAAAATCTAGGACTAAATTGTGTTCATTTAGAAGTTTGTTTTCCAAAGAATGAACCTTTTTCTTTTCTGCTTTTAAGGATTTTTCAAACTTTTTAAGCATGAAAGCCATATTAGTTAGTTTTTCTTCTAATATGCCTGATTCGTCAATATCAGAATCTGAAATAGAATTTACCTCCTGTCCTTCTGAATCCTCTGAGTTATCAGACTCTGAATCCTCCTCATTTTCAGCTTTGTTTTGGCCAGATGCCATTAATGCAACTTCTTCTTTTTCTTCTTCTTCATCAGAATCAGATTCTCTCTGGTCTTCATCCTCTTCATCTGTCAGTCCAACCCACACCTCATCTTCAGCTATCATAGCTGATTCACTGAGTTCAGATTCATTGAAGATTTCTGACTTTAAACAGATATGGGCATCTTCATCCAAAATGTCATCATCTTCGGATAACTGTAACCAATGATCATCCTCCGCCATAAGTGCTTTGCCTGACTCTTTCTCTTTAGCTAAGAGGGCCTTTCTCGTATAGTAGTCTGAATTTTTGACTACTGGTGATCTGCATTCCCGGGCATAGTGACCTGGTTTTCCACAGTTATAGCATTTCTGTTCAGATTCCTTCTTGGTTGATTTATCTGACTTCTCATATTTGTCAGACTTTCGTGCACTACTTTCTCCAGCCTTCTCATACTTATCCTTCTTCTCAACTTTCCTTGAGCCTGTTTTGTAGCGCATTTTGTTGTTTGTTGGCTTCCTGTAAAATTTCTTCTGAAATGCCTTTGTAAGCAGTGCCATCTGTTTTTTCATCTCTTCAATCTCTGAATCTGCAGATGAATCTGATGATTCTGATTCTGATGATGTACTGCTGATTACCGCTCTCTTCTCCTTTTTGAGCTTGTATTTATACTTTTTCTCCGACAGTAGAGCTAGTGGATCAGCAGTTTCTTTTTCCGCTTTCTTCTTTCCAGATATTTTCCTCAAAACAACTTCTTGGTAGTTGTTGAGGTTTTCAAATAGCATATGAAAATCCATCTCCTCTATATCTTTCGTTTGTTGGATGATCATAGCATATTTTTCCCACTCTGGATTTAGGACATTTAAGAATTTGACATTGATGTCCAAGTTGGACTTCGTCACTCCGTTTCTTTTGACCTCACTTACCAGATTTACAAATCTGAGATAAGTGTTTTCCAGAAGTTCACCTTCACGGGCTCTAAAGTTTTCAAAAGTCATTAAACTATTCCTAGCCCTATTTGTAGCAGCTCTGTCTGATCCCCGCATGATTTTGCACACTTCATCCCAGATGGACTTAGCAGTCTTTGTGTTTGTCAGACAAGTGTATATATCATTGGGGATTGATATCAACAATAATTTTCTGGCTGTCTTGTCCCCTAATTTTCTCTTTTTCTGCGCCTCTGTCAGATTTGTGACCTCAACAGTCCTCGGTGGTATTGGGGGATTGCCAGTTGGTACTCCTGGGATTGTTTCCATAAAGATTGCTGGTCCTTCAGTTAATGACTTCAGCATTTCTTCAGACAGATCATGGAAACTTATAAATTCCAGAAACCTTTCCCGCCATTGAACGTATTCACCCCTGTATAAGATTGGGGGTTTTGTTTCGGATCCCATAGCAAGTGCATCTTTAGACATGTTGATTGTTTGTTGGGAAACTTTGACCAAGATCAAATGAACTCCGAATGAGATTGAAAATTTGATCACACCTTGAAACACAGATTAGTACTGAAACACAATGACTTGTTAGTAGCAATAAGCAGTTTAAATCAAGCAGTGAATTGTGTTTGTATGTATGTGTGTGACAAACTTGAATGATTCTTGTGTTTATGAGTGAAACTTGAAAGAATGTAGTGTAAGACTTGATTGAGTTTATGATAAAACTCGATTGATTCTTTCACTGAAACTCGAATGAGTGTTTGATCAAACTCGAATGAGTGTTAGATCAAACTCGAATGAGTATGTGAACAAACTCGAATGAGTATGTGAACAAACTCGAATGAGTATGTGAACAAGCTCGAATGAGTATGTGAACAAACTCGAATGAGTATGTGAACAAACTCGAATGAGTATGTGAACAAACTCGAATGAGTATGAGAACAAACTCGAATGTGTCTTACAATAAACTCGAATGTGTCTTACAATAAACTCGAGTGAGTCTTATAAGAAACTCGAATTGTTCTTATACAAAACGTCTTGTATAAAATTCGAATTCGTCTTATATAAAACTCGAATGAGTCTTATATAAAACTTGAATTGTTCTTATACAAAACTCGAATGAGTTTTGTATAAAATTCGAATTGTTCTGAAATTCAAGTTGTCAATTTGAATTGTTTGGCAACTTGATTAATATTAAGACACAACTCGATTAACACAGATAAGCAACTCGAATTACACTTGTACTCAACTCGAATTGTTAAGGTACTCAACTCGAATTGTTAAGGTACTCAACTCGAATTACACACTGGATGTGTATATTTCGAGTTTCTTAGTATTTTCAGGTTTTACAAGTCTGAAATTCAGATTAAACCAAATTTTTATCCAATTTCACTCAAATTGTAATCGAAGGTAAGGTTTTTGAATACAAACACTTTTTGTTAAGCACTTTTATGTAAAAATGGATCTAAACCAGACTTTTTCAATGAAACAGTACCGGTTTTGACTTTTTCAAAAATTTCAGAAAATTCCTTAGATCTTTTTCTGTGTTTTGAAATTCAAATCAAGTTTATATTCAGTAGATTCGTTTTTGAAACCTGAACCTTCGATCCAATTATCACTTTGAATGATCAACAGAATCAAAACCCCTATTGATTTTAGGGTTTTTCCGAAAAATAC
This sequence comes from Centrapalus pauciflorus, assembly GCA_020465985.1. Classification (NCBI taxonomy): domain Eukaryota; kingdom Viridiplantae; phylum Streptophyta; class Magnoliopsida; order Asterales; family Asteraceae; genus Centrapalus; species Centrapalus pauciflorus. The sequence goes on from JAANYP010005076.1 coordinate 13,186, forward strand.
TCAAGAACACGAAGAACAATTTCAATCTCAAACAGAATAATTCATTCCTAATGCTCTGATACCAATTGTGAAATCCAGTTTCTACCAATTCAATCAACACAATACAATTAATAAGATCAATCAATGCAATCAAAACTAACCGAATGATTGGATTTAAGATCGTGATGATTACAATACGTTGAAGTGTAAAATCCTTCGTACAGTGCAGCTGCTTCTCAAAAGTTAATGCGTACAAAATCTGACAGATCTCTTTTTCTAGAAAGTCAACATGACTATTTATATACAATTACAAACTATAAGGAAATAACATATTAAGTCCCTAGACTTTAATCTTTCATCAACTAAACATATTCCAACAGTTCCGTTACCTCGAGGGGAGATTGCAATAGGAACCAAATGGGTTTTTAAGTGCAAAAGAGACGATCGGGGTATAGTCACGCGCAACAAGGCAAGATTAGTTGTAAAGGGTTTCAACCAAGAGGAGGGAATCGATTACAACGAAGTTTTTGCACCAGTAGCAAGGCTGGAAGCCATTAGGTTGTTTCTAGCGTTTGCCTCCTTCAAAGGCTTTAAGGTATATCAACTGGACGTTAAGAGTGCTTTCCTGTATGGGAAAGTGAAGGAGTTGGTATATGTAGAACAACCGCCCGTATTTACAGATCCTAAATATCCTGATAGAGTATATCGCTTAGATAAGGCTCTTTACGGATTACATCAGGCACCTAGGGCGTGGTATGAGACTTTATCCAACCATCTTTTAGAAAATGGTTTTGAAAGGGGTAGGATAGATAGTACTCTATTTGTGAAGAGGAAGGGAGAACACTTTATCTTGGTACAAGTGTACGTCGATGATATCATTTTTGGATCATCAGACGAACAGATGTGCAAAGATGTCGAGAAGGTGATGAAGTCTAAGTTCGAGATGAGTGCTATGGGCGAGTTGAATTTCTTTTTAGGGTTACAAGTTGACCAAAAGAAGGAAGGGATGTTTATCCATCAAACTAAGTATGTCTATGACATATTAGAACGGTTTGGAATGGAGGGAACTAAGTTGACTGCCCACTTCAGCACGCCTATTCAAGTGAATCACAATCTCGGGCCGGGTACTGAAAGTGATACCGATGTGGATCCGACTTTATATCGGGCCATGATTGGGTCACTTATGTATTTAACTGCTTCAAGACCTGACATAATGTTTGCTGTTTGTATTTGTGCTAGGTTTCAAGCGAATCCGAAGGAGATACATATGAAAGCTGTGAAGCGGATTCTACGATACCTGAAGTCGAAACCGAAGCTGGGACTTTGGTATCACGCGGAGGGAGATCTAGAGTTGGAAGCGTTCACGGATTCTGACTACGGAGGATGCAGCTTGACGCGCAAATCTACAACTGGAGGTTGTCAGTTCCTAGGAGGGAGATTGGTATCCTGGCAATGCAAGAAACAAACATCGGTAGCCATTTCAACGTGCGAGGCCGAGTATGTTGTTGCTGGTAGTTGCTGCTCACAGGTTCTGTGGATACAACAACAATTGCGGGATTACGGTTTGGCTTACACTCAAACTCCTATTAGGATAGACAATCAATCTACAATTGCTATAACTAATAATCCAGTTAAACACAGTAAAACAAAGCACATAGACATAAGGCATCATTTTATTCGTGATTGTGCTGAAAAGAACTTAATCAAACTGGTAAAGGTGGCAACAGAAGATAATAATGCAGATTTATTTACCAAAGCGTTTGATAAGTCACGGTTTGAGTATTTAATTCAACTGAATGGAATGCGCAACCCAGAGTAATTTGACCTTAGTAATAGTAAGTTTATTTTATTTTATTGTAGAGTAGTAGTTTTTCTTTCTTTTCAGTAATCTGCTAATTTAGGAAAGTTTCTATTTTTAGTAAGTTTCTATCTTTAGTAAGTTTCTTATGAAAAAAAAATACAAAAAAAGAGAATATCAAAAAAAAAAAAAAGAGTTAGGTCTTAGATACATAGGTTCAAAGTGACGAAAATTAGTACAGTCGTTACAAACTCTAAGTGTTTAGGCTTTCACACATAATGCAACTAAACTCTAAGTGTTATACTTTATTTAGTTTGATGTGTTGGTAGGCATAATACATATAGGGAATCTCAAGGCTAATAAAATATTCTAGAAATAGTCAAGCGTGTCACTAACTTAGATATATGACCAATCGGTCTTAATTTTTATGTACAAGACATACAAACATTGAGTCCAAATGAGGTATGCAAACTTTCTGGGGATGTATGGAAACATCAAATACTGTGAATTCAAATTTCATGCAATTCATACAACATAACACAATTCATATGAACAATTAACAATCCAACACAATCTATTGAATGATAAAGAGAGAAAATATTACATTGGAGGTTTCGGCTTTCTTGTAAAGCAATCCTTCTTTTCTCTCTACTTAGATCCGTATGTGTGTGTGTAATCTTCGATTCTTCTTATAACAGCACACATACACTCCTATTTATACACAATACAAAGTATTGAGGATTTACACAAACAACCCCTGAACTTTTACAATAAAATTGATTACAACTCTATATAAATTTGTACCCAACAATCTCCCCCTTAGAGATGAAATCAATTTTCAAATTAAAGTACATTACAAAGAACTTGAACATTCTTTCTTGAAACTTTTCTTGCACCTTCTCTTCGATCTCTGAATCTTCTTCTTTATTGTCTCACTCTGATCTTCACATCTCTTCTATTCTGATCTTCTCTTTTCTTGTAAGCACACTCCCCCTTGGATCATGAATAGCTTTTAAATCTCTTCCTTGATCAATTGTCTTGAGATGATGTAGTAATTGCCTTCAGTTGATTTCAAACTACTCAACAGTTGTTTCTGAAATTCAGCTTTTCTCCCCCTCATGATGATCATAAAAAATTATGAACATCATGCAAAAAACTTCAGAAACATTAATTCAATGAAATTACAGTAGAAGAAATACAACAACAATTACAACTCAGAAATTATTACAAATTGATTTTCTCCCCCTTAAACTGACATCTCTCCCCCTATACAAAACAGATTTATCTCACCCCCTCAAAAAGTTCACTCCCCCTCGAATTGATATTATATCTTTTTAGAACAAAACAAAGCTTTACAACTTTGGGGAAAATGAAACACATTCATTTTGTGAGAAAACAAGTCCAGGTCCACATAGAATTTCTGTTTGCACAATAGACAAAATCTATGTGACCTACGTTCAGCGCTGGCATGATAGTAACACTGGTAGGATTTCCAAATAGTCATCGTGAAATCCTTTATCATGAAAGAATCACTCTTATTTGTTCCGGCTTAGTCACTTTGGACTAGCAGTTTATAGTCACGCAGACTGTTAGACTCGATGTGTCCTAAAAGTGTATGTAATCAGCTCTAGACACAATGTGCATCAAATGAAATTGGAGACCGGAGCAACTGTCTTCCTTGTTTCAATATCAATAATATCCAAATGATATATCGATAGACATGTGTTATATCTCCGTGATTATTGAAACAGAAATCTTTTGAGAGATAACTGAGTAGTTGGTGGGATTAAGTGCATGCGTCACTGGGTCCATGACGTCTTTTTCAATATCAAGTCGCCTAGGGCTTGATAGATTATTTGGTTTACCCAGCAGACACAGTGTAGGATAGGATTATCTTTTTTTCAAATCCTTTCTCAACTCTCAGCTCTCAGCATTTTTTTTCAACCTAGCTCCCTCTGGCTCACTTTTCAGAATTAAATTCAGTCAGCTTTAAACGAAAAGCATGATCTGATGCACCACCATCGCCTTTTAATATCCCTCTCATTTACATTTTACCTCTGCTCGACCCTGTCAGTATCCTGTGATAACTGACACTTCTCAACTAATAAACCTAAAGAACCCTCACCCACACAAACTATAGATGGTTTGCTCCTTGGGTAGGTCTTCCGGATCTGGTTAGACCATAGAAGCGAAATTTATGCCTATCACTCAGATTGGTGCATAATCGAAGTCAGCAGAAAGATTTTCAGCCTTGAAGCTCAAGAGATATCAGAGAGATTATTTTCAAATAATATGGGAGATATCAGAATGAAATAGAAAATCTGATATATGATATGAAAAGAACCAGACTTTCTTGAAAGAATTAGCATTTGGGAGATAACGGGAGAATCCAGTATAAATTGGAAGAGTTATAACAAAGAGAATCTCAGAAGAAATGAGATTATGAAAATCAAAGAGATTAGATCAATTAATCTCAATGATATATTCAGAGAATCAAACAAATATTTCTTTTCAGCTCAAAACTTCTTTTTATGTGTGAATCAAATATTTTCGTGAAAAATCACACAGTTTTTGAAAAAATGTCATCGTCAAAGAATGTCTGAAACTCCCCCTGTAAATAAGCAAACACAGGTAGTCAACTCATAGAAATGAAATCAGGAGCAAAAAATTATAAAAATAAAACTCCCTCTAAATCAATGCAGCTTCAGAGTTGAATTCAGGGCAGGAATTCCAGAAATATTTGTCTTTCAGACTCGGGTTCTAATCTGAAGTGATTAGAAGCCATTTGTCGCATAAGCTTGGGTTTCAGTCTGAAGTAACTGAAAACCATTGTCTCTGGTTCATTGAAGTCCGGGTTCTAGTCTGAATTTAACTAGAAACCAATTTTGAGTTGAAGCACGGGTCTTGACCTGAAGTAATCAAGAGCCTATTGAAATGAAGAACGGGTCCTTATCTGGAATGATAAGAAACCTATAACCTGCAAAATTTAAGATGTCTTTGGTATCCAAACAGATTTGGATCCAGACTTGTTAGCGCTCTTGGGTACCCATTTCAAAACAGGTTTTGGTACCCACTTGTACTTGGGTTTAGGTACCCATTGCATGTTATAACTATCAGCTTCTCTTTCAAACGCAGAAAACAAATTTCTTTGAGTATGAGAAAATTGAATATCTGAATTTCTAAAGAAACTTGAATTTGAATGATCAGACTTTTGCGAACTCTTCTTTTTGAAAAACTGTCCGGTTCTTGCCTGTTTCTGATAATACTTGGTATTTTTCTGTGAAAATGTTTTCTGATTAGAATGACAAGTATTTTCAGAAACTTTAAGAAAATTTGACTTCGAAGATTCACCGGTGTAAATCTTGACCGGAAGTTGTTCAACAATTTTATCTTTGCCGCTGTGTATCTTTAACAGATACTTAAGTTTAAGATCTGAAAAAGAATCAAACTTAGCAGAGTTAGTTAGATTCACTTCACTTTCAGAAGACAAACCAAAGTGATCAACATTGGATTTTAAACACACTGAAGAAGGGGTCTTAACCTTTGACTCAGTTGACGAAGTAAACACATGTAATTGTTTTGTAAGATGAAGTATCTGATCTTCCAAACTTTTGATAATTACTAAATTTGAATTTCTGTCATGATCAAATGATTGGTAATCAGATTTAAAAGATTGTTCTTTGATTAAGAACATTTGTCTTTCATCTTCAAACAATTCAGATTTTGATTTAAAATCTTGTTCTTTAAGTAAGAACTCATGTCTTTCCTTCTCAATCAAATCTTTAGTTAAAGACAACTCTTGTTGAAGAGCAAAAATTTCTTCATTTTTGTTTAAAATACAATTTTGATCAGTTGGTTTTGTCTTACAAAGTGTATCTTCAAGATCCTGAACTTTCTTGTAAAGATCAGATCTTTCAGGCAAAAGATATTTCAGTTGAGTTGCATTCTGAAAATTTTCTTGTTTCAGCTCATCGAGTTCTTTAAGTAATTCAGATATTTTCAATTGATGAGCACAACTCTCAGAGTTTTGTTTTTCTTTTAAGCTTTGAATTTCTTCACTCAGTATTTGTACGTCACGTAACGCCAAATGTTTATCAGTATTTAACTGAACGAGAATGTCGTAATTGTTCTTACGAATCTTTTCAGATTCAGTAAGTTTGACAATCAGCTCAGACTTTGAAAATTGTTCAAACATCATTATGAATTGCAGAAAAATGAACTTCCAAGATCTTTTATGGACTTATGAAAATTTGAATGAATCTTGATTGAATAAAACTGAATCTTGAATGATTAATTTGTTAAAAATCAGCTCTGATTTGACTTTTTAACGTTGAAATTTTAGATTTTCTGCAGAAAAATGCCCATAACTTTTTTCTGGAGTGGAATTGGGCCTCGAAAATTTACCGAACTAGCTACGCCTGTTCTAGAAATGTAGATCTCTTTTCAAGCTTCGATTTGGCGTATGGTAGGCCTTCTATCGATGTTCCAGTCAAAAGTTATGGTGAATTTAAGCAGCAAAGGTCAAATATTCAAAACTCGAATGATATTGGATGAAACTCGAATGTATAAGAATCAAACTCGATTGATGAAGACTCAAACTCGAATAAAGAATCACCAAACTCGAATGAATAAGTATAAAACTCGAATGATTGAGTATGAAACTCGAATGAACAAGAATGAAACTCGAATGAAGAAGGTATTAAACTCGATCAATTAAGCTTGAAACTCGATCAATTAAACATGAAATCGAATGATTAAGGCTTAAAACTCGAATCATAAGGCATGAAACTCGATGAATGTATTATCAAACTCGAAATAAGCATATATCAAACTCGAATGAAGCATCAAACTCGAATGAAGCAAACTCGAAATAAAACTCGAATGCCTTCTTTATAAAACTCGAATGCCTTCTTTATAAAACTCGAATGCCTTCTTAATAAAACTCGAATGCCTTCTTTATAAAACTCGAATGACACTATGAATATAGTTATGCCCGAGTTTTATCATTTTTCAACAAAAACAAGATCAGATTCGAACTTTTTCAACAAAAATCCATGATTTGACCTCAAATTGATTTCGAGGGTTCGTTTTAATAGCAGAAACAACTTTTGTGAAATCACTTTGGCTAATTCTCGATTAAAAACCAAAAATTGACCAAAAACCTCAAGAACACACACTTTTTCAAAAAATCTGAAATTTCTCAATTAAATTCTGTGTGTTTTGAGATAATATTTGATGTTTATGTCATCAGATTCGCCTTTAAATTTCACACCTTCGATCCAAAATTCAGATCATTTCATCCACAGAATCAAAATCCTCAATTGATTTTTAGATTTTCAAAAAAATGAATATAACAGTGTTCTAAAAAAAAACGATTTCAGATTCAAAATTCACTCAAATTCAGCCATATTAGGCTCTGATACCAATTGTGAATTCAAATTTCATGCAATTCATACAACATAACACAATTCATATGAACAATTAACAATCCAACACAATCTATTGAATGATTAAGAGAGAAAATATTACATTGGAGGTTTCGGCTTTCTTGTAAAGCAATCCTTCTTTTCTCTCTACTTAGATCCGTATGTGTGTGTGTAATCTTCGATTCTTCTTATAACAGCACACATACACTCCTATTTATACACAATACAAAGTATTGAGGATTTACATAAACAACCCCTGAACTTTTACAATAAAATTGATTACAACTCTATATAAATTTGTACCCAACAAATACATCTGAAAATGGAAAGAATAGAAATATCATGTAAAACTGAGAGTCGAAAACATGCAACTCTGTTGTACGTAAGTACAGACCTGTTGTCTCTGTTTAGATTCGGGTTAGTAGACATGTCGCTTTGTTGTACGTCAGTACAGACCTGTCACCGTTGTCTGCTAACTTTAAAAATAAACCTTAAGTCGAACTAAAGACACTTTGTTGTATGAGAATACAGACCTGTGTCCGATGTTTGTCTTTTAAAGAAAGTTTGCAAATACCAACAAGTTAGAATCTTTGTCTGTGTGCTTTGATCATAAAAGTATGTCTATGTCTGCGTCACGTAAGATAAATTCCTGATAAATAAAAAGGCCAAGGGATATTCCGAAATGTAGAATGTTTAAAAGGGGTAAAATACCAACAATCGGCTAAATGGGTATGTCACGACAAACAAACAAAGGAATAAAAAATTCCTAAGTGTGAAAGTTTAAGTACTGAAAGTTAGTATCAGACATCGCTATCTGATTGAACCTTTCTTAGACTATACTCATCAAAAATATGTTGTTAAGTATTTAGCTTAGATTGTAAATTTTTCTTAAGTCTAGGTTAAATTTTTTGGTCAAAATTTTATTTTACTTTATTTTATTTTATTTTTACCTTAGTTTATTTTATTTCATTTTAGTTTAGTTTAATTTTTACTTAGGTAAAAGGTCAAAAGTTACTGAGGGTGCATTCAAAGTTGGATAAAATAAACAATGCGTGAACTATCTTGAGCTTAGGGTAAAAGAATTGGCATAGTTTATCTGGTTACACGATACCGTAGAAAAAAAATTGGAAAAGTTGAATTTATTTCAAAATTTTCGAAAATTTTTTCTAAGTATTGGTGGTTTCGAATCTAAGACAGACTCGAAGCGGTAAGACTTCGAATCTGTCAGTAGATTCGAGTCTATGTTTAGAATCGAGGGTTGGTGGTATAAATAGGTCAACAGTGAAGTCATTTAAGACCTTACTGTTTTCGAATCTATACACTCGAGTCTACTGCGGCGATCTCGATTCTATTCTCGAATCTATCGTATTTCTCCTAAACGACATTTTGTCGAGTCTCTTACTTGGTGTTTCGATTCTACATATACATCTAGGTATAATCAACCGGATTGTACAAGATTTGTGTAGTTTTATGCACAATTTTAGACCAAATCGTCAAATTTTGAAGTTTTATAGGTCGAAATAGGGTTTTTGCTAAATTACCAAGATTGGACCTATAAAAGATCAAATTAAAAGCATAAATCATTGATTAGAACCTAGTTGAACTAATGTATGTGATTTTCCAAGTTCAAAATGGTTAAAATCTTGGGTTTTTGTTGAAAACAAAACCGACGGGACTTCGAGTCTGCTCTAGGACCTTCGAATCTGTTCATGGGTTTCTCGAATCTATCATTAGATTCGAGATGACCATGATATTCGAATCTGTCCATTAGACTCGAATAGGGACTCTTCGAATCTGTCCATTACATTCAAATATGGACACTTCGAATCTGTTACTTTCGAATCTGTACTTTATTTATTTTGTTTAATTTAAATTTTATTAAACTTGTGGAAATTTAATTGTGTTAGATTTTGTGTTTAAAAAGGTACAAAATAAAACAAATTTGAATTTACAAGTTTATTGATTTTTAATGAGACTAACAGTTTTATTTATTGTGCAGATATGGCGATTCGCGCTTTTGTCCCTAAGCATAATATGGTCCTTAATCCAGACATGAATCTCCCTGAGGCGCAGGGATTCCGTGAAGTACTGGATTTTCTAGCTGAATCAAGGATCGGACATGCACTATGGCATAATGTGCAGCTAGTGTTACCCTACATCCGTCAATTTTATGACCATTTGCAAGTAGACTGCTCGGTCACTCCGACAGTTCTACGCACTCGCATTGAAGGACAGCCGTTAGTATTTTCGGCTGATATGATTCGTCAAGTGCTGCAGTTGGGCACTCAGGAACAAGAAGCTGGTCCTATAGAATTTCCGATGAATATAAGGCAAGCGGCCTTTCAAAGAATGGGGTACAGCCTCGATGTGACAAAAGTGTCATACATGAAAAGTGGATTGATAGGACAATGGAGGTTTTTGGCGCATGTATTTATGGTGTGCTTTGCTGCGAAAAAGGCAGGGTTTGACTATATTGTCGCGAAGATTCAATCGGGGATTGTCGCAATGGTGTATAATCGCCCATATAGTTTTTCAGAGATGATCTTTTCGGAGTTTGTTCATCAGATATCTGCTCCCGAAAATCAGCAGTTTTTGCTCTATCCGAGATTCATTATGATGTTGATCAGACACTTTTTGCCGAACTTGCCAATAACAAATGACTTTCAGAGTGTTGCCATCCTGGACAAAAGGATTTTCGCTGATTGTTCCTCACACCGAGGAAGATTGGCTGTTCCTGTTGCTCGTCCATTGTTCGGAGCTATTGTGGATAGGGATTTTCAAGCCCCGGAAGATGCCAACTGGGCAGGGGTCGTTGAGTTTCCACAACAACAACAACAGCAACAACGTCAACAGCAACAACAACAGCAACGTCAACAGCAACAACAGCCTCGTGCTCGGCCACGTGATCCAAGACGCCGACAGAGACCAGCAGCGAGTCAAATTCCGGCAACCAGGCCTTCGACAAGCCAGCAACCAGAAGTTACAGAAGCCGGGCCCTCAAATATTCAAGAAGCTGGGCCCTCAAATGTTGCGAGAGAAGCTGAACAGCTAAGCCAGACGCTTAATGAAATTTGGGAGGCAGGGCCTCATGCCAATGAAGATGTTGCAGCAGCATTGGTTGGTGAGCTGCTTAGTCCACCAGCAGATGAAGATGATATTTTTAGAGATGTGGAGGAATACGAGCCAGAAGGGGCAGATGACGGATTAACATCTTCAGAATCAGAATCAGAATCAGAGGAAGTTCCGGCAGCTGCAGTTCCTGATATTCAAATTGGAACTTATGGTTCGAGATTGATTATAAATGAAGGTGGTTCGAGGAGGCGCGTGAACAGGGAATTGGAGGAGTCTGATTTTGAAGAAGAGGAAGTTGCTCAACTAGTGACTAGGCAACGGGCCAAACGTCACAGGTTCATGCAAGGATCATCTTCAGCTCCTGTAGATCAACCAGAAATTCCACAACATCAAGAACCTCAAACCACCAGTCCACCACCACCACCACCTCAAGATGAACCGTATATACCATCACCGTTCATTCCTACTCCTATACAGTCCATTCCATCTACCTCGACCACATACACTGACAATCAAAGGTTTCTGCAGCTTAAAGCTCGCGTTGACTTCCAGAATGTCCAAATCTTAAGCCTAACAAAGGCGATCGGAGAAATTCAGACTCATAATGCAAATCTTGATAAAGAAAATGCCGATTTGAAGAAGATTGTGGAGCAAGTCCAGGAAGAGAACGTAGAATTGAAAACTTTTGTTTGCGATCAGGCAGCTGAGATAAGGTCGATGCGCTCCCTAATTGAGCAGTTAATGAAAAATTTACAGGCTCAGGGGGAGACATCGTGCCGAGATCAGGAGGTGCAGAGAAGAGATGATAATGAAGGCGATGATCCCGGTGCGAATAAAGAGATTGAGTCTGTAGATTTTCCTGCAGCTCAAGTTACACAAATTCAAGGGGAGCCAAGTACAGAAGGAGAAGAAGGAGGATCTGGAAAAGAAGCAGGTTCCTCGAGGGTTCTGGACAGTGACATGATTGATGCACTGAAGGACATAGAGGAAGAGCTTATGGATTTTGACGATGAAGAAGAAGAGTTAGAAGAAGGAGAATTTATTCCAGAGGAGGTTGTGGACTAGAAATCAGACGATGAAGTGTTGGATGATGAAGACGATCAAGTCAATGAGGTTATTATCAATTCACAACCTGTCACGGAGCTATATGAAGGACAAAATCATAATGTGATTGACATTGACTATATCAAGGTAGCCTCAGTCGAGGACAAAGAACTTGAAGAGGCCGAGAAGGAGCCATCTAGAACTGACTTGATAAATCTTTGGTTCAAGAAAGAGGAAAAGAAAGATCGTTTGAAGATGAAGAAGAAAATGAGAGTTCCAGGTGCTGGAAACTTCTCAGGAGGCATTATAAGCTGGTTCTTTGACAAAGAACTGCAGCTATTTATCTTGAAAAGGAAGAGATGGACTACAATACTTGAGGCGAACACTAAAAGCATTTAACTCATTGCCCAAGATTGAAGTAAAGGAGCTTGCATGGAAAGAATTAATTAATATAGGTGAAGACCAGTACGCTGAGGTTGTGGCAAGAATTATAAGGAAAGAAGGAAGATCAGGAAAGTTTGAGCGACTCAAGCCAAGGACCGGAAAGAGGGTCGAGGATCAGTCGAGAATAGATCCTCATACAGGTAGGCCATGGGCCAGGATGGTATACCAACCTGTGAGGTGTCTAAAGAAAGTACCATTGAAATCGATGCCACAGAACGTTTTGAGCAACATGAAATGGTGGTACCTCGAGATTGACACTGCTGAAGCCATCATGGAGGATCAAGACGAGCAGGTCATTTTGAAGGTATATGATCCACTGCATTTGATAAACCTATCAAAGGACGACCTGAAGAAGCTTCATGATCAGCCTATCTTCTTTACTGAACCATGGAGATCTGAAGCCAGGAAGTTCCAAAAGGTAGTTAAAGTTTGTATAGATGCTGGATTATATGCAGGTAGTAGTATATATAGCTCTAGTACTTAAATTTGATATAATGTAAATAATTAGAAGCTATCGTCAAGGGGGAGTCTGTTGGTACACCCTGTGTGACGATAGCAGTCTAATCGATCTGCATTATGGTTTAAGTAATATTCTGAGTATTAACAAGTGTTTTGATATATATGTTTAATATGTGTTTGTCTGTTATTGATTGTGTGTTTGAACTTGATGTAACATATTACAAGAAGTTCAAACATAAAGGTCAAAGATTAACTCAAGCATAAGTAAAACATAAGTTTCATCACTTAAGAGTTTAAGTGTTTTTGGCTAGATTCGAATTACTTAAGGGAATACATTCGAATCTGAGATAGATTCGAATGAGACCTTAGATTCGAATGGGCTAGATTCGAGGATGTCAATATGGACAGACTCGAATGGGCTTTGGGCCAGATTCGAGTTTGGCCCACATCAGACTCGAATCAGGGTCTATAATTAGGGATAGACTCGAAATATTATTAGACTTTTTGCAGAATTCGTGAGGGATTAAGCAAAGGGCGATCTCGAGTTTATCAGCTAGGTGAGTGCCGTTTCGGAGAGAATTAGTTCGTAGGATCGTTCGTGTGTCGTTCGTTCAGCGTCTAATAGTCTCCGTGTTCCGTTGGTTGAGAGTTGTCCGTCTAACCGTCAACGAGGATTCCGCACTCGTTCACGGATCCGCGTCTAGATAGATCTTGCAGTCGTAGACCTTACATTCTTCATTCGAGATTCAATAAGCTTCATCTGAGTTTCATACTTAATCAATCGATTTTCATACTTAATCATTCGAGTTTTATCATTCTTTATTCGAGTTTCAGTCATAACCATTCGAGTTTCATTCTTTTATCATTCGAGTTTGACTATATGACCTATTCTGCTTAAATTGGTCATAACTATTGACTGGAACATAGTTAGAAGGCCTACCATACGTCAAATCGAAGCTTAAACAGATATCTACATTTGTAGAATAGGCATAGCCGGTTCGAGTAAATTTCCGAGGCCCAATTCCACTCCAGAAAAAAGTTACGGGCATTTTTCTGCAGAAAAACTGAAATTTCAAAGTCAAAAAGTCATTTCAGAGCTGATTTTTTCACAAGTAATCATTAACTGAAATAGTTTTTCAAAGTTTTATCAGAATTCACTCAGTTTTTCCATAAAAGATCTTGGAAGATTCATTTTTCAGCAATTCATAATGGTGTTTGAACAATTTTCAAAGTCTGAGCTGATTGCCAAACTTACTGAATCTGAAAAGATTCGTAAGAACAATTACGACATTCTCGTTCAGTTAAATACTGATAAACATTTGGCGTTACGTGACGTACAAATACTGAATGAAGAAATTAAGATCTTAAAAGAAAAACAAAACTCTGAGAGTTATGCTCATCAATTGAAAATATCTGAATTACTTAAAGAAGTTGATGAGCTGAAACAAGAAAATTTTCAGAATGCAACTCAACTGAAATATCTTTTGCCTGAAAGATCTGATCTTTACAAGAAAGTTAAGGATCTTGAAGATACACTTTCTAAGACAAAACAAACTGGTCAGAATTGTATTTTAAACAAAAATGAAGAATTTTTTGCTCTTCAACAAGAGTTGTCTTTAACTAAAGATTTGATTGAGAAGGAAAGACATGAGTTCTTACTTAAAGAACAAGATTTTAAATCAAAATCTGAATTGTTTGAAGATGAAAGACAAATGTTATTAATCAAAGAACAATCTTTTAAATCTGATTACCAATCATTTGATCATGACAGAAATTCAAATTTAGTCATTATCAAAAGTTTGGAAGATCAGATACTTCATCTTACAAAACAATTACATGTGTTTACTTCATCAACTGAGTCAAAGGTTAAGACCCCCTCTTCAGTATGTTTAAAATCCAATGTTGATCACTCTGGTTTGTCTTCTGTAAGTGAAGTGAATCTAACTAACTCTACTAAGTTTGATTCATCTTCATATCTAAAACTTAAGTATCTTCTCAAGATACATAAAGGCAAAGACAAAATCATTGAAAATCTTCCGGTTAAGATTTACACAGGTGAATCTTCAAAGCCTAATGTTTTTAAAGTTTTTGGAAATACTGGTTCGTCTGATCAGAAAACATTTTTTAAAGAAAACAACCACGTTTTACCAAAAACATGCCAGAATCGGACAGTTTTTCAGGAAGAAGAGTTCAGAAAATTCTAATCATTCAAAGTCAAGTTTCTTTACACACTCAGATATTAAATTTTCAAATACTCAAAGAAATTTGGTTTCTGCTTTTGAAAAAGAAGCTGATAATTATAATCTGCAATGGGTACCTAAACCCAAGTATAAGTGGGTACCAAAACCTGTTTTGAAATGGGTACCCAAGAGCGCTAACAAATCTGGATCCAAATCTGTTTGGATACCAAAGACATCTTAAATTTTGCAGGTTATAGGTTTCTTATCATTTCAGATAAGAACCCGTTCTTCAATTCAACAATGGCTCCTGTTCAATTCAGTTTAGGACCCGTTCTTCAGTTCAAAAGGTTTCTACTCACATCACAGTAGAATCCAGATTGGTTTCTGGTTAAATTCAGACTAGAACCCAGACTTCAATGAACCAGAGACAATGGTTTTCAGTTACTTCAGACTGAAACCCAAGCTTATGCGACAAATGGCTTCTAATCACTTCAGAATAGAACCCAAGTCTGAAAGATAAATATTTCTGGAATTCCTGCACTGAATTCAACTCTGAAGCTGCATTGATTTAGAGGGAGTTTTATTTTTATAATTTTTTGCTCCTGATTTAATTTCTCTGAGTTGACTAACTTTGTGTGCTTATTTCTAGGGGGAGTTTCAGACGCACTTTGACGATGACATTTTTCAAAACTGTGTGTGATTTTTCACGAAAATATTTGATACACACATAAAAAGAGTTTTTGAGCTGAAAAGCAAAATATTTTCATTTTTTTTTCTGATTCTCTGAATCTCTCATTGAGATTAATTGATCTAATCTCTTTGATGTTCATTATCTCATTTCTTCTGAAATTCTCTTTGTTACAATGCTTCCAATTTATAATGGATTCTCTTTGTTATCTCCCAAGTGCTAATTCTTTCAAGAAAATCTGGTTCTTTTCATTTCATATATCAGCTTTTCTATTTTATTATGATATCTCCCATATTCTTTGAATATAATCTCTCTGATATCCCTTGAGCTTCACAGCTGAAAATCTTTCTGCTGACTTCGATTATGCACCAATCTGAGTGATAGGCATAAATTTCGCTTCTATGGTCTAACCAGAACCGGAAGACCTACCCAAGGAGCAAACCATCTATAGTTTGTGTGGGTGAGGGTTCTTTAGGTTTATTAGTTGAGAAGTGTCAGTTATCACGGGATACTGACAGGGTCGAGCAGAGGTAAAATGTAAATGAAAGGGATATTAAAAGGAGATGGTGGTGCATCAGATCATGCTTTTCTTATAAAGCTGACTGAATTTAATTCTGAAAAGTGAGCCGGAGGGAGCTAGGTTGAAAAATGCTGAGAGCTGAGAGTTGAGAAAGGATTTGAAGAAAAGATAATCCTATCCTACACTGTGTCTGCTGGGTAAACCACATAATATATCAAGCCCTAGGTGACTTGATATTGAAAAAGACGTCATGGACCTAGTGACGCATGCACTTAACCCAACCAACCACTCAGTTATCTCTCAAAAGATTTATTGTTTTAATAATTCATGGAGATATTGCTCATCTCTATCGATATATCATTTGGATATTATTGATATTGAAACAAGGAAGACATTCTCTCCGGTCTCCGACTTCATTTGATGCACATTGTGTCTAGAGATGATTATATACACTTTTAGGACACCTCAAGTCTAACAGTCTGCGTGACTATAAACTGCTAGTCCAAAGTGACTAAGCCGGAACAAATATGAGTGATTCTTTCATGATAAAGGATTTCACGATGACTATTTGGAAATCCTACCAGTGTTAACATCATGTCAGCGCTGAACGTAGGTCTCATAGATTATGTCTATTGTGCAAACAGGAATCCTATGTGGACCTGGACTCGTTATATCACAAAATGATTATGTTTCATTTTCCCCAAAGTTGAGAAGCTTTGTTTTTGTTCTGAAAAGTTATAATTTCAATTCGAGGGGGAGTGAACTTTTTGAGGGGGTGAGATATATCTGTTTTGTATAGGGGGAGAGATATCAGTTTAAGGAAGAGAAAATCAATTTTAATAATTTCTGGGTTGTAATTGTTGTTGTATTTCTTCTACTGTAATTTCATTGAATTAATGTTTCTGAAGTTTTTGCATGATGTTCATAATTTTTTATGATCATCATGAGGGGGAGAAAAGCTGAATTTCAGAAACAACTGTTGAGTAGTTTGAAATCAACTGAAGGCAATCGCTACATCATCTCAAGACAATTGATCAAGGAAGAGATTTAAAAGCTATTCATGATTCAAGGGGGAGTGTGCTTACAAGAAAAGAGAATATCAGAATAGAAGAGATGTGAAGATCAAAGTGAGACAATAAAGAAGAAGATTTTATCAGAAGATTCAGAGATCGAAGAGAAGGTGCAAGAAAAGTTTCAAGAAAGAATGTTCAAGTTCCCTGCAATGTACTTTAATTTGAAAATTGATTTCATCTCTAAGGGGGAGATTGTTGGGTACAAATTTATATAGAGTTGTAATCAATTTTATTGTAAAAGTTCAGGGGTTGCTTGTGTAAATACTCAATACTTTGTATTGTGTATAAATAGGAGTGTATGTGTACTGTTATAGGGGGATTGAGGAATACACATACACGGATCTGATTGAGAGAGAAAAAGTGTTGTGCAAGTCACCAAGAACATCAATGTAATATTCTCTCATCTCAATCTAAGCAATGCAGTCATGGCGTAGTGTAGAGGGTGAACCTTTAGAAACTCCACCATATTTTCATAACCTTTCCCCACATAGTTTTTGGGAATGGTTAGGTTTGCTTTGTAGTTTGTGGGTTTCAGTGTTAGCATCGTGGTAACAGAAGGATATTTTTGAACGTCCTTATCAACGAATACTGGGAGCAAAGGGTTGTTTTGATGAGCCATTTGAGTAGTAGTGGAAATATGAGTACTGGACACTTAGTCGATTTTAGGATTCTTTGGGAGTTATGGTAGCAGTAGAGGAAGAAGAAGATGAAACAGTAGAGGAGGTATTTATATGATTCGTATGTGAGTTGGTAGGAGAGATAAAGGTTTGGGCGGTTGATTTGAAATGTTCATTAACGGAAAACGGAACGGTTGTCCATGTCAGAACGGTTGTCAGACCACTTGAACCTTTATATTCACTAACACACGTTAACACACATTATCCATAGATAATTAAGTTAAATAAATACAGAAATTAAGTAACTTAATTATGAAGAAAGGTAATTAAAACTGATGTTCTAAGCTGATGGTCAAACCTGTGATGAGCAGGTGTCATCACAGACTGTTCATTCCTTAAGCTGTTCATTCAACCTGTGCAGCTATGCAAGAACAGGTTATGTTCAATAGCTGACCAGATTACAAGACAATGTCTTGTATGACAGATTAAGAGAGTGAGCAAGTTGGAGGTTTGATCAACAGACCAGGTTTGAAGTGAAATCTGATGGTGTCAAACCTGTTATATGCTCAAGCTGTTCAAGTTTTCAGAAATTGGCTAAGTGTAGAACATGCATAGCCTGTTCTGTCTAAGCTGTTCTGAGAAACTTGAGCAGTGTGAGACATATAATGCCTTAGAACATTTAAGTCACTTAGTAACTTTTATTTAACATGCCCAGCTTGCTTACAAGATAATTAAACCTGTTTTCATCAAGAGGCTTGGTGAAAATGTCTGCAAGCTGTTCATCTATGGAAATAAAACTTACCTCCACATTACCTTTCTGGATGTGATCCCTGATGAAGTGATGTCTGACTTCTATATGCTTTGTTCTGGAATGAAATACTGGATTGTTGGAGATGGCTATAGCACTTGTATTGTCACACAGAATAGGAGTCTTCCTATATACAATTCCATAGTCTTCAAGCTGCTGCCACATCCACAGAATCTGCCCACAGCAGCTTCCAGCAGCAACATATTCAGCTTCAGCAGTAGAAGTAGAAACTGAGTTCTGCTTCTTGCTACACCAACTTATCAACTTTCCACCAAGGAGTTGACATCCACCTGTAGTACTTTTTCTGTCTAGCCTGCAGCCTGCAAAATCAGAATCTGAATATCCTGTTAGCTCAAGACTTGAGTCTTTGGGATACCAAAGACCCAAACCTGGTGTACCCTTAAGGTATCTGAAGATTCTTTTTACAGCAGCTAGATGTGATTCTTTAGGATCAGCTTGAAACCTAGCACATAAACAGGTGGCAAACATAATATCTGGTCTACTAGCAGTTAAATATAGCAAGCTCCCAATCATGCCTCTGTAAGCTGTTACTGAAACAGCTTTGCCACTGGCATCTGCATCCAACTTTACATTGGTTGCCATTGGGGTTTTGATAAGAGAAATTTGATCAAATTTAAACTTTTTCAAAAGATCTAAGGTGTACTTTCTTTGATTTATGAAAATTCCATTTGAGGTTTGTTTAACCTGTAATCCTAAAAAGAAAGTAAGTTCTCCAATCATACTCATTTCATATTTTGATTTCATGAGTAATGAAAAATTCTTGCATAACTGCTCATTAGTAGAACCAAATATTATGTCATCCATATAAATTTGAACAAGCATAATATTAGACTTCACCTTCTTTATGAACAGCGTGGTATCCACTTTACCTCTGGAATACCCATTGCTCATAAGGAAATCAGTTAGAGTGTCATACCAGGCTCTAAGGGCTTGTTTTAGACCATAGAGAGCTTTGTCCAACTTATAGACAAAATCTGGATAAAGTTCATTTTCAAAACCTGGAAGCTGCTTGACATACACTTCTTCTTGCAGCTTTCCATTCAAAAAATGCACCTGTTTACATCCATTTCAAACACCTTCATACTCTTGTGAGCAGCGTAGGCTAGAAACAAACGAATTGCCTCTAGCCTGGCCACTAGAGCAAAGGTTTCATCGTAGTCAATACCTTATTCCTGTCTGTATCCTTGAGCAACCAGTCTAGCCTTATTTCTAATGACATGACATTGCTCATCCATCTTGTTCCTGAAAACCCATTTTGTGCCAATTATTGTTTTTCCTTTAGGAGCAGGGACCAGCTTCCATACTTTGTTTCTCTCAAACTGATTGAGCTCTTCTTGCATGGCAGTGATCCAATTGGCATCTTTCAGTGCTTCATCCACTTTCTTAGGCTCCATCAGGGACACAAAGCTAGAAAACATACAAAAGTTTCCTAAGTTGTCCCATCTTGTTTGCACCCCTTTGTTGATGTCACCAATTATTTGATCATTTGGGTGACACCTGATCCACTTAGGATCTTGCCTCAATGAAGATTCTCCTGAGTTATTTGCATCTTCAACAGGTCCTGTTGAGCAGCTTTCAAGATTTTCAGACACACTGTTATATTGAGCCTGTTCACTTGTTGAACATGAATCTCCATTGTTGAACACATCAGGAGAGGATCCATGAAAATCAGCATTGATTGCTTCAGGATATGATGTTGTAATTATGTCAGTACACTTATTCACACAGGGTGTATCAACATAGTCATCATCATGCCCATTGTGGTTAACTGGTTCCACTCTGGATGTAATGGAAACTTTTGAGTCCTTTTCTTCATTGATGGAATGCATAAGAGCGTCAAAGCTAAACTCTCCTGAAACTGATTCAGGAACAGCTTTGGTGGAAGCACTCCTAGACTCCTCAAAGGTGACATTGATAGATTCATCTATCACCTTTCTCTTGTTGTTGTATACTATGTAGGCTATGGAGATAGCAAAATAACCAACAAACACACCTTCATCAGCTTTGGTTCAAACTTTGCCAGTTGGTCCCTCTTATTCAGAATGAAGCAGGGACATCCAAACACATGGAAATAGCTAATGTTTGGCCTTCTCCCTTTGATTAACTCATAGGGAGTCTTGTTGAACCTTTTCACCACCAAGGATCTATTTTGGGTGAAGCAGGCAGTGTTGACAGCTTCAGCCCAGAATGATGAAGGTAAACCTGATGCACACAGCATGGTTCTAGCAGCTTCAATGAGAGTTCTGTTCCTCCTTTCAGCAACTCCATTTTGTTGTGGAGTTCTTAATGCTGAAAAGTTTTGTAAGATCCCTCTCTCTTCACAGAAGTTCTCAAGAGTACTGTTTCTGAATTCAGTACCATGATCACTTCTAAGCTGCTTTACTTGAGCAGAGTTTAGCATCTCTATCTTTTTAATAAATCCAATGATTTTTCTAGCAGCCTCTCCTTTGCTCTTCAGAAAAATCACCCATGTAAACGTGGAGAACTCATCGACCATTACTAGAGTGTATCTTCTTCCTCCTAGACTTGGGACACTGACTGGTCCAAACAAGTCCATGTGGATTAAGAAGAGAGGAGTATCAATAGAGAAATTGTGCTTAGATTTAAAATATGTTTTTCTCTGCTTTCCTTTCTCACAAGCTGTGCAGAGTTTATCCTTAACAAAGGTTATAGAAGGCAAACCTGTTACCAACTCTTTCTTACAGAGTTTGTTGATATTCTTGAAGTTCAGGTGTGATAGCCTTTTGTGGCATAACCAGTTCAGGTCTGCATTGCTTTTTGAGATAAAGCAGGTTTCAGTTGTGGGATCAGCAGATTTCATGTCCACAACATATACACTTTTCTTCCGTTGTGCACACAGCACAACTTTTCCTTGGGGATCCAATATGTAACCCACGTGTTCATCAAAGTTAACCTTGTAGCCAGCATCACACAGTTGACTTATGCTTACAAGATTATGTTTTAGCCCAGACACATAGGCTACCCTTTTGAATACAGCAGCACCTGCTTGAAGAGTTCCATATCCTTCTGTGGATCCCTGTACATTGTCACCAAATGTGACTTTTTGGCCTTTTTTCAGGCCTGAGATCACTCAGCAGGTCCTTATAACCTGTCATATGTCCTGAGCAGCCACTGTCCAAGTACCAAACCTGGGATGGTTGTTTGTCCTGCAGAGTGTCATGGGAAAATATTAGTTATATGATGAGTTCCCCTACTTCATCAACATTTGTTGATGGACCAGTGATATCCCCACTAATATTTCCAATTTGGATTGTATCAGCTTGGATACTATCCTCATTGACTATATTACTTCCAACACTGCTTGTTTTTGCAATGATGGAACTAGCAGAGTCAACAGGCCTCATGTCCTCAGTTACAGGACAGTCTTTGGCCATATGTGTCTTCTTCCCACATTTATAGCATTTTCTCTTTTTAGCCTTTTGGAAGAAGAACTTCCAGAAACAAAATCTGAATTATTTTTGTTGATCCTATCAGCAGGTTTAGCAAACTTATTACTGTCTTTAGAAGAATCAACAGTTTGGGTAGAAGGCACAATGGCAACAGCTTTGCCTGTATCCTCTTTCCTCTTTTTAGGAGGATAGATATCAAATACAGGTAGTTTGATTGGCCTTTGACCTTCCACAGGTTTGGGAAACTTATTCCCAAATTTCTCAGTTTGAGCAATGGCTTTGCCTTTGCCCTTACTGAGTTGTGATGGATGTTGCCTATCAAAATAATCACTGCTTTTGGTTTTAAAAGACTTACTTTCATTTATAACCAATTTCCCACCATGATTTAAAAACTTATTTGAAACCATAGCAGATTTGCTTTCAACACAAGACTTACTCTTGTTGAAGGCAGGCTGCTTACCTTTTGAAAACTTTTTCTCAAAATGATCAACATCAAAAGGATTAACAGGTCTCTTACCATCAGCTTTAGACCCAGAGCCTGTCTTGTCAACAAGCTTGGTGTCTACAGCTGCAGCTTGAGCTTGTTTTCCTTTCTTTTGCTTGTGTGAACCAGCTGAGCACTTAGCAGACTGATTTGATGGGGAACACATTCCATCATCAGCTTTTGGAGCTTTTTCACACAAGCTGTCAGTATTTTAAGGTCTGACAAACCTATTTGTTGAGACTAGCTTGCCATTCACTTTATGGATGAAAGTGCTTGGAAGCTCACCAAGAGTGGATAAGTCATTTTTCAGATTATTTATCTCAACAATTGAAGCTGCTTTGTCAAGATCCCCTCCAATAGCAGCTTTTAAATCAACAAGCATATATTTAAACATTTTGACTTTTTCATCAGAACTATAAGCCATAAAGTTTTGTACCTTGTACATCATTGTTGGATTCCAGTTCTCTAAGCTGCTGAAGACTTCAGCTTCAGCCAGGTCTTTTTGAAGTTGCTTGTTGATGGGACATCAGTGTTGGCCATCAGACAGTTGTTATCTTCTTCATCTGAAGATGAGTTAGATTCCTCCCAATCACATGTCTCAGCCATTAGTCCCTTTTGCTTGTTGGAAGCCACTGAGTCTTCCAACTTCTTCAGCTTAGCCATGGCCATAAGGTACTTAACCCTGAATGGTTTGGATGATTGACCAACAGCTTTAGACACACAGTCAGCAGCTATATGGCCAGTTTTGCCACATTTAAAGCACTCAGCCTTAGTTTTATCAAATGCCTTCTTTTTAATGGCATTTGACTTCCTTTGCAGCATTCTTCCACCAAACCTCTTCTTGTTGAACTTCTTGACAAGCATTGCAATCATTTGCTCATCATCTAGTTCAAAAAGATCTTCACAGTCTTCCTCTTCAGACATCTCTTCCCTTTCATCATCAACCTGTTGATCAGGTTGTGTAAACACATCACATACCTGACCAACAGGTTGTCTCACGCTGGCCACAAAGACAGCACATCTCTTAGACATTTACAAGGCATTTCTTTTCTGTTGCCTTGACTGCTCATCATTCAGTAAGGATCCATACAGATTTACAAGATCCATATCTTTGATGGTGCCTGAATTCCTTAAGATAGTAGAAAAATAGTTCCATTCTTCAGGCAGGATGTCCAAGAACTTGTTCACCAGAATCAAGTTGTCCTTAGTGATCCCAACAGCTTTGAGATCATTGATAAGAGCAGTGAACCTGTTATAGGTTTCCACTTTGTCTTCAACTTGTAAACTGATCTTGTAGCCAAAAACAATACATGAGGACTTGGAAACATATTCCATAAAGTGTTTAGCCTGTTCACAAAGAACAGGTACTGATCACAAAGAACGGAACACTTAGAATCTGTCCAAGCTGCTCAGCAGAATAGAGCAGCGTAGACAGTTTATGTTTAGCCTGTTCAGCAGACAGAACAGCTTGGACAATCTGCCTTTGTTGCAACGAATGCAGCAGGGTAAACAGCTTTGACTTATATTGCAAATCACTTTTCTGGTTCCAATAAGGCATTAACAGACCTTAAATTATACCTTCAAGTGCATCAAACAGGTTTGATTAAAAATCTCCCCCTAAGATGTAGAGCAGGTTTGACTGAGGCCTTTTTGTGCCTAACAAATTCTTATACAAAGTCAACATTAACACATCGTAAGTTTTTTTTTTTACAAAATGCTTTGCTTATTTTGTATATATATAGAGAGTCCTTTCTAAGTTTTGCCCCAGGCCCCAAAATTCATAGGAATGGCACTGCTTAATAGTTGTTTGGATTTATATTAAATGAAAGGAGTCTGAATGAGGTTCCGAGGTTTAATTTCTGCTACTGGTACATGCAAATCAATAGAATCATCCAATGATGGTGACAGAGTTGCAGAGGGAAAGAATCTTTCAAACCCTTTAACAATTGAGGAAGATACGCCCTATAGAAGAATGTCAAAAGGAAAGGAAGTGGTTGTGATCGAAGATTCACTGGGAGCAATAAGTCGAGGTATTTCTAAATTTCACAACTCGTATACATCTTTAATGTGGCAGATACAGGAATGTGATTAATTTGTTCGTGAAAGTATTTTCATTTATGACAGGGAAGAATGTAACCTGATGAACGAATGTGCGTAGATTGGTCATTTGATGTTACAATTTGTAATCTTTAAGATGTTAAATTTGTTTTTACTTGTTTGTAAAACAACTTAAATATGTTTTGGTATCAAGGAGGAAAAATCGTAAACGAAATCCCGAGACATTAAGATTCATTGCATGTAGAAAGCGTATTACATTGCATTGTCATCCTGTCCAAAATCCATATAATCAAAATCATTCTCAAATGGTGCATTAAATTAAATTGTTCAATGCAACGGATGTGAATGAGCTAAAAGGGTCATCCGTATATAACACTGTTGAAATTAGGTAGTTTCGATAGTCATACGATTTTTCCTGGTTAGCTGAGTTGCAGGCCGGTCCTGATTATTTTCATGCCCTGGGCGAGAAAAAAAAACAATGCCCTCATATAAAATTTAAACATGCAACACACTATTTATTAAAGGATAAAAAAACGCCCTCATATAAATTTAAAAATACAACATACTATTTTTTTAAAGGGGTTTGAAATCTAGTCAAACTAGACGGCTCATCCTGCCGTTGATTATTGTTAAGGTTTATAGTATATACACTATTACAGAAACAAGTTATAAGTATAGAAAGATTATACCTTGTTTTCGTTTGTTTCTTTTGATCTTTTCGTCTCTTCTTGTTACTCAAAAATCAGAATAAATTAAGTTTACCATGACTCGACTCCATGAATATCCACCTACAAATTTAACAACAAAATGATTTGGAAATCAAATAACTTTCATCAATTGTAATAATATCATTGTAACAAAACCAAATAAATTCACTTCAATAACAAAAACGAATTCAAAGTATCACCGTTTAGCACTTTGCGTCAACAACAAACAAATGGGTCTAATCTTTTTCGTTACAAACTAATCTAAAACACCATTAAATCAATAGATCCATATATCCAAAAATCTCAAATGCGAACAATGTAAATTGATCATTTACAAAGCTAAATGCTTAAATTCCATTAAGATTATATATATGAATAAGTTCAAATATTATACCCACTTGAAGAAGTGGCCCATCGTTGATCTATCCATCTTAAACATAACTTTATTAACTTAATCGTTTCTTTCTATTCATCCTATTTACTTTCAATCCAAAATAACATATACTGTTTTGTAACTTAAATGTATGAAAGTTATCTCAATTTGGTGTTGCTAAGAAGTATCGATTTGTTCAACAAGACAACAACGGTGGTGATCGGCAACAGAAACGGGTGGACTGTGGACAGGACCGACCTAATCGATTTGTTCAAGAAGCCATGGTAGGCGATTGATCGGTAACCGGAAGCGATGGTAGGCGATGAACGAAGAAGATGGTGCGGTGCAGCGGTGGTGATCAGCAAGCAAACAGAAGACAGAAGCAATGGTAGGTATATTGAGGATGGTGGTCGAATGGCGGACTGGCGGTAGCTTTGTTGAGGGACAGACATGGCAACGGCCAAAGCCCTTCCATCTTCATTTTTATCGATTGACGGAAATGTTCGATTCTTGAGCAGGTGATTAAACGATTTCCGAGTAAGCCTTTCCATCTTCTTGTCGCTTGGATTGCTACCTTTTGCTTCACCGCTTCACGTTTGTTTCCGTAATTCCTTAAGCAGTTGAAAGAAACATTGCCCCACATCCAGGGGAGTGGTTTATCTCCGGTATATAAAAATGAACCTGGTAATGGGTTACCAGGCCCAAAAATATTGATGCCCCTTGCAAGATGCTATCCTGTGTCGAGGCCCAGTTTCCCCCACCCCCACCCCCACCCCCGGCCCTGCTGAGTTGTAATGTCTAGGTTGCACCTATTGCATCCTTTGACCCGGTTGCACCCTATGCATCTTTTGAACCCGTTGTGTACTTTGAACCCATTGCAACCAATACATTTTTTGAGTCATTATGGTTCGTTTAATATATGTGAAATCATTCTGTTTGAATCCTCTGAATCTGTCTGATCAAATAAAACATCGATGCAGTCGTTGCATCCTTTGAACAAGCTGCATTCGTTACATTTGTTGAATCCGCCGAGTAATTTAAAATTTTATGATATGCATAGTATGCAAATACTACTTTTAGGATGGAACTTATGCATATTGGGGATATTTTCATAAGTATGATGCATTTGATTGTTGCAAAAGTTAAAAGTGATTCAATTATCTAGTAAAAATAAGTGATGCTTTGCATATTAATCTTTATGTTCAATATGTGTTATCAGTATTAAACAGTTTTTAACAACCATATTATATTAAATTTTCAAGTTGTTCGAAACTATACCTAGCAATTTGGTCCACGACATGACATATACGACACGTATACGACACGGGTTTTCCGTATGTTGGTTTTACAAATTCGTGTTTCGTGTAAATTCGTGTCGACACGAATTTTTAAACGTTGTGTTTCGTGTCTTATACAGGTAAAACGAATTTACCTGTATAAGCACGTGTAAGACACGTATGAAAATCGTGTTACACGATGACATGTATAAGACACATGTAAACTAGGGTTTCAAAATTTCTAAAAAAAATTTGAGTCCCACTTAATTTAAAGTATTTTTAAGAGTTCGGGTTTGTTTCTCGATGATGTGATGAATGAAATTGTCGACTTGGATATCAACAAAGAGTCTGATTCGGTCAAACTTTGGCTCAAAGTTACAGCCATTAATAGTGACTATAAATATATATGATGTGTTGTTGGATCCTCGGATTATCATGTTTTGGATTTATAATAATTATATATATTTTGGATTAGAATCGTGTATAAATTCGTGTTTTCGTGTGACACATGTTTTATGTGTGTCGTGTCACGTGTCACACGAAATTTTTACGTGTCGTGTTAGTGTTTCATATCCAGACACGTTTTATAATTCGTGTCGTGTTCGTGTATTACAAATTCGTGTCGTGTAAAATTCGCGTCCGACACGACAAACGAGACACGATTACACGTATTTCCAGGTCTACTCGAAACACTGCATAGGATCCATATATTGTTTATGATTGATTCACTTGTTTATCGACATTGTTGAAAGATTCATGAGATTCACTAGGCCTTGTTGATTCATCATCACCAGGGAAAACATCTTGTTCAAATGATTCTTGCAATCCATTATTTTCTGCAATGAAACATATGTACAGATAACTCATACGTACTGGGTTTGCATGGAAAAATGAAACATAAATGCATTTTAACAACGTTAATCACAAAACCATATGAATTCATAATAGTCACATTGTTTACGGTATGCTCCGGTACGAAAACACAAAACGGGTTTGCAATTCTCCAAGTCCCTAAAATTCGGTACGATCGGGGTAGACTCATTTCTAATCACTCCCATATCATGAGGTACGTTGTATTATTGCATCAGTTAATATATTATATATTCTTAGTTTCATACCTATTTAATATTCTGCAAGGTGGCCACCAAGTTTCCATAAGGAGCTTGGAGAGGGTTGTTACCCGGGTTCGATCTTCACTAGAGGCGGATTTTAAGGTTTTTCCCTTCAGGTGAACTAATCTAACTTTGGAGATTTTAATCTAACTTAGAGATTGTGGTGGGGATCGAACCGGGATCTGTCGGCACTTGGGCCTAGACGATAACCACCACACCAGCCGTTCAAAAAAAAATTTAATATTCTGCCTTGAAATTGCATCGTCACTCTTTCTTTTACCAAACACCATGTTTGAAAGACTTTTTTGAATGTGCTGGATGAAAAAAACTGATAGCAATATGCCATATATACAGTGAACTGGTTATGAATGTACTCAACGAGATTTCTTGCCCGCGCGTTGCAGCGGATAAAAAACACTTATAAAATGGTTTAATAATACGTATTCAAAAAATAAGCTAGATGTGTTTTTTTGATAAGCTTTTAAGATATGAAATGAGTTTGATGTTTTATAGATATTGTTTATATGATAAATGATTACCAAAATTTAAGACCTAACAAATATATTCTTACAATTTAATAAAAATATAGGTATAGGTATGAATATATATTACATTTGTATTCTTGCAATTTAATCAAAATTTATGACATAACAAAAATTAACTTACAATAAATTAACTTATATTGTTAATTTGATAGTTAAATTATTAAAGTAAACTCAAACAGTAGGTCAAATTTATGAAATATTAACTTAACGAATGCTATAATAAAAGTTATCATTTACAGTATTTATAATACCAATAATGTTTATATTCTTGACGACACTAAAAATTAACAAAGCCACATTTATTGTCAAAATAATTAATGATAATTGAGTATAGTCCTAATAATTAATATAAGAAAATTTTGAATAAAAATTTATTTGACTAAAATAAAATAAAGTAAAAATATATTAAGTGTTTAAATGTCTCATTTCAAATTAATAAATTTTATAAAGAGATATAAGGAGAAATATATAAAAAAAATGATAAGAAAATAGGTATAGGCCAAGTTTTGAACAAATGACCAAATGGTCTTTATCAAGTTTGCTTACCATATCATCTATATCACTTTTTGTTAAAAATCTATAGAATAAAATATATATTATTATTTAAGTTTTACTATTCGTTGAATAGCTTGTGAATAGTACCATTTACTTGGTAAATGTTAGTAACTTACGAATGCCATAATAAAAGTTATTATTTACAGTACTTATAATACCAGTAATGTTTATATTCTTGACGACACTAAAAATTAACAAAGCCACATTTATTGTCAAAATAATTAATGATAATTGAGTATAGTCTTAATAATTAATATAAGAAAATTTTGAATAAAAATTTATTTGACTAACATAAAATAAAGTAAAAATATATTAAATGTTTAAATGTCTCATTTCAAATTAATAAATTTTATAAAGAAATATAAAAAAAAATGATAAGAAAATAGGTATAGGCCAAGTTTTGAACACATGACCAAATGGTCTTTATCAAGTTTGCTTACCATATCATCTACATCACTTTTTGTTAAAAATACATAGAATAAAATATATTATTATTATTTAAGTTTTACTATTCACATGAATAGCTTGTGAATAGTACCATTTACTTGGTAAATGTTAGTATTTATAATATACTACTAATATGAACTAATTATGAATGTATTTAATTGACTAGTAATTAAAGTTACGAGTATGCACAGGGTGGCTTTTAGGGTGTGCGGAAGGCTCGACCGCATAGGGCTCCAAATTTAATAGTGTCTCACGGTCATAATACAGATTTAAGTTCGCGTCAATAATTTTTATTTTTTTGCATTTGACGCATACACGTTGTGAATAGATGCGTCAAAATGAAATTTATGTCAAATTTAAGTTGATTTGTATTATTCATATTAATTTCTCACTTTTGTCATTCACGGCCTCTAATTTACCTATTATAATTAAGTCTCAATATGAACAATTTACTAGTTTCAAATATTTAAGAATCTATGTTGTAATCACATATCGCATGCACAGGTCCTCCGAAATCAATGAGACGGCCCTGAGCATGCTTCTAATTGAAGTGTGAACAACGAACACCATCAATTCTATCCGGCATGCTTCCTACAAACCTACACACTTTCATTTCCACTAATCCGCTTCTAGAGTACGAGTATCACGTGTCCAGGTTTTCTATTTGAACAATCTGAGATCTATTTTTCAATTTGAACAACACAGATATGATTTTTGATTCAATTCGTGTTCCTTAAAACTTTAGAACATATTGAAGTTCAATTAAAATCACACATTTTAGTGATCCAATTCGTGACCCCGTACCGTTCCGGTACACGATCGTACAGCATTTGGGAACGCACGTACGAGAACAAAAAACATGTCCCGGTCAGCTATTTATGTAACTATATTAATGCATACCTTAATCATAGAAAGGGTTCCATAATTAAACTTGACAAAACTTGAAGAATCAGATTATGCACTGAAAATGCAACAATAACTTTAAGAATATGGACATCTAAAGCAACCCATATACAGCCATGTTGAAACATATAAATCAGCGTGTGCCATCAAAATAAGATAATGAATGCCTGCAAATGCATCAATGTATGCCATCGATTAGTATGCAGAAACAAGTAATCCGAAATTCAAGTGAAATACTTGCCGAAATCGAAACGATTGAGAACAGAAGATTAAAAGATTATCAAACAACACATGACATCAACGAATGAGAAGAAACTGTCGATTGCAGTCGAACACGGTCCCCTAAAAAAGGGTTTATTGTTGTGCAAAAGATACACGAAATTAATTCTGCTTTTGTTAATGACAAAATTACCTTTATATTACTGATTAATAATTATAATGAATAATGCTGACTTGTCAATTTATAGTTGGTTCATAATGTTCACAATCTATAAGTTGTTCACAAAAGATTTTTAGTCAAACCTAGTATATATATATGGTTGAGTTCAATGGATAGCCAAATTAGATTGGAGAAAACCGGAAAACCAAAGATTGAACCATATACATATGTGCATATTATGGTATGACCGTATGAACATGTGCATTGGATGTATGCACATGTGCATAGAATACAATTTGTTTTTGTTTTCCGATCTAAATTAGTTCTCTATTGAAATCAATCAATCATTCATATATATATATATATATATATATATATATATATATATATATATATATATATATATATATATATATATATATATATATATATATATATATATATATATATATATATATATATATATATATGTGTATATATATATATATATATATACATATATATATATATATATGTAGAGAGAGAGAGAGAGAATTAGGTTCAAATGAGTACCATGTTTTTCCAGGGTACCATTCAAAACAAATTTTTTTGGCATAAAAATATGCATTATAAGTTAATATAAATTGGTATTATAAGTCTTTATCAAGTAAAATACAAAAAAATAAAAAATAAAAAAAAAGTCATGTGAATGAATGAGTTTTATCATTTATTCACATAGTTTTTCATGTATTTACATGATACTATGATGCTTTTGTAGTCTTACTTGATAAAAACCTATGATACCAATTCTATATTAACTTATAATGTTATTTTACAAAATTTTACGTAAATTTTAAAAAAAAAAATTGAAAGGTACCTCTACCTCTGATACCCTGTGAAAAAGTGGTCTTCCAAAAACCTGAACACATACACACACGTCATTGTAGTAAAAGAAAATCATTAATCGTGTCCATGTCCAAATACGAAGCAAAAACAGGTAGCAAATGCAAGCAACATACCCTTATTTTCCTATACAAGGTTTGCAAGACGAACCTCCGCCTCTTCTGATGACTTCTTCATCAACTTACCAATCTCTTCGGCTGTCTTCATGTTGAATTCACCACAATTCGTCACCACTATATCTCGGAGTTGATTGATATCAGACAACAATATTTTGGTAAGGTACTTTGCCCTTAGCCTCCTCAACTGTCGTTTTTGAAGTTCTCCCTCGTTTTCAAAACCACACTCCCAATTATGTCCATCAGTTCCCTTGTACGTCTCCATATGCCTCATCAAGAATACCCTACAATCAACGCAATTGAACTTTGTACCCCAATCGGTTTTAAGTCGTTTGGGCTTTTGTGTCTTAATCATTGAAGCCTTCTTGTGGTTGATCAATGTGAGATACGAGGAGAAAAATTCATGCTGTTTCGTGTGAAATATAAAATATGTTGTAATAATCATTATGTAAATGTCGTAATTTCTATGAGGTAAATGTCGTAAATTTACCAATCGGCTAGGTATGACAGAGTATTGCGTGTAAAACTCGACATCATGGCCGTTGTTGTCGATAATCTCAAAGCTTGCCATCTTTAGGTTGAAAACAATGAGATAGAAGTGTTGAGCCCTTATGACAGGGAAGAAGACCTGCATATAATGAACATCTTGCATTTAATCTAATTTAAAAACTAAGAGGGTGTTTGATAGCACTTATCAGGCTTTGATAAGAGGTAACCTCTTATTCGGTAAGAGAAAAATACTGATAAGTGCATTTGATATGCAGAAGACATAAGAGTCAAAATTCTCTTATCATGTCTTATCAGGATCAGACTTTTATATTCTTCTTATCACCACTTATCACACCAAAAAAATACACGCCTCTCCTCCCCCCACCCCACCTTACCCTTACCCCATACCCTACCTCACCCACCCTACGCTACCCCACCCCAAACCCCCCACCCCACCCCACCCCCACCCTCAACCACCACACTCCACCCTACCCCAACTACCCTTAACTTACTTATATCACCCCATTCCCAACCATCAAACCTACCCACCCCACCCTACCCACCCCACCCCTATCCCACCCTACCCACCCCACCCACCCTACACCACAAACCAACCCACCTCAACCCTACCCACCATTACCCCTCAAATCTATCCACCCCCACCCACTTTACCCCTCAACCTACCCAACCTATCCCTACCCTACCTTACCACCACCCTACCCTTACACCATTATCCTACCCTGTTTTACCTCATCCACCCTTAACCTACCCATCCCTACCCTACCCCTTACCCATATATATTATAACGAGAAAAATTCTAACAGTTTTTGATAAAATTTATTCTTTTTCAATAACATATCTATATAACTTATAAACTTTGGTTCATTGAAGTTAATAAACGTAACCTTATAAACTTAATTATAACTTATAAATTTGAATTGTTACTTGATTCTTGAAAGCATGTTGGTTATATGTTTCTTGAATGCAATTATATTACTTGATTATAACTTATAAACTTGAATTGGTTTCTACTTGAATCTTGTTACTGATATTTGAATGTTTTTAAATGTTTACATGAATCACTTTGATTCAATGATATCATTGTTACTTGATACTTGCCTTTAATCAGTGATATTTGTTTGGTTTTGAGAATGAATATGTAAAATTAATAAAAATTATAGATCAGATAAACAGACTTATTGAATTATCTTATCAGACCCCAATATCTTATCAGGACCACCTCTCATCAATCAGAAATGGAATCAGACATCAGACAATTTACCTCTTATACAATCAAACAACACCACTTAACATGTAAAATATTATTATTTTCCCTAAAAATCAAAAGCTTCTTTTGATTTTATAATCAATATTATTATATATACTTTAACATAATATATTAATACTTTATGTTATATTATAGGGTAAATTGTCAAATAAGGTGACCAACTTTACCTTTTTTATTGTTTAAAATAACCTAGTTTGTTTGCAATTAGAAAAGAGGATCAAACTTTGATTTTTTATCATTTAAGGTAATCAAGTTTATTTGTAATAGAAAAAAGAATCAAACTTTTATTTTTTTAATCAATTAAGGTAACCAACTTTATATATTTTTTTAAAATTTAAAACAACCAAACAAATGTTTTTTAAATTATTTAAGGTAAAAAAAAGAAAGAAAGTTG
Organism: Centrapalus pauciflorus; assembly: GCA_020465985.1. Lineage (NCBI taxonomy): Eukaryota > Viridiplantae > Streptophyta > Magnoliopsida > Asterales > Asteraceae > Centrapalus > Centrapalus pauciflorus. The sequence continues at coordinate 46,734 of JAANYP010005076.1, forward strand.
GTAATCATGTTAGGCATTTAACCCTATATTATGTAACAATATATTTATATTGTGTTATATTATTAAAATATTATATTATATTATAACATAATATAATATAATATGATATTATCGTAAAATCACAAGACCATAAGATCAAGATAGACTCATTTTTGCTGATCATGATCGTAAAATTGTAAGATCAAGATCGGAATCTTAACAAGCATACCTCTTTTCGCTGAAATATATTTTCTTCGAACAATATCTATGTCATTAGTAATTTTTTTTATTTTTAATATCAATGTTATTTATCATCATAACATTTTGTCTGTTTTTTGTGGTTTTCTATTTATTAATAATGTTTTCTAATGTATTTATATTTCGTATTTTGGTTTTTATTTCTCTAAAAAAATGTGATTTTTCTGGAAAAAAAAAAGCTAGTTATTAACACATTACAACAATCTCACTATTATAGAATATAGAACATTAGGGGATACCATGTCTACTTTGTTGATATCGATCTTTGGCAACCCCCGGCATTCAAGCATGAAGTCCATCGTTGCTTTAAATACCTCAAGAAGTTTGTAATCACCCGCCCCATCTGATATCATTTGTTCATTCTGCAAACAACGAAATCAATTCGCAATTAAGGGGTTAACCGATATTTTTACTTTTACTGATTTTGTTATAACTGTATAATAATAACTTACTAATGCGCCAACATTCATAAACAGTCTGTACGGTTCGTTTTTGCCACGTGTTTGAGGCTCTTCGTAGTTCAATACAAGAGACCATAAATCTACAACGCCAGAATATATCCATCCCTCGTGAATCAAGCTTTCAAAGTGCACACGAGTGCTGAATCTCATGTATTCAGTTTTGAATACAATATCACTGTCAAACCAAATGTATTTGTTTAATACGAAATCAATCATGAAGTTGGCTTGGTGGTTGAGCCTTGGGATTCTCTAAAAGATGTCCCGAGTTTGACTCCCACATCGAATATGGATTTTAAATTCCATATTTAATAATGAATATGCGATGCTTTTGTTATGTTTTTGCACATTGTGTTATGTAATATATATCCTACTTACCATATATATATGTGTGTGTGTGTGTGTATGTATATGTATGTATGTATGTGCATGTGCATATGTATATGTGTGTGTGTCTATATATATAGAATATGGTTCGAGAGAATACCACCCATTATGCAGCGAACCAGAAGGTACCACCTTAAAAAAAAACTTATTTTCAAAATTTTTTTTCATAAACATGTTTTAATAGACATTATGAAAATCATATGTAAATTTCACATGCATTCACATCTTTAAACTCCTAAAAAGTGATGTGAACACACACTTACATAATTTTGAATGTATGTGAACATGCATTTATGTGATGCGTGTTTTCATGCACTTAGAGTGTTTGGATTTGCGTGAAATTTACATATGATCTGTGTAATGGTAATTAAAACATGTTCATGAAAAAAAATTTCAAAAAAAAGTACTTTTAAAGGTGGAACCTTCTGGTGCGCTGCATAATGGGTGGTACTCACTTGAACCCATATATATATATATATATATATATATATATATATATATATATATATATATATATATATATATATATATATATATATATATATATATATATATATATATATTTGGGTTCGAATGAGTACCACTAGTTTTGCGGAGTACCGGAGGTACCTCGCTTAAAACCATTTTTTTTGAAAAAAATTTTCATAATCATGTTTAAATTAATAATACAAGACTACTTGCAAAAAATCACACATAAACACACACTAGAACTATGTGAAACGTGTGTGTTCACATGAACTCTGCTGTTGTGAACGTGTGTTCACAACTAAGCATGTTCACATGAATTTTTTCACGTTCACATGACTTTTAAGATGCTAGAAAATGTGAATGTATATAATTTTTTACGAATAGCCTTATATTATTTGTATCTAAATGAATATGAAAAAAAAAATTCAAAAAAAAACTTTTTTCGGAGCAAGTTCACATCTGAAACCCGTGTGTTCACAGGTACTCACGGTACTCTGCATTTTAGGTACTCACACGAACCATATTATATATATATATATATATATATATATATATATATATATATATATATATATATATATATATATATATATATATATATATATATATATATATATAGAATAAGGATCTTTTGTGAACACTTTATTCGTTGTGAACACATACCATGGATCAGTTCCAACAAAACAGTATATATATGTTGCCATCTCCATCTCAACATCTTCAACGTTTGATTTCACATCCACTTCAGAAGAATGATACGGGGACCTAAAGAACACGGAACGCGTCCTTGTATGCCCTTTTTTCTCCTCTAGTTGTACTGATACCACAGCATCTACAAGCTGCTGGTCGTCTAGAACATCATCTTTATCCGATACTTTCACGTTACCTACTGGAACACCAGATGTTTCAGTAACATTCTCTGCTTCCTGTGCGAGTCCAAGGCTTAAACTTGAGGGTGGTATATTCCCAATGGGATTCATTTTGTGGTCTTTATGAATGCTTCCGTTTATTTCAGCAAGAACGCCTCGAGAACTCCAGAATTGTGTGTTCGACATGTAGGTTTGTGTTGTTTGATATTTATCCCCACCGAACAAACCCAAAACCTTTGATTCCAACAACTTTAAATTGTCGTCGTTTGGAAACTTTGTCAACGCTTCTGTAATCATTGATGTGATTTTGTTCTTCTCACTCACGATCATCGAGTACGTTCTTTCTATTTCCAAGATGCATGCCTCCTTTTCTGACCGAGTTTCAGTCACTTTCTCAATCTGCTTCTCCGATCCAGGTAAGATCATCCGATGCTCTCCATCTGTATCGCCATTTTCCTTCTGCTCCACTACTTCATAATCGGTGAGAATTTCACCGTTGCCAAAACCCCCTTTCCGCATCTCAATGGTTTCTCTTTTCTTCAGCATAGAAAAGTCCCACGCATGAACTAATGGCCTCTTCCTCGACACTTTCACATCGTCACACTGAACATAATCCACATATAACAACTGCAACATAAACAAATTATTGAATTGGAAATCATGTTGACTTGTAAAAATTGAATATATGTTGATATATGGAGTAAGTACCTTTCTGACCATCCCACTTTCAAATTTATCCCAATTAGCCACTTGTACCAAGTTAGCCACTAAACTATTTTTTGTATACACATTTAGCCACAAAACCTTTTTTGTACCGATTTAGGTACTGAAAATTATACACAATTGGCCACTAAACTATCATATTTTGTACCGGTTTAGCAATTAGTGTAATTTTTCCCTAAAGTAGAATAGTAAACTAAAGTTTAGTTGCTAAATCGGTGCAAAAAGTAGTTTAGTGGCTAAAATAGACAAATCTGAAAGTTGAATGGTCAAAAAGTTACTCAACCCTTTATATTGGCATTCAAGTATGACATAGCTCACCACCAATAACGTCAAAGGCCCACAGAAAGTCTCCCCGTTAACACCTCTGTTCCATCCCTTCTTGCATACCTTCAAGCTTTCTAGTACATAACCACACCAGTCCATACTCTTCACTTCAACGTCCTCGGTCATTAGTGGTAAAACTCGCCGATTCACACATCCCATCTTCGTGCCCCCTGCCAATATCGTGGATACTAAGACAACATAGTTTAAGTCAAACAACCTGTCACAACGTGACGATTTGTGGATAGCCTGTACAACTTCATTCGGTCTAACGCCCGAATGTACGAACTGCTTTTTCCAATACTTGGTGATTTCGTCATCACCGGATCTTCTTGCAGATACCGATATCTTGATGCCATCCTTGGGGATACCAAGCACATCGTGGATCCTCTGTTTGGTTATTGGGATTTCACCATTGTCCAATACTATGCTACATGAAACCGGATCGAAATGGTCTATGACATAGAATCCCAACTTCGAAGGGATGCTGGATACCTGCACATCAAGAAGGGAACCGAAACCCATCTCCCGTACACGGTCCTTCTGACTAGCGTCCATAGATATTGCAGCCTTCATAAGTGTATACGGCGAGAATCTAGATCGAATAATTGGATTAACCGTTACATGTTCCTTTGGTTTCTTATCTACATTATCTTTGGACTTGACTTGTGCATCTTTCTTAAGATTATTTTGTGGTTTGTTTTGTCTTTTGTGCCGCTTCTTTACATTCTTGTCTTCCTTCGGATTAGGATCGATGCAACGTGATCGTTTTCCCTTCGATGCAAGCATATCGACCAAAGCCTCCAATAGTTTATCAGCAATATTGCCCATTCTTACCCTCTTCTTCTTCTTTTTATATCTCTTATCATCCTTGGATACCTTTGTTTTCCTTTCCTTTACCACATCAACTGCAATATAAATACAAACATTGATTCAGTTGTAAGCATAAACTTCATACATTCTCTTGAATATCTATACACTCCGAAGTAACGTACCAAGGGGTGTTCAAACAAAACCGAGAAACCGAACCGACTAATCCGAAACCGACATATGGGGCGATTTCAGTTTTCATTTTTAGAAAACCGTGGGTAATCAAACCGATTATATATATACACAAAGAGAATTTGCATTTAAAAGATGTATGTTTCTTAATTTTATTTGCTTTTCAAGTATATAGCGGGTAACCGCCTTCTAGTAGGTAATCAAAACCAAAAACACAGTTCACATTTTTAGACTAACCGAACCACCCCGCACATTACATACATCCTATATTCAATTTGTAAATTTGGTTATTATGTATTGAATGTAACATATTCAACGTTGAAGATACAATATTCATCATAGAATGTACTATATTCAATATGATGAATTTGAACGAATTTACCAGACTCGTGTGACGAATCCGTTTCAGTGAATGACGTCTCCGACTTCATTTCAATCACCTTCTTCTTACGGATGTTTCCTTTCTTTATTGTTTTCCTACGTACACTCCTTCCTTTTCGTACGTCTAAACCTAAACAACACAAAAAGATTTTTAGTTGTTAACTTCTATGCCAAATTCATATCACTCCTAGTAATAAAATGATTTAAGCAGTTTATCGAAACCATGGAAAGTATATGTACCAGAATCCAAGCTAGTTGAATCGTCGGACACTTCAAAATCTTCATGCTCACTGTCGGAAATGACTCTGGTTCTTTTCCCCTTTGTTCTTGCTTCTTTCATCGTAATTGAATTTTCTGAAATCAACAATCATTTGTAACAAACATTATACACAATGCAACACATTGTACAGAAAACAATGTTTATCACTCATAGATATGTGAAAGTATTACAACAGAATACTTTGTATTTACCCATCTACCCTTCATGTAAATAACAGTTAACAAAGAATTTAAACATTGGTCAATTTTATATCAATTCATAAAACATAAGGATTACCAAGATCATTTAACAATTATCAAAACCACGTATAACAATTACCAAAAATTAAGTTACAAGATCAATCTATCATGCTTGAAAATAAAAGAAAATCCACATCATATGTAAATGGTAAAAGAAGCACAAGTGAAAAGGAAAAACGTGGGTTGAAATCCACCATGATGACCAAATGTTTTCTGAACATTCAAGAACCAAAAAAACCCACAAAGAAAGTGAAAAGGAAAATTGTTTCTGAACGTTCGAGAAATCCTTTCATTTAAACAAAAAAACATGGTTGACTATTTCATCATAAAAACACCATTTATTATGTCATAGCAACTATGGTGATTGTATATAATAGAATGTTTTATAATGTTTTTTTGGGAACTGATTAGTTATAAAATACACATCCACACCTTCCCTATTGTTAATGTTCTTTATTTTTTTCTCACTCTATATATTGCATTTAAATCTTTCACAGATTTTCATGAAATTATTACTCATTTTCTTACAGGGGTTCTGGCATGGGCTTATCAAACACCTTACCCAATGCCCTCCACCCAAGAAAGTTGGACCTCCAAATGGACTTCCCATTAAAACAACTAGATTACTAGAATCAAGCTTAGTGATGGAAGGTACTTGTCTTATAAAGAGTATTGTGTACCAAAATAGTTGGCAAAATACAAAATATATTATCCCATGGCTTCGACTCTTTGAAGCATTATGTTGTTTGTAACTGCAGCCTCGCTAGTCTACCCTGTTTTGTTGGTCATTTATTTGTTTCGATATCATAGTTTCCTGAATACTTGGTTGGCTTTTACAGGCTCTTATTGAAGATTTGGGAGTATATATTGTTTAATATGATCGGCCGGGGTTATGGAGAGAAAGATCCAGACCCTAACCAAACTTTGAAGAGCGTGGCTTTGGATACAGAGGAACTTGCTATGTAATCGTTATTCCTATGGGTGGGCAAGTGATTTGGTCTCTTTCCTGAAGTATATTCCTCGTTGGTATGCATATTGGTAACTTTATAAACTTTCAAGTATTATTAATGTTAGGATACATTTGGTACAATGGAACTAAGAGAACTGGAATCATCCGGGGTTATAAGCTTTTTTATCATATGATGAAAAAAAAGGAGGATTGATTTTAATATAAATTTCATTTCTCTCATTTCCTTACGAAAATGAAGACAATCAAAAGCATGGAAAAATAATTGAGTTATCATTTTTCCCCTTCATTTTCTAATGTCAATCATATTTATGAGTCTTTGTTATTTGTTAAAAGGATTTATTATGAAAAAAACCAACATGTTTTCATGTTTTTTTGCGTTTTCGTCACTCCATGTTATGTTTTTTCCATAAAAGTCCTCAAGTTGATTTTTTCTTTTTGGTTTAGTGAAATTTGGACATTAAAACCCGGTTCACTAATTATAACCGGGTTCTAATGTCCAAATTTCACTAAACCAAAGAAAACTAACTTGAGGACGTTTATGGAAAAAAATAACGTGGAGGGACGAAAACACAAAAAAGTAAAAAACATGAAAACATGTTGGTTTTCTTTATAATAAACCCTTAAAAAACTAGTAAACCTAAACAACTCAATTCTCTGTATTCTACCATACCAAACACACCCTTTTTGAACAAAAGGTCATTGTTTTGCGTTAATAAAAATATAAAATAGCTTCAAGCCATGGAAACAATCTCTTTGCTAATTGCAAGAGGAATGTTTTGCGTTAAGACACTCATCTCCAAGTCATGTCAAACTAAGGAACCAGGGAGGACTAGAATTCATCATTTATTTGATTCATAAAGTAGTCATTAAATATGGATGAAAGCAATCTAGATATGCTCTAGCAAATGTTATAGAAACACATGCTTTTAGAGGATAAAAAATATCTTACAAATTACTTTTCTTGGCATACAAAGAGTCCTAACCAGATAGTTTGAGATTGACAAAAATTCTGCATTTCATATGATTAATATAAAAAAATGAAGCTCCTTGGAGCTCGTTGAGTGATGATTAACTTGAAGATAAGACCCTCCAAAGGAGGAGTCCAAGGTTAAAATCCCAACGAGCTTCAACTTTTAGTAGGCCACCCGTCCCCAACTATTGTGCTTTACCCACTCTAATGGCCTGGTTTGTGGGGTATGTCTTGGTTAGGTTTGTCTGTTAGGTCAACAAAGTTGGCTCGACAAGAAATTAGAAAAATCTCTAAATTGAGAAAACTTTGTAAACGGGAGCCGAAATAACTGAATTTGTGGTGGATGTGATTGATCTTATTATAGTTGAGTACAACTAACTTAAGGATTTTATCGAACCGAAACTAAATTCCTTTATGTTGATCTGATTATAGTTGTCTGTATATGATCAAAATACGTTAGCAGCTCCTGTGGTTGATCTGATCATATTAGCGCTGTCATCTGTTGACTTTTTCTGCTTTCTTTCACATTCGGGTTGGTTTATCGGGTAAACATAAGTAAAATTCAAACTCAAAACCTATTCATATTCCTAACAATTAACAATCAAACTCAAAACCCCCAACAAAATAAATTAAACAAAACATACTCTAATTTCTAACAATCAAATTAACAATTTAACATTTTTAACACTAACAAACATATTAACATAGTAACATTTCTAACAAATAACAATTTACTTTAACACTTCTAAAAATTGCTTTAAACTAACAAGTGTAAATTAACAAAATATTATTAAATACATTTGATATAAACTATTACTATCTTTTTATATACTTTTTAAATTAATGAATTTATATAAAAAGAACACAAAAGTATTAAGGGGCATTTGCTACAGTGAAATGGTTTAGGTTTTCAAGCTCTTTTCACAAATAAAATAAAGATTGACATATAAAAACATCTATTGTCTTTCCATGCTTAACAAAATTATATTATATTCAATTTTCTACTTATTTTCGTTGAAAATCAAGACAGTCGATGGTACCAAAGGCAAACAATTATCCACATTCCTACTAACACTTGAAACCAATAAAGTAAGAAATATGTACACAAAATTAAAATCATACCCTCAAATGTGTGTGATAGCTACTGCCGTGAGAATGAGGTGAGCGGGAATGCGGAACCGAAGAAGAGAACAGCTAGCTGCCGGCGGGAGAGGAGAGGCTGAGAGCGACGGCAACACCGGCCATCGACGGCAGGAGAGACCGATCAACGTTGTTGTATAATTCTCTTTCGTAGTTTCCTTGGCACAGCAAACAGGGTTTTTGTTTTTTATCCTTTTATATTTCATTGTTCTTCACTTCTTCAACCTGGTACCAAGTCCGAGCCCACAACACATCATACAATCCATTTTTAATTAGGCTAAAGCTATTTAGTGGGCTAATATTAGTATTTTATTCCTGGGTTATATGTCAAAAATAGCAACAATATTTACTTTTTTATCATTTATAGCAACATTATTTATTTTTTATCATTAATAGCAACAAATTTTGTATTTTTTTACCATTTCCAGCAACGGGTGACCTACAAACCTATTATAGCAGGTCACCTTCAACCAAACATCATCTGTTGTAACCAAACACCCTTACTTTTGTTACCAAACACCTCTTTGTATTCGTATCAATGGATTCAGAATCTCTTAAAGCGTTTGAAATTAAAAATCCAAGTGCTTTTTATGTTCTTGAGTAGTGGCTAAATATTTTGTATATTTTGGTTAAAATATTTTGTATATTTTGTATGTTCTTGAATAGTGGCTATTAAAATATTGTTTATGTGATTTTTATGTTCTTGAGCAGGGATTTTGTATATTTTTGCTTTTTTATGTTCTTGAGACGATAGTGGACGGAGGAAGCCGAGACGATAAGGAGGCAACAATAAACTGAATAGATAGGGGGACACGAAACTGACTGTGTTGTTTCAAACATTTTTGAACAAGAGAAAACCATATGTATGTTGATTTGAACCTAGCATGTGTTGTTTCTTGGTGACAAGAGAGAGCAAACGAACCTTTGAATCTAGCTTCATCATCTTCCATCCTGACAAAAAAAATTATTTGATAATAAATTGGGGTGTTTGGGCATAAAATCGGGTGTTTGGTAACAAAATTAAGGGTGTTTGGTTACAATAGAGGATATTTGGTTGAAGGTGACTTGCTATAATAGATTTGTAGGTCGCACGTTGCTATAAATGATAAAAAAAACACAAAAATTGTTGTTATTACTTATTAATGATAAAAAAATAAATAATGTTGCTATAAATTGTAAAAATGTAAAAAGTTGCTGCTATTTTTGGCATATAACCCTTTATTCTTTTGGGAAAAGACTAAAATAACCAAACCAACAAGAGATGTAAAAGAAATTAGGCAAAAAAAAATGGGTTTGTTTCAAAATTGACACCGATTACTCAAAAGAACTTTTGAATTAAAATTTAAAATAAGAAGTCATGTGTCACGTTATTATTTGTGGATGCAAAAAGTAAAAACCAATTTTCAAGAAACCTACCCAACCCACCATCGATTTTCAATCCCCTCCCCCACCCCCTCGCGGCTAGCCATCCCACTAGTTGCACCTTCATTTTATGTAAGTTTTCTTACAGGCAGCTCCTTCGGCCTGTTCACGAAGGAAAAGCTCACCTTCACCGGCGAACTCAAGAAAAACTCACCTTCCCCATCGATTACTCCTCTCATTTTGTGCAACTTCTTTACTGGTGATTCACTCCTCACCGGCGAGTCCTCCTCCTCCGGCCACCTCACGAAGTGTTTGATTTCCATCACTCTAACTCTTCTTTCTCGATCTCTCTCTAAAGTAGCGTTCGGATGACAAAATTTTGATATACCAGGATTTAAATATAACAGAATTTAAAAATGATAAGATTCAAATGTGACAGAATTTGAATCATGTATGTTTGGTTTGCAGGATTTCAAATTCAATTATTTGTAAAATCTTGTTTATTTGCAAATGTGTCAAATGATATGGGTAAAGCAGGTAGGTGTATGAGAAGTAAGGTAGGGTATGTTAAAAGGTGGCCAATGTGTAGATAGGTATGGGTATGGTGGTAGGTAGGTTTCGTAGGTAGGGGTAGGTGGTTGGGGTGGGTAGGGTATGTTGGGATGGGATGGGATGTGAAAGGATAGTGTTGGATGGGTGTGTATAGGTAGATGTGGGTAAGGTTGGATGGGTGACGGTAGGATGTGTGGGATGGGTAAGGGTAAGGTAGGTAAGGGTGGGGTGGGTATGTATATGTGGATATAGGTGAGGTAGGATGACTAAGAGTAAAATACGGTGTCTAGTTGGGTTGGGGTGGGGATGGGTAGGGTGGGTAGGTACAGTAGAGTATGGTACAATGGATTGGTGTTGGTAGGTGGTGTTAGATAGTTATCATTGTTGGGTATATGTAGTTAGGATAGGGTGGGATGGGGTGGGATGGGGTGGGTGGGGTAGGGTAGGTGTTGGTAGTGTGGGGTAGTGTAGGGTCAATAGGTATAGGTAGGTGGTGGTTAGGTTGAGGATAAGGGTAATATTGTCATTTGTTTAGAAATTTGAAATGTAAAGATATGAGATAATGAAATAATAGGGGGTAAGGAAGAATTCTAAGGGGGTGTTTGGTTTGCAGGAATTTGATATGACACGATTAGAAAATGACAAAATTGTTATATGACATGATTTGAAAATGTCAGCATTTAAGTTCTATCATGTGTTTGGTTTGTAGTATTTCAAATTCCATTATTTGTAAATTCTGTTTGGTTTACAAAACTCTCGTCAAAGAATTTGAGATGTATATCCTAATAAATGACCAAATTACCCTTTACTAGTTTTTTTTTAATTTTCTTTCTTTTATGGTTACAAATATTGAAAATATATATTATATAAATTCTAATATCATTCATTTATTACCAAAATGTTTTTCAAATAATTTTATAATACAATCAAAAATAATATTATAATTAACCAAGTAACCCATGATTTATATACATAAGCATGAGCACAGAGATAACATCACGAGCACAGATACATGAAACCATAAACATATACATGAAATACAAGAAAACATATACATTAAATCAATAAATGAAACCAAAAACACATACATGAAATATTGAAATCTATAGATGATTCATATACATATGCGTAAGCAAGATTAGGGAAATATAAGTAAGATTAGGAAACTACAAGAAAAGATCATTGATATACATAAGAAATACATCGATACATATGTATTACTGAAGCAATCGATGAGCTACCTGGATGGTTAAGGGTTGAGGCAGGAATAGACGGGTACAGATAGAAATCAACGAGCAAGGCAGAATCGACGGGCAGAGGTAGAAATCGATGAGCAAAGACCGGTCACGCAGAAATCGATTACAACAAGGGGTGAGAAAGAAACCAACCACAGCAGCGGTGACGGGCACAGATAGGCATCGACGAGCAAGGTAGAAATCGAAGAGCAGAGGTCGGTCAAGAAGAAATCGATTGCAGCAAAGGGTGAGGAAGAAACCGACCACATCAGCGGTGACATCATGAGGAAGAAAGCCATCGACATAGAGCGCCTGGTGGAGAAGAAATCGAAGAGTCGATTGGAAAGAAAGAACAATACATATCTGATTTGATTTGAGGGGTATTTTTGGCTTTTGGTTTGGGATTCTAGAAACTGATGAGGAGGGAAAATGAAATAATAGGGTCGGAGTGGGCATTGTAATTATCTGATACATATGGAATCTAAAAAGTATAATATTTTGAAATCCTTCTCTTTATTTTCTTCCAAACATGACAAGTATGGATTATTAAATGAAAATCCCTTAAAAGTTTTTGAAATCCCACAGACCAAACACAACCTAAAACTTTAAAAGAGGGGATTGTGAAATGCTAAAAGATAATGAAATCCCTCTTCTTTTTTTGCCAAACATGATAAGAGAATGATTTTCAAATGAAAATCCCACCAGCATCATTGAAATCTTGCAAACCAAACGTCACATAAGTTTCAAAACATTTACCAAAGTGCACCATTGTTTGTATATAAATCCACCAACTCAGGGCATGAGCCACGAGACCAATATTCCACGATCAAGTCCTAAATATGATTGGTGATGTGATATATCACTATAATGTATGTGTTTGATGTATGAATATAACATATGTATGTATTTTGTACTTGGCATAAAGAAAGAAGCGGTGGATGAGACATTTTCTCCTTTTGTTGGGAACGTTTGTGGGTGAAAGGGAGGAGAGCTTTCATTTCCCCTTAATTTAACTACAACCATGTTCAACAATTAATGAATGCCAATTGTTTAGCTAAGTTATTTGCATAAAAATGTAAATGGAAAATAGGTAGACTACCAAACTAGTTTAACTGCAATACTTCTGCAGGTTCGTCGAGTGTCAGGCCTGGTTCCCTTGCATGTTTTCTAATATGTTTGAGTTGTCTTCGTAAACTGCCACCACCTTATAGGTTTGAAAGACTTGCTTTGTTCCTTTTGTGCACCAAGTCTTCAGGCTGCCGAACTTTCCGGTTTTAAAACTTTCCACCATTCTTGTAACTAGTAATCCAAATGGCGACAACCTCTATTCTTTCCTCTTTAAGGTCAAAGTTTGTTCAAATTCCATGATCACAAATGTTCGATGCATAAGGACTCCTAACTTTGGCAAGTAGACCACGTTATATCCATTCACCAGGTTATATGGTGTCTCGTCTGTGTTGGCATTGACTATGGTATGGATTGCCCATAGGACATGTGGCAATTTGTCCACCTAGCCACCTTTAGCTGCTCCCAGCCTCTTTTTGGCCCGTCCTTAATGGTTCTATTTGTTACTTCCTTTTGATTGTTTGTCTGTGGATGAGCTACTGAAATGAACTGGTGTTTTATATTCAACTACAAACACTAATTCTGGAAGGACTGATCAATAAACTGCAACCCATTATCGCACACAAGCACTCCTAGAATCCCAAAACGACATACTGTAACACCCGCTAATTTCGAGGTAATTAATTTTAAGTCTTTTAGCTCAATTATTAATTCAAGGAATTAGGATATAAATTATCAAATTTTATTGTCGACATTTAGAATGTTGAATTTTGTAAATTTTAAGAATTTGGAAATAGTTACAAACCATTATCTATACATATATATAGAAGCAAAATTCATCATATTATTGATATATATATATATATATATATATATATATATATATATATATATATATATATATATATATATATATATATATATATATATATATATATATATATATATATATATATATGAATGTAATGTATGTAATAAGTAAATAAAAAAAAAAAGAAAAAAAAGGAGAGTAACTACCTCACATGCACATACCATTTTCTTTATAACTAATTTGATTCCTCATTTTTTTAATCATCATTTTCATTCTAAATCTATCAAGAACACATGCTTTTTACACATTAAAATCTGAAAATTTGAAGATAAGGCTGAAATTTGGGAAAGCAAAGTTCATCATCAACATTAAATCATCATCTCCTTTGAGCATTCTTGAGGTAAATATTCTAAAACTTAATCAATGATCAATTCCCGTATGTATTTTTGACTAATGTTTGAATTCATAAGATTGAGTGTAAATATTGTTTACTAATCTGAAAGTGAATACCCAACATTTAATATCATCACCTTCTTTAGTTTCTTGATTTAAAAGCTTAAAAGTGCAACAATGGTGGTTTTAGTGAGTATTAGTTTCAATCCGAAAATTTTATAAAAAATCAACACAAATATGCTTAGAAATAATATTAGAATACTTTTAGATAATTTATTTCAAGATATGAGATTAATAGATGATTTCCACATTTTTGGGAATATGAGTTTTAGACAAAATGAAGGGATTATGAGACTTGAAATCATTTAGAAAGGTGAGGATGAGACTCGCCGGAAGAATCCGACCGAAATGGGACGGGCGACTGCGGCGGAGGGGCCTTCGGCCGCCGGCAGCACCACTGCCTTTCTTCCCCTGTTTTGCCTTGAGCCGCCGTCTGCCATGTCTTTCTTTTGTTGTTGTTCCACCGAGAGAAAGAGAGATGATGGGCCATATAAGGGTTTTTTAATTAGTGGCCTTTTAATTTAAAATTTAATTGGGCTATGGATTAAATTGAAATTATAAAAGTTAGGTTTAATTGAGTGTGGGCCGTGATGTATATTCTTTTTCTTTCTTTATCTTTTGTTGGGCTCCTTCAAATATTATTTAGTTTGGACTTAGGCTTTAATGTGGCTTGCTGATTTGTTTTCTTGAATTAGATTTGAGCTCTTGACTTGTGAGAAGTAATTGGGTTGATGACTAAATTATTTGGGCAGATTGTATTTTAAGAGAGGTGTGCTTATTTATTTAGCTCTTGTTGGATTATTTTATTAAGTTCATTGGACTCAGTTGGTTAGTTTTAGATTTCTTAATTAAATATTGGGCTAGTACATTAATTAGTAGGGTTGAGCTACATCATATTTAATTGATTCGGGTTATCCATTTAGCTAATAATTTGGGCTATGTAGTTGAGTTAATGCATAGTTGATTTTTTTTAGGTTTATGTAAATAAATAATTGTAAGGCTATTTAAGTTGAATTTCAATAAACAATAGATTGGTGAATTATAGAGTTAAAAATAATGATAAATAGGCAATGTACTTTGATATCAGGACATCAGTGATTTCTTCGAGACTTGTGGCTTTTGGTCGTACATTCAGCTGATATTGGATAGTAGTTTGGCGAGTACAGATTGCAGGCACTGTGAGTAATTGATTTAATTTCACAAATGATCATACATGATATGTTAGCATTGAATATCTCATTCGTTTTCATTGTCATGATTTTGTTTAATACCATGCTTAGCCTTATTGTTATTAATTTCGTTGCCATGAGTTGTATTTGAGAACCCTTTCCCCAGCATACTGTGTATTACGTGGATTAAGTGAGGTTGCTGTGTGCATCCGAGTTGCATGGCGGGCGAGCCGCATGTTTTTGTACACGTGCTAACCGAGCGAGTCGTACGCCGTGTACTTGTTATCGGGCGAGCCGATAGCAACACCCTATTCGTGTATACTAAACCGAGCGAGTCGTAATGCTACACATGTTGAATTTGAGCCGATATTTGTGTTGATCATGTTATATATGCTTGTCTGTGCTTTTAAATCTGTTACTCGCTAGGCGACGGCTTACCCGGACAACTTTTCAGGTTTAGCTAATAAGGGAAAGGCACCAGCTTCAGGATCTAGAGTTTGAGCATTTATGGTATCAGAAAGACTTCCGCGTTTACTCTGATTTATATTTTGTACATGGGATGGGTAGATCCCTAGACTTTCAATTTGGTTGTAATAATTAGATGTTATATTTTAGCGCACTCTGAATGTGGTGGTTTTAGTTTATTTATGTATTGAAATTGAAGTTGAGATTAGAACGATTTATTTTATTACTTCGAGGATTATGTTGCAGATTTTAGTAAAAACGTCGCGTTATTAGAACGGGGCGTTTCACATACGATATTCTTCATATAAACTTAGTTACCGCTTTACTTGTTACAGATGTTAAGGATTTGGCCTTTACCCACTCAGTAAAGTAGTTAATCGCTACCAGCATGAACTTGAACCTTCCCGGTGGCTCTGGTAGGGGGCCTACTAGATCTATTCCCTAATTGTAAAATGGCCAAACAAGTATCACGTTGATAAGGTGTGCTTGGGGAATATGAGATGGGGGCATTTTTCTGGCAAGTATCGTAATTTTGTACTAAAGAGTCTGCATCCTTAGCCATAGTAGGCCAATAGTATCCTAATTGTTCGACATTCTGAGCAGTGACTCGTTCTCCCATGTGACTCCAAAAAGTTCTTAGATGTATTTTCCGAAAGACAGAGTCTGCCTACTAGGGTTCCATGCAACGTAGCCACAACATAAATAGTTCCTTCTAAATAGGATTCCATCTTTCAAAGCATAAGTCAGAGCTTTCACCGTTAGCTTTCGTACCTTATTAGGGTCCGTTGGTAAAATTCCCACGCTTAGGTATCCGATGATGGGTCATACAACAATCGTCTGGATATGTTGTGTTAATTTGTAGGATAATGAATATAACAACATCTAGTGTACAACCTCAATTGATCGAATGATTCTCTTTGCTTTTACATCAAAGAACAAATATGTAAGTTAGCAAAGATAACAAAATTCCCTTAGAAATTTTCTTGTACTGTCCAGGGTGTTATGTGCACGTGTCATTGGGTCCATGACATCTTCTTCAATACCATAATCTCAGCACATGAGATTTGGTAGCAGAAGTAGGTAGGAATTTTCTTTTCTTTTGATCATTTCTCACCTTCAGCACTCAACATTTTTCAACTAAGCTTCCTCCGGCTCAGTTTAGTCAAAAGAAAAGGTTTTGATCAACATATCAATGATAACATGATTTGATGCTCCAATGCCAAAAAAAATATATTACGTGTGCACGCAAATATTTGTTAAAAATTACACACAGTTTTTAAAAATATGTCATCATCAGAGCATAGCTGAAACTCCCCCTGGAAATAAGCACCAATATTAGTCAACTTATATAAAACAAATCTGGAGCAAAAAATTTTAAAAATAAAATGTAACATCCCTTGACTAGTTTAGCATGATTTAGTATCTTAATGTAGCTTTATTTAGTTTAGCAATGTACTTTGGCGTTAAATTAATATAAGTTATTATAAGGGTTATTTATTCTATTTAATTAAAATTAAGGTTAAGGGGTGCAAATCATCAATTTGCTAGAGTTCTATACATTAAACACGTATCATTAAAGTTGATTACTCATTATACACAATCTCTGCTTTCATCCATTACATAAAAATGAACCTAAGCTCTCTCTCTCTCTTTCTCTCTCTCTAAGATCTTGCAACTTCTCTCTAAAAATCAACCTCAATTCTTGACGATTTGCAAAGGAAATTGCTACAAAGTGTTCAATTGAAGTTCATCATCAAGATAATAGAAGAAAATTGAGGTAAAATTGTGTTTGATTTCATCAAGTTTGAATGGGTGTGTGTTATTGTGTGTTGGTCGAATACACAGTACATGTTACAGATGAAATTTTTTTATTAAACTTCAAATTGAAGTATGAAATGAGTATGAAACATGATTTTAATCACAAACATTTCTATATCTAATGTTTAATTGGGTTTATATTCCAAAAACGGGAAGTAATTTTGAAAATGGGAAGTAATTTTGGGTTTATAGTAGAGAGACTAATAGTCTCGGACTCAAGCAAGGCTCGAGACTAAATCTTGGCCTATGCTTGGCCTTGGGTTGGCCTTGGACCCTAGATCAATTTCTCGCCCTTAGCCTTGGTTCAATGTTGACCCCAAGTCTTAATGATTCTCTGTGTGTGTGTGTGTGTACTGGACCCCGAGACTTAAAGTCTCGAGGTGGGGGGGGGGGGGGGGGGGCTTTTCATGGTGGAATTCAATTGTGAGACTCGGGGTGGATGAATGTGTGTAGGGATGTAAACGGTTCCGGAATCGGACCGAACCGACCCGGAACATATTTCACCAAAACCAAATATTGAAGATTGCAAGAACCGATAACCGAACCAATAATTGTAATGTGGTTTCAGATCTGGTTCTAGTTCAATTTTGATACAAATATTTCAGGTACAGAACCAATTGGAATAGTTTATTGAAAAAAATATACTTCTATCTATTATAACAAGATATATACAAAGAAAATCATGAAAATGGAATAAGAGAAGTGTCGATCATGGCGTTTTCATATAAGTTATGTAGTTTCACCATCCTAAAATATAGTTCCAACGAATGATTTTCTCGGTTTCACATTCTGGGCTTTTAAATCATTTTCTTGATTTGCATGTTATGAGCTTTTCAAATTATTGATTCTGTTAATCAAATAAAGATAACTATCAATCACATCATCACATTAACACTCAACAATCATATAATGTGAACAATAATAAAGCAATAATGGAACAATGATTGGAATGAGAATAAAACCTTTACTAGGAGAGAATTTACACTATGTCTTTTATGTCATATATTGTCAGATAGTCAAAAGGTTACAATGACACCAATCCCTAGACTATATATAGACAAGAACTATTGATCAATTACATTTAAGTCCCTTTACTCTAACTATTAAATAAAGATAAATGACCCTTGTACATATATCACAACTAATATAATGTCAACAATGTCCCCCCTTGAGATCATATGTCCATCAGATCTATCATATCAACATGCATCATAAAGTTATGGATAATCAGACATTTAGTTAACCGATAATTGATGAGACGGACAACTTCAGCCAGTAGGAAAATATCTTCATGAGATACTTGCTAATTAGGTGGTCTTCTGAAGTTTTCATCCAACTCTTCATTTATCAGTTTTCATATAAGCCTCAGCGTTCCATCAGAATATGCAGCCAACTCAAACATTCTTATAAACCTCTTTCTATTTCTTCTGTCAACGTACACAATCCCATGCTCTGGCTCCTTAAGAACAGTTAACTCCTGATACTCATTGAGACCATGTAGAGAAGTGTTTGGACGATTTAGTTGGACTCTTTTGGCTTTTAGCTCAGTGACTATATGGAAATCCTTAAAGTACATCATCACAATCTGCCTAAACATAAATCGCAACAAGGCGGCAATAATCAACACTCGACCCCAGTGGCTATTTTCTTTTCTTGAATAGTGATCGTATAAGAATTCAATATCTTTAAACTCTAGAAAATCTAGATCAGATTCATCAAACCATTATACTTCGTCGTCATCGCGTTTAACCATCCACTCAGGCATGTCGACTCTTGCTTAGGGGTGTGCACGGTTCGTTTCAGTTCGATTAGTAGTTAACATGTGAACCGTGTTTTCGGTTTCGGTTACCCGGTCTTCAGTTACCCATTAGAAGCCGGTTACCCGTAGTTCGGTCCTTGGTTACCCTTTATATGTTAAAAACAAATAAAATTATATAAATATATCTTTTGTAAGCACAAACTCTTTATAAGTTTAAAGTTATAGTAAATTATTTGATTATAAATCTTAAAAGTGACATTAAATTTATTTAATAAAACAATTAAAATAAAAACTCATTTGAAAATCTAGTATTTAATGTATTAGAATGTCTAAATGAAATTATAAATTGAAGCTACTAACTTGTATATATATAATCGGTTTGGTTCGGTTATCCACGGTTTTCTAAAAATGAAAACCTAAACCGCCCCGTGATGTTTCTTTTTGGTTTTTTTCGGTTTCGGATCAAGCGGTTTAAGCGGTTTGGCTCGGTTTCTCGGTTTTGTTTGAACACCCTTACACTTGCTATCTTCTTGCTTTTGACTTCCTTAATTCTTACTATTCTGTGCTCTAATCGAGCGCCATCTATAACAATCCCTTCTTTATATCTCTTCAGCATTCCAGTTGTATATTCAGCTTGAGCTCCTTTTGACAATTCATCAGATAACATCAATATAACTCTGTCAATCTCATACGGTTCTCCCTTCACAAAATCTCAGGAATCTGATCTTCTAAAAATTCATATCCGACGTTGTTCAGAAATCCAAGATGAGTAGGTCGGTTCTTTGATTTCCTTTGTCTCATTTTTCTTGTAAGCGCTTTCAGAAGACGTTCGTTTGTGGCATTCACTTTGTTCTTCACAATTATCTGTCATTCATCAATGTAAACATGTCAGAATAAGCTCCCACTAACCTCTCATTTGCTTCCATCATAATACGACCAATATCATCTTTAAAGCAGTCTACCACATGTGTTTGACGAGGAGGCTCAGAAGGTCTAACAACCAACGGAAGTGGTGACTCTTTTGAATCATGGGCAGCAGATAGCAGATAATACTTCCTTGGATTTGTCAACATGATCATTAGACAAGGTAATACTTGGAAAAGTATTCCATTGATCTTAACCTGTGACTCTTTGTTCTGAGGCATCTTCAACAGATTCAAAATTTACTTATTCAGGTGAAAATTCAAAATCTATAAGCAAATTCAATACACAATTATGCAATAAGAACAATAATCAAAATCAAACATGACCAAATGCTTTCAATTAGAGAAACGAGAATATAACAATACAATGCTCATTGTTCTTGATTTCTTGCACAGAAATCCAAGCAGATCTTTTATAATTCCGTCTGATCCGTGCATACAAAAGCACACCAAACTTCTATTTATACACAAACACAAGTATCGAATATTTATAATAAGCACCCCTAACTTTTACAATTAAAATTGTTTCAACTATATATATATATATATATATATATATATATATATATATATATATATATTGTTAGATTTATTATTTCGATCCTAGGAGTTGTTTTGTAATATTTATTATCATTGTATCTTGTCTTTTATTTAATTTCTATGTAATTTATGTTTATGCCAAAGTCTAGGGGCCAAAGTTGCCATGTTGTGTAAGTTAATTAAAGGAGCCTAGAAAAGGCTCCTAGGGTTACTTTTCTATCACACGGTTGACATTTTGAATATACTACAGCCGCCATATTGTCTTTTTCTCTCAACATTCATATTGTCTTCTTCTTTATCATTACACATTTATTGAGCTTGATTCTTCATGTGTTTGATAAGAAAATCGTCAAGGTGCTGAAAATATAAGGGAATACATTTTTACAATTGGTATCAAAGCTCAGAGGGGTGGATTTAAACTGACTTATACGGATTCTGCTGGGTTTCTTGAGTGTTCTTCGTGTTCTTCATCTCATGTCGGTTAGATCTTCATTTCCCTTGTTTTTTCGTGTTTCGTATGTTATAATGGTCATATAAACATCACATTATCATTCTCTACTGATTTTAAGCTCATTTAGTTCCATATCTTTGTTAAAATCATCAAGAATCGGCCATTTTTAACTTTGAAAATATGGGTTGTTTAAGTGGGTTTTTCACGTGTTCATGCTGTTTTTAAGTGTTTTTTAGGTTATTTTAAATCACCAAAAGTGTTTAAAGTAGTTTATAAATCATTTAGAACTGTTTTTAGGCTTTAAAACTGATAAAAATCGAATTCTGCCTTAGAAATCGTAAAAAACCTGCTGTATTTCGGATTACTACTGTAGCATTTCGGACCACCTAGGCACCAATTTCGGACCTCACATCATCCTAATTCGGACCTCATTTCGGCCCAATTCGGACCATACTTAGGTGAATTTCGGACCCCCCATAAGCCTATTTCGGACCACACTTCGGTCCCATCCGAACTTCGGACCATCCGAAGTTCAGATCAGGCTTTCCATTTTTCACTGTTGGGACTTGTACTTAAATTTTTCCAATTTCGGACCTCACCCATTTCGGTCCATCCGAATTCGGTCCTTCCCTTGTTCATCCGAAATTCGGTTCATCCGAATTCGGTGCATTAGGTCCATCCGAAATTAGGTTCATCCGAACTTGGTCCCCAACCGTAGTACTGTTCATCCGAATTAGGACCTCTTCCGAACTTGAACCTCATCTGAACCATAGCCATCCGAATTACTGTTCATAGATCCGACATCAATCCATCTGAAATCACTCATCCGAATTCCCCCATCCGAAACACTGTTCATCCGAAGTCACACCATCCGAATTCAGAACCTTCTGTTTTCAGTCCAACCCATCCGTGTTCACTTTCCACCTCTAAGATCTTCATATTCTTAATCAGCACCCATAATCATAATGTCTCGCGAAGCTCTAGTACTCGGATCTGAGAACAGACCACCAGTTCTCTATCCCGATGAGTACGAACAATGGAAATCCCGGTTCCTTAAGTTCGTTGGAATGCAACCTCTCGGGAACCTGATGCTTCAATCTATATCCGAAGGACCCGTCATCTACTATCGAGAGATAGCTGCCAGACCTGAGGCTGACCCCCCTGTCCAAGCCTCAAAGGTTGAAAGAGAGCCGACAAATGACGCCGAGAGGGACCGACAGCACGCTAATAAGAGGGCAGAATATCTGATTTATCAAGCCCTCCCCACTGATATTTTGGTCGGTGTAGACAGTAAAATGTCTGCAAAAGAAATGTGGGACGAGCTGGAAGTCCAAATGCTGGGGGCAGATCTCGATGATCGTGCCAAAATCGAGGAGGCGAAGGCAAAGTTTACGGAATCCCGCGCAAAAGACGGGGAATCTCTCCAAGCCACATTCACCAGGTTCTGTGCAGTCCTTAACGAATTGAATAAACTGCACATCAAGAAGGATTGGGATGATATCAACATCCAATTGTTTGCCGTCTTAGCCCCCGAGTGGCAGCTTGCATGTCGGGCAACAAAAAGAGTCCTGAACATTCCTGAGGTATCAATTAATGTCGTCTTCAAGGAGCTCAAGAAATATCAAGGGGATGTGGATCAACAAAAGCTGATGGCAAATCAATTGGCCTCTCTTCTGCTATCAGCCAACACAGAGTTGAAACCGAATGATTCGCTAGCCTTGATCACCAACACGCAGATTCCGACACCATCCTTTGCTCCTGGTTCTTCATCGTCTCAGTACAGGTATGCTTCTCCTCCGCGTGAGGTCCATGATGAGGAGGAAGCTTCGATCCAAGAACATATAGCCTTGTGGACCAACCGTCTCCAACAGCGACGGTTCTCCAACAAGACCAACAACCAACTCCGTTATGACACAGGTCCACGGAGGTACTCAGATGATCGCAGGGATGACCGACGCGATGACTATAGAAGGGATGATTACCGAAGGGATGATAGGGATGATCGCCGATATGACGATAGACGCGACTATCGAGATGATCGCCGTTATGAAAGGCGAGATGATAGGCGCGATGATCGCAGGGATGACAGGCGGGACGATCGAAGGGATGATCGTCGGGATGACCACAGGGACAGGAGGCGTGATGACAGCCGCGAGCATCGCCGGGCCGACAAGAGGCCGGCGGAAAGACGAGAGGAAAGACCAAGAGTAGATGAGCCGAAGGCCACAGATGAACGTCTCTGCTACAAATGTGGCAACCGGGCCACTTTGCTAGGGAATGCAAGAACAATTTCGAAAGAGACGTTGCTTACTACGAGAGAAAGCTCGAGGCTGCCAAGAAGAAAGCGGATGCGTTAGCCCTCGTCGCCCAGGAGGACTACTAGGATGCTGAAGATTCTGAAGACGAGGATGACAAGGGTAAGAATTGCTACATAGTTGATCGTATGGGGTTGGAGACATGTGCTGATTTCACCGCTGACAATTCAGTTCATGATGATGAGGGGGAGACACTGAAAAATCCACCAGCATGTCTGATGGCTACAACCGACGATCCCAAATGCTCCACATCCGGCTCTGAGTCCAATGAGGTATATTCCTGTTACATTCCTGCACATGTAAATAAATTATTTGTAGATAATGAATGTACACTACACACACAAATACTTGAGCTACAAGCTAGATTAAATGCTGAAACTGCAAGGTGTGTACAGGCTGAACATCAAGCCCAAACTTTGAAAGAATCAACTGAATTATATCATTCAAAATGGTTAACTAATCATAATGTTATAAAACAGATGTTAATAGAAAAAGTAGATGTTCAGGATAGGAATATATACTTTGAATCTTGCATCGAAACGCTTTCAAAAGATAAACTCTCTTTAAAAGAAGAAATTTCTGTTCTTACAAAACAATTAGATGTGGTAAATATGGAAAATATAGACAGTTTAGAAAAATACAAAATGATTGAAGAAGAAAGGATAAGTTTGTACTCAAGAATAAAGACCCTTGACGATGCATTTTTAAAAAGGGGTCAAACAGAACAAACTATCCATTTAAATCAGCCCAAAGAAACTAGGTTTTACCATTCTAAACAAGGAATTGGTTTTAAAAATCCTAAATATTTGGAAAAGGCACAAAATGTTTTACCTGTATTTTATGACATGAATTATATGGGAGCCGGTATTAAATCTTTCTTTTTTGAGTCATCAAAAGAAGTTTTAAACCAAGAAAATGAGAAACGTGTTGCGCGTAAAGATAAAGAAATTTCTTTTCATTATGAAGAACTTAACGAGAGTTATTCTTCTAGAGTACCCACTTTAGAGGAAGATCTCTCGTCAACTTATTCAGAAACTGAATTGAAAACTGAAACCGTAAAATCAACTCCTCAACTTTATATTCCTGCAAAAGTTCTTCAACAACAAATCATTGTTTTAGAAAAGGATTTGAAGTCGTCTCAAGAGAAAGCACTTGATCTTCAAGATGCTCTTCTTAAGAGAGAAGAAGAATTGATAAATCAATCTTTTCAACAAACTGTGGAAGTCACTGTCTACAAAGAAAATTGTGAAATAGTTTCACAACAATTGAAAGATCTTTCAAAACAACAAACACTTTCTCATTCCATAAAAATTCCATGTATGTCATCAAATAAAGGTAAGGCTAAAGCTGAATCTTCTTCTATCCTTGTCAAAGGTGAGTGCTCAAAAGTTTTCAAAAATGAGGTTCCTAAAAAGACTCAGATCAAATCCAAGTCCTTTAAGAAACCCGCTCACCACCAAAAAGAAAAGTCTGTCAAGTCTAAATCTTCCATGCTTACTGACTCTAATCGTTTTGTTCCTACAGATCATATAAGGAGAGTCCCAAAAACCACCATGCAGGATTTTACAAGTTTTTTTGTGAAGAAGGCTTTAATGCCAAGTGAATTTGTTACTAGAGATAGGATGTCTGTAATCTCTAAAGACAATTTATGTAACAATGTGTGTGACAATGTCTGTAATGATGTACCGAATTCTACTGTTCCGTTAAAGTACTCTTTCAAGGATTTGTTTAATCTATGTCCAACTAAATATAGACGACAGGTTCCTGAAATGAATGCTTTTGTGCCTTATCCTGTACGTATTCGGAAAAAGAAAACAAAAAATAGTGCATCATCGGCCGCAAACAAAATTGAGATGTGTCCGTTGCCAAGGCCCAAAACCAAAGCAACGGTCAAAAAGGTCTCAAAAAGACAAAAACCAAAGGCAATTTCAGCGCCTAAGGTTCCAAAACCCAATAAATCCAATCTTCAATGGATCCCAAAGGGTTGTGCATCCGGACCACACACAAATGCTAGTTGGGATTCTAAATTTGTACACGTGCCATATAAATCTGGAAATCCTAACAAAAAGGGACCCATATTGAGGTGGGTACCCAAGGTTGTGTGATCTTAATACAGATGGTTCTTGGTTACTTCTGATCAAGACCCGTGCTTCAAAGAAATGGCTTCTAGTTACCTTAGACTAGGACCCGTTCTTTTGCTTGTTGGTTGTGCCTAAACCGACACGTATGGCTTCTGTGCACACAGCCCAGGACCCGGTCTTAACTCATCATGTTTTCTGAACATCTCGGTTCAGAACACGGTTTGATTGTGAATAAAAAATGGATGTGTTTGAATGCATATAGTTTTTCATTATATGAATTTATGTGTTTTTCAGGCTAAGTCCATTTGGTATATGGATTCGGGTTGCTCCAAGCACATGACTGGAAGAAGAGAATTGCTGTCCAACGTTGTTGAACAGTATTGCGGAACTGTGAAATTCGGGAACAACCATCAGGCTCACATAAAAGGATACGGGGACTTAGTTCTAAATAATCTGGTCATCAAGGACGTTGACTATGTTGAGGGGTTATCTCATAATCTTTTTAGCATAGGACAGCTCTGCGACAAAGGACTAGAAGTAACGTTTAGGGCTAAGAACTGCAGTGTTAAGAACATGGATGGAAAAGAAATCTTAACTGGTTCCCGAAAATCTAACCTTTACACCATTGACGTAGCTAAGCTTTTAGTGAAGGATAACATTTGCCTACTATCAAAAGCCTCTTCAAAAGACTCTTGGTTGTGGCATCGAAGATTATCCCATTTGAATTTTGATAATATCAACAAGCTGGCTGCGAAGCAATTGGTCAAAGGTCTTCCTAAATTGCGCTTCGAAAAGGACCATCTGTGTGGAGCGTGTGAGAAAGGAAAGATGAAACGATCATCTCACCAACCAAAGCCCGAACCATCAACAAAAAGAGTATTGGAGTTACTTCATATGGATTTATGCGGACCGATGAGAACTCAAAGCATAAATGGAAAACGATATGTGTTGGTTATCGTTGATGATTATTCGCGATATACCTGGGTCAGGTTCTTGCGTTCCAAGGACGAGACAGCTCAAGAAATCATAGATTTTATCAAGAGTGTCGAGACCCAACAGCAGCTGTCAGTGCAATCAATCAGATCAGATTACGGCACGGAGTTCAAGAACTCAGTAGTGGAGGGCTTCCTTCGATCCAAAGGTATTCAGCATCAATACTCTGCTGCTCGAACACCTCACAAAATGGGATCATGGAAAGGCGTAACCGTACGCTAGTGGAAGCCGCTCGTACAATGCTCACATACTCAAAGCTACCTCCATTCTTGTGGGCCGAAGCCGTATCAACAGCATGCTATACATAAAATCGCTCCATCATTCATAAGCGCTTTAACAAAACTCCTTACCAACTCTTTTTGAATAAAGTACCATTATCAAGTACTTACGTGTATTTGGTTGCAGGTGCTATGTGCTGAATGACAAAGACAACCTCGGGAAATTTAACGAAAAGGCGGATGAAGCGATCTTCATTGGATACTCATCCAACTCGAAGGCGTATCGCGCATTCAATACCAGAACCAGAACAGTCAATGAAAGTGTGCACGTCACATTTGATGAGTTGGCTGAACTGGCACCCGAAGTTGATCAATCAGGACCACGCATTACTCAAATGCCTGGAGACTCGTCGAATAACCCTATTTCTTTTTCCTCTTCTGATTTGGTTAATTTATTTGATCCTTTTTATGTTGAATTTTTCGGTCCTAACGCTAGTGTGTCTAATGTTGTCAATAATGTAGGTGATCCTTCCAGTTCAACTGCGCCACAAAGTTTCTCCGCTCCATCCTGATCAACATACCCTCATCCATCCACATCATCCACCGACACATCCGCAGTTGAATTTACTCCTATAATACCCTCACATATAATACCAACGATTCTTCCTTCACCTGAACACTCGGGAATCGAACCTGAACCAGTGGTACCTTCATTTGAAACCATTGACCATGAATCCTCATCCATCCCCATATTAACCACAGAGGTTCCATCCCGAGCACCCCTTCCACACGAGATCAAATGGACCCGAAGTCACCCAACATATCAAATCATTGGTGATGTTTCAACAGGAGTCCAAACTCGTAGGGCATCTGCTAATGAATGTCTCTACGCATCATTCTTAAGTATGATAGAGCCCGCTCGTGTGGATGAAGCCCTGACAGATCCGGATTGGATAGTTGCAATGCAAGAGGAACTCAACCAGTTTGAACAGCTAAGAGTATGGCGGTTAGTTCCCAAGCCAAAAGACCGTACGGTCATCGGAACGAAGTGGATCTTTAAGAACAAACGAGATGAAAACGGCATTGTGATAAGGAATAAAGCAAGACTTGTTGCCAAAGGCTACCGACAACAAGAAGGGATAGATTATGACGAGACCTTCACTCCTGTTGCACAGATCGAAGCAATCAGAATCTTCTTGGCGTACGCGGCACACAAAGACTTCAAAGTGTACCAAATGGACGTCAAGACTACCTTTCTAAACGGTGAACTTAACGAGGAAGTGTATGTTGAACAACCACAAGGCTTTGTTGATGCACATAAACCTGACCATGTTTATGTGCTAGATAAGGCCCTCTATGGTTTAAAACAAGCACCTCGAGCATGGTATGATAGTCTTTCGAATTACCTTATTTCTGCCTGTTTCTATAAAGGTGTGGTGGACACAACTCTGTTCACAAAAAGGGAAGGCCCACATATAATGTTAGTACAAATTTATGTTGACGATATTATATTTGGATCTACTGACAGTAATTTTTGTAAGGATTTTTCAGCCCTAATGGAGTCCAGGTTTGAGATGAGTATGATGGGGGAAATGAACTTTTTCCTCGGATTACAAGTCAAACAACTTGAGGATGGGATTTTTGTGAACCAGTCGAAATATACTCTTGACATTCTCAAGAAGTATAAGTTAGACTCTTGCACGAGTATCGCAACTCCCATGGCCTCCAATTGTAAGTTAGACACCGATCCTTCCGGGAAAAGTGTCGATAATACAACTTACAGAGGGATGATAGGATCCTTACTATACTTGACTGCCAGTAGGCCGGATATAGTGTTTTCAACATGTCTTTGTGCTAGATATCAGGCCGACCCAAAAGAATCACACCTAACTGCGGTAAAACGCATTTTCGTTATCTTAAGGGTACACCCGAACTTGGTCTATGGTTTCCAAAGGGAACCGATTTCGATCTTACCGTGTTTTCAGATGCTGATTTTGCAGGGTGTAGAGTGGACAGAAAAAGCACGTCGGGAGGAATACAGTTTTTAGGAGATAGACCGGTGAGTTGGTCTTCCAAAAAGCAGAATTGTGTTTCCACATCTACAGCTGAGGCTGCGTATGTAGCAGCTGCAAGCTGCTGCTCTCAAGTGCTGTGGATGAGAACACAATTACGCGATTATGGGTTCTCACTCACCAATATCCCTATTTACTGTGATTCTCGAAGTGCAATTGCCATCTCTTGCAATCCCGTGCAGCACTCTCGAACAAAACACATAGATATCAGGTATCATTTTATTAAAGATCACGTAGAAAAGGGAACCATTGAGTTGTATTTTGTTGGCACGGAATACCAACTTGCGGATATATTTACTAAAGCTTTAGACGAACCTCGTTTTCAGTTTTTAGTATCTCATATCGGCATGTTGGATCCACCTTCCAATTAAATATCAGATATTGTCTTAAATAATTCTATTTCAATCTATCATGATTGAGATTCCTTTATTTTAGAAAATATCTGTTATTTAAATTTGAGGATTGTGTCACAAAATTGAAACTCAATATTTCCTTATCTGTGTATATTTTTAATAATTAATGATCCTGACAAATTGCTGTGTGAATTGTTCATCACGGAGTGGGATGCAAACAATATCCAGGTTTGTCTGTGTTTGTAAGGCTAAAAAGGGTTGTCGCGTTTAAAATCTGAAAAAGAAAAGGAAAAAGGATCGGTATTTATTTGAGGGGGAGTAGAGTTAGGATTTTAAGTTTTATAATTTTGTGTTTCTCTTTATTTCTTTTATAGTTAAAATTTTAAATTTTAGGTTGGTCTTAATTTTTAATTTAATTTTAAGTTTTAATTTAATGGGTCAGAAAATGACAAAAAGATTTTATCTTTCAAATTTATCAAAAAGCCAAAAAGATTTTAGTTTACTTCATTTCATTTTATTCTAATTTCAAAATTAAAGAAAATACCAAAAATATTTTATTTTGAAGTCTCATAGAAAAACTAAAAAAGATGCAATAAAAAATTGGGCCAAAATTTCCTTTTAATTTTGTTTTTATTAATTTCATTCAAAGCCCATTTTATTTAATTTTGTGTGTGTTGAGCCCAACCCGCCGGCCCACCTTCTGTTTTGGGCGCGGATCCCAGGCTCCGACCCGACCCGCACGCTTTTAAATATGGGCAGTCAACAGTCAACATCTCACTTTCTTCATCTCCAAGCTATTTCTCTTCTTCCTTCCCGTCGATAACCTCCGCCCACAATCCACCATTATCATCCTTCGAAGCTTTTCAATCTTCATCTTCTTCGGTTTTTCTTGCATTTTCCTACTTTGGCATCATCAGGTAACATTCTTTTCACCTTATTTCAGTGTTTAACTTCCTAGTTTACTTGTTTGAATTTCAAAATTTTTATAGTTTTTATTTTCGGTTTTTATACATTTTAGGTACTGAAATGTGTTATTTTTCTTTAGTTGTAGTTAGATAAAATGTTCAGTAACTTGTTCTAGACTAGGATCTGTAATTTCATGCATTTTTGTTAACATTTAACTGTTCACGTTTATTTTTGCATGAACATTAACTGCACTCATGCAGTTTCGGATGTCCGAATTCGGACCACCACCCGAATTTGGATGTCCGACTTAGACTAACTTCAAATTTTCAAAAGTACAATTCCAAATTCGGACCAATGTTGATCCGAATTCGGGTCCCTGTTGATCCGAATTCGGACCATCAAAGCAGGGCCAAAATTTTCAAAACTTGAATATAGTCTAAGAATGTACACCACTGTTCATCCGAATTCGGATGATACCCGGATTCGGTTCCCATCCGAATTCCAGGTACCATCCGAAATCAGGACCTACCCATATCATTGCATGCATTTACATAAGGCATCATCCGAATTCGGATCATGTTCCATGACCCATCCGAATTCGGACCACTTTCATCCATTCCATGCCTCACATTTCGGAAAATCATCCGAATTCGATTCCTGCTTTCAGCTCATCCGAATTCGGACCCCCCAAACATCATTCATGCATCATCCGATTTCGGACTGATCCGAATTCGGTGACACTGTTCATCCGAATTCGGACCATCCGAAATCCAACACTTAGGATTTTTTTTAAAATTTTTTCATTTTTTCATTTTTCCATTTCTGCATTTTTATATAAATTCAAAAATCCCAAAAAAAAAAAAAAAGTTCCATCCAAGTGCACCATTGATTAGAGTTAGGATCAGTGTTTGAGTGAAACGGTCTTATCTAACATCGGTCTCTTAACGATTGACTTTGGACTTTATTAGTGGAATTTTATTCTGCTTATAAAGACCCGATGTTAAACAGATCAGACAATTTCTATTTCACACTCATCTAGACTTCACATCAATGCATTATCATCTCAAGTCTTATGATTCTAACTTTGTTGCACTTTGCAGGATAATGGATCCCGCAATCATTCTCACCGTACCCCATCCCCCCATCCTACCCAGCGCCGAGTTTGTCGAGTTCATCCCACATAACTGGCAACTCGACGTTTCCATCCTTACAAAAGAAACCCAAACCCTTGCTTTCGACATCCTCACCTGCCATCCCATCTATTATGCACTATCCACTGTCATAGCTGTTCCCCAGATATATCTCCAACAATTCTGGAACAGGCTACAATATATAACCGACCCCGAACCTCACTTCACCTCCACCATTGACTGCGTTCCAGTCAAAATCACCACCGCTGCCATCCGCCACATTCTTCATCTACCCACGGAATACTACCTTCCCACCCGTGATTTATTCGACCCAAACCCATCCGTCTCTGAAACCCTAACTGAAATACAAACTATAGGGTATGACGGTCCTCTTTCCAAACCATCAGACTTCCGCACCAAAAACTTTCAATCCCACTGGCGGATACTATTCGATGTCCTCAACAAATGCTTTACCGCCAAGCATTCAGGTCATGATTCAGCGTCGGCACAGGTACTAGCCATGTTCACCGGCTTTGCCTTTGACCGACACATGGACTATGCTTCTTTCTTGTTCGAAGAGCTTCGAAGAGTCCATATAGAACGGGGCACAAAGAAAGGCCGGAAGTACATTCCTCTTCAACGATTCCTGCAACTCATCATTCAGTTTGCAATGGACCAAGACGACGATATTCACGAGCGTCCAGAGGCTGATGTTTACCCCACTGTGGCAATCCAAAAGTTAACTCTGCCAAAGGGGGCCCCAACGGTACCGGTGATGAAAATCCCTCTATCTATTCTAACGAGGTCAAGGGGCACGGAGCGGGTAAGGGCTTATATTAGAGAAAGTTATCCGGATGAGTCTCAGTCGGAATCGACTCAGACTAACCAGTCCGAAGGTGAGCAAAGAGAGAGTGAGCATGAGGGAGAACGGATGGACATTCAACAATCTATGGGTTTCGGTGAGCGGGAGGCTGAGATTGTGAGAGAGGGAGAAGTAGGTGAGACGGCAGAGACGGCGGATTCCGAAAGAACCGTCTCTGTCGTAAGAGCGAGGGAAATTATATCTGAGGGTGAACCAAGCCCTATTAGCCGGACTCCTCTCGATAAGACCGTCCGTCCAGCGGTCGCAATCACCCCTACCATCCACTTGGTTTCCCCTCAAAGGGAAACCACTTCATTCCACGGGGATCTTCCACATACTCCATCGCCCTCTCATTCGGAGAGTGGCGGTGTTGAAAGAGGTCACACTCCTCCCCACGTGACCGAACTTCCTTCATTCACAATTCCATCCCCGCAAATTCACACAACGCACGATGCCTTTGTGGCATCCCCAAGAGCTGCCTCCGTGGCAGCTCAACAAACTTCCGGATCTGAGTGTCCCTTAGAGGAGCCAGAAATGACGGAAGGAAGATCTGAAGTGGCTCCATCCACGCCATCCACTTCAGGCCATCTCCCAACCAATATGGAGATGCTAACGGCAGCATTACGTGCTGCCGGAGTGATTACCCGGGCTGACTTGGACGCCCAAAAGGAAGCCGCTGAGGAACGTCACACCGCCCTTCTTTCACTAATCAAGGGTAAGGGTGTCGCCTCCGAAGCTGGCCCCCCACCAGGTTCCCATTCAGTCCATCATCAAATATCGGAGCTGCCGGACAAGATTGATGCGCTTAATCGCCTAATTTTGCAAGTCCAGGAACAGCTTAATTCCCGAATGGATCGCCTGGAGTCGGCAGTTATTGAACTCCAATGCCGCACTCAGGCCGAAGCCCCTAAAAGGAAACATGACGACCGTGATCGTCATGAGGGGGAGAAACGACAAAAGGTTCATCATGAGGATTCGATGATTATTGTAGGGGGAGCAGAGCCTGAAGCCACAAAAATTCAAGGGTCTGGGTCTGGGGATCAGACTTATGAGGCTATGGAAGCACTGATGATAGATTATGAACCTCTACAGATTGAGGGCCCAGCTCCGTTAGACCCCATGTCAGCAATGGTGACCTATGAGCCTAGATATGAAAAAGTCGAAATCATATTAGTGTCTGACTCAGACTCTGATACTGATACCGACTATACATTTCTCACACCAAAGCCTGAACCTCAATCTCCACAAAAATCACCTCCAATTCCAATTGAGATTTTGGATTCTCCACCCCATGAACCCCAACCGCAAACATCTTCTTCCATCAAATCACCTTCAGTCACTCCCACAGAAACTCCATCAATCCAACCCACTCCCACACCTAAAGATCCTCAATCAGCTATACGTCCCCCATCAGTCCAATCAACCCTTCCAACTCAATCAGCTCCACATGCACATATCGCTGAAACATCCAGATCCAGAACTGTCAACTGTTTTGATACTAGAGAAGTCACCGCATCATATGACAGGACAGACGAGGAATGGATAAAGTGGTACTCATGGGGAGAAGTCCACACTCTGGATGCGGAAACAAAAGAAGAGTTATGTCAGGACCGGAGAGACCGTGTATTGAAACTTCTTGAGGCTCCTCCTAAAGAATTAGAAGAACCTCCGGTCCAGGGGTTAAAAGAATTTTTGAAGAAGTTCCCGGCTGATCAATTTCAAAATCCTTTCTTGGAATAAAGGTCCAAAATGGTCTTCAGAAAGAAGCCGGGATCTTACAGTAGACGTCTTCTAATGGTAATGACCGATGCTTCTCGATGCGTTCAAGCTGAATACAATCAGATGATGCTAAGAGAAACGAGAGACAAGAGCAAATACTGGTCAAAGTCCAAAATAGTCAAAATCAATAACATTCATATGTACAAGAGAGCCAGAGTCTACACTCCAGCCTTCGAGGTACTCAGAGAAGACAGTACTATTCAAGAACTGTATGAAAGCGACCTTGACTTCGTAAACATAGATGACATAGAGCGTCTGCACAAAAAGATGAAAAATAGAGTCAAGGGTCGTCTGACACACATGACTGCTCTAGCAGTCCTGGTTCGATGCATGAATCGCCGATCAATCATAATGTGCCTCGGAGATTTCCAGATGGCGATTGAGAGTGCCTTAGTCAAAGTGGGTCTGAAAGCTCCTGAACAAGATGTATTTTTGCTAGACCACTATCCGGCTTACAAAGTTTTGCTTCGAGGACAGCCAGGGGTTATCTTTTTGAATCAGAAAGGATATAAAAGATTCATGCACTTTGATGATCTTCCTTGTTACTCCGACGACACTATCAGATTGGTTCGAGCAGCGCTTACTCAGAAAGTTCAAGACTTTGACGCTCAACCAAATCCAGAACTTAGATGCTCACCACAGGAGATTCAGGATATCCTCAGCGGGATTGAATACCTGAACGAAAGGCTACATCTGAGACAAGTAACCAGACGCTTCGACGTCTTACTTGGTCTCCGAGAATCTACTGACTACGCCCGAGTTCCATGACCTCCTAAGTGATCGAAAAGGGGGAGGTTGTTAGATTTATTATTTCGATCCTAGGAGTTGTTTTGTAATATTTATTATCATTGTATCTTGTCTTTTATTTAATTTCCATTAATTTATGTTTTTGCCAAAGTCTAGGGGCCAAAGTTGCCATGTTGTGTAAGTTAATTAAAGGAGCCTAGAAAAGGCTCCTAGGGTTACTTTTCTATCACACGGTTGACATTTTGAATATACTACAGCCGCCATATTGTCTTTTTCTCTCAACATTCATATTGTCTTCTTCTTTATCATTACACATTTATTGAGCTTGATTCTTCATGTGTTTGATAAGAAAATCGTCAAGGTGCTGAAAATATAAGGGAATACATTTTTACATATATATATATATATATATATATATATATATATATATATATATATATATATATGTTCCTAACAATCTCCCCGTTAGAGATGAAAATAATTTTTCAATCAATGTTCAAAGTTGTTCTTTAAAAATTCTTCTTCATTGTCTCTCTCTGATCTTCATATCTCTTCTTCTTTGATCTTCTCTTTTCTTATGAATAGACTCCCCCTTGAATCATGAATAGATTTTGATTCTCTCCATTGATCAGTCAAAGACAACATATCATCTTTCATCTTTAACTCTTCTGCAGTTGTCTCATTTGTCTTCAGCAGTTGTTGCAATTATTTTCAAACTATTCAACAGTTGTCTCTAAAATACAGCTTTTCTCCCCGTCATGATGATCATAAGAATTATGAACATCATGCAAAATCTTCAGAGACCCAGATGCAGTGAAATTACAATTGTAGAAATACAACAATAGTTACAACTAAAATATATTACAAATTTTCTCTCCCACTCAACATGATATCCTCTCTTTCAAATATGTCTCCCCCTATTCTGAACAAATTTATCACTCCCCCTCCAATGAATACTCTTTCCTCACAGAATCAAACACAGTCAAAGCTTTTCAACTTGACTTGAGCAAAATGCAACACATTCATTTATAAGTAATAGAGTCTAGGTCCACATAGGATTCCTGTTTGCACAATAGACATAGTCTATGTAACCTACTTTCACCGTTGGCGTGATGTTAACACTGGTAGGATTTCCAAATAGTCATCGTGAAATCCTTTAGCATGAAGGAATCACTCTTATTTGTTCCAGCTTAGTCACTTTGGACTAGCAGTTTATAGTCACGCGGACTGTTAGACTCTATGTGTCCTGAAAGTGTATATAATCAGCTCGAGACACAATGTGCAACAAATGAAGTAGGAGACCGGAGCAAATGTCTTCTTTGTTTCAGTATCAATAATATCCAAATGATATATCAATAGAAATGTGCTATATCTCTGTGATTATTGAAACAAAGATCTTTTGAGAGATAACTGAGTGGTTGATGGGGTTAAGTGCATGCGTCACTGGATCCATGACGAATTTTTCAATATCAAGTCACCTAGGGCTTGATAGATCATGTGGATTACCCAGCAGACACAGTGTAGGTAGGATTTTCTTTTCTTCAAATCCTTTCTCAACTCTCATCTCTCAGCATTTTTCAACTAAGCTCCCTCCAGCTCACTTTTTCAAATATACAAATCAATCAACTTCATAGTGAAAGCATGATCTGATGCACCACCATCTCCTTTCAATATACCCCTCTCATTTACATTTTACCTCTGCTCGACCTTGTCAATATCCCGTGATAACTGACACTTCTCAACTAATAGACCTAAAGAACCCTCACCCACACAAACTGTAGATGGTTTGCTCCTTGGGTAGGTCTTACGATTCTGCTTAGACCATATGATATTGCCAATTATATGTATATTTTATTGGTGATATCCATGGACTTTTATGTATAATATGTGCATGGATTTGATGGTTTTTATGGTTAAAAGTATATTTATTGTTCGTCTCTTGTTTTGGCTAGGTTCAGGAAGAAATGAAAGAAATTGGTTGTCATGCGTTTGTTTCGTATTTTGGCCATATCTCTCTCATACGAACTCGGATTCAGGCGATTCAAAAGCCTAGACGAAGAGGAAACATGGGGCTACACCTTTCATGTTTCGATTTTTGGCCAAAAAAGTGATAGGCAAGGCATGCCCTCCCAGTCACACCATACTTCATTTTTCATGACATGTTTTCGAGAGCTCCAAGCATTAAGGCACGGCGTGTCCTCCTGAAAACCATCATTTCAGAGATATTTTTGGGTCAATTAGAGGACGAAAACACATAGGCACGGCGTGCCTTACTTTTAGGCACGACGTGCCCTACTCTGGCTATAAAAACTCATGTTTCATTGCATTTATTCATTCTTGGGCATTTTCACACAAAAACACACGAAGAAATACACTTTTGGGAGAGGAAGGAAGCTCATTTCGGCCATTTTGGGAAGAAATCTTGAAATGGAACATCATTACAACATCGAGAATCATCGATAGGGAAGTTTTCACATCTATAACTCGTTTGGTTATGTGTAATCTTTCTATGTTTATGATGAACAAGTTGTATTTCTCCATTTCTATGGAGTAATTGTTTTGTAATCATGTGGATTTGTAAACCCTAAACATTGGATGATTTTATTTTTGTTGGATGAAATATCTTTGTTGTTTCTTGTTTTGAAAGAAGATTTATAGCTTCGATTATGTATTTGCTTGTATTTACCATAAATACTTGATCTTCCACAATGTGAATTAGGTTTAACTAGTATTTGTTTTTAATGAAATAATGTGTTTGTTTTATTGAGTCTTTTAAACTTGTGAGAGTAAAAAGGGTAAAACTTGCATGTATTTAATTAAGGTTATAACATCATTTATATTGTTGATGTGAGTCTCGATTTAGACAGTGTTTTGATTTGTGAGATGATAAACATCTTTCATAGCAAGAAACTATATGTGAGTATTCAGACTGCATTTTCGGTAATAAAAATGTATTTGAGTGATCTTTATATTTTTATTATTGATTGTGGGATGATGAAATTATAGTTGAGTGATCTTTATAATTTTATTGTCATTACTTGCATCACAGTTTGTGATAGGTCGGTAGTTGAGTGATCTTTGCTTACTTATCATTTATTGTATAATTTAAGGAGTTGATTCATATTTGAGTGATCTTTATGGTTTTACTTCTTTAATTCACAAGATAGTTAATCCAACCGATTGTATTGTTTAGTCATCTAATGTTTAGGGGGAACATCCCATGTGATTACCCTTTTCAAGATTGTTTTTCCAAAACTTTTTGCTTTAATAGTATATTGACTGTTGAAGTGTGTTATTTTGTTCTTGAATCTAAGGTTACTTTTCAAAATTATCCACTTATAATCATCACTAACGATTAATTGACGGTTAGTATCATCATCCACCAATTGTCCCTGAGTTCGACAACCCGGCTTACCTAAGCTATGCTAGCAAATAGGTAATACTTGCCTATTTGTCCGCTAGTTCCAGTTTACTTAGTCCCATTCTTTATTCTATATTAAAACCAAGGTGTGCTAGCGGCACATCACCATAGAAACTATGTTTATGCCTATCACACAATTTGGTGCATAATTGGAGTCAACAGAAATAATGATCACCATTTCAGCTCATGAGATATCACACAAAGAATTATTAGGATTTTCAGCTCAGATGAATTAGGAGATAAAATTTAGAATGAACTTGGGAACGATTAGTTGGGAGTATCATAATGAAATGTAAACTCTGATATATGATATGAAATGAATCAGATTTTCATGAATGAATTAGCTCATGGGAGATTATCGGAGAATTCAGTATAAATGAATTTGAAGAATTAAGAATGCATGGGAGAATAACAAAGAGAATCTCAGAAGCAATGAGATTATAAAAATCAAAAAGATTAGAATAATTAACCTTAATGATATATTCAGAGAAACAAAAATTAACATCCTTAAAAAAATTGTTCTTTTAATTATGTGTGCACAAATATTTACGTGAAAATTACACACAGTTTTGTAAAAAAAATATCTTCGTCAGAGTGTGTCTGAAACTCCCCCTGTAAATAAGCACACAAAATTAGTCAACTCATAGATATAAATCAGGAGCAAAATATTATAAAATAAAACTCCCTCTTTGTTAATACAGCTTCATAGTTGAACTCATGGCAGGAATTTCAGAAAGATTCATTTTTCAGAATCAAGTTCTAATCAGAAGTGATTAGAAGCCTTTGTTGCGGAAGCTCGGGTTTCAGTCTGAAATAACTGAAAGCCTTTTTAAACTTTACACGGATGAAGTATGGGTTCTGCTATGTTGTGAGTATAAGCCATACGAGTGAAGATCGGGTTCCGCACTGATGTGTGCAGAAACCATTTCCAATGAAGACCGAGTTCTAGTCTGAATTGACTAATAACCAATTGATTTAAGACCGGTTCTAGTCTGAATTGACTATAAATCATTTGAGTTAAGACCGGTATCTAGTCTGAATTGACTAAAAACCATTTACTTGCAGAATTATGATGTCTTTGGTATCCAAAAAGATTTGGATCCAGGCTTGTTAGCGCTTTTGGGTACCCATCGATACACAGGTTTTGGTAAGCACTGGAACTTGGGTATAGGTACCCATATGCATACACTTTCCTTTACTTCAGACTCAAATTTATAAAGCAAATTTATTTTAGTATGATAAAATTGAATATCTGATTTATTAAAGAAACTTGAATCTGAACGAACAGAATTATGCAAACTCTTCTATCTAAAAAACTATCCGGTGCTAGCCTGTTTTTGATAATACTTGGTATTTTTCTATGATGATTTCTTCTGAGAAGAATAACTAGTATTTGCAGAACTTTTGAAAACATTGATTTCGAAGATTCACCAGGGTAAATCTTGACCGGAAGTTTTTCAACTACTTTATTTTTGCTTTTGTTTATCTTTAAAAGATATTTAACTTTAAGATCTGAAGACAAATCAAACTTAGGAGGTTTAGCAAGATTCTTTTCACTTTCTAAAGATAAATCAGAATAAGCAACTTTATGCTCTAAACAAACCTTAGAATCCTTAACCTCTAATTTATTTGAAGAAGGGGAAACATTAAATTGTTTAGAAAGATGAATTTTTTGATCTTCTAATCCTTTGATAATGACCAAATATGAATTTTTGTCATTATCAAACGATTGGTAATCAGTTTTAAAAGATTGTTTTTTAATTAAGAACATCTTTCTCTCATCTTCAAACAATTTAGATTTCGCTTTGAAATCTTGTTCTTTAAGTAAGAACTCATTTCTTTCCTTCTCAAGTAATTCTTCAGATTTGTTTGAAACATAACTTTGATCAGGATGATTTGTAGTTAAAAGTGTTTCTTTAAGATCTTTAACTTTCTTGTACAAATCAGATCATTCAGGCAAAAGATATTTCAGTTGAGTTGCATTATAAAAATTCTCTTGTTTAGAATCTTCAAGTTCCTTTGGTAATTCAGATATTGCACAATAATGCTCTTCTTTTTCAGAAATCAAAACTTCTTCTTTTAGTTTTTCCAGAAGTTCAACATTTTCTTTAGTCAACACTTTAACTTGATTTTCAGCACAAGATAAATCTTCTTTAAGTTTAAGAACCAGTACCTGATCAAGCTTGTATCTCTCTTGATAAACATCAATTGTAGCTTTGTGTAATAATGTATTCCCGTATTGTTTCAGCACCTTGATGATTTTCTTATCACACACATGAAGAATCAAGCTCAATAAATGTGAAATGATGAAGAAAAGACAATATGAATGTTGAGAGTAAATGACAAAATGGCGGCTGTATTTTCTATTCAAATGTCAACCGTGTATATAAAAGCAAACCCTAGGAGCTATTATAGTTTCATTTAATTAACTTTGAAGCATTGACATAAATGACCCCTAGACTTTTACATAAACATAAATTACATGGAAATTAAATACAAGACAAGATACAAAGATAATAAATATTACAAAACAACTCCTAGGATCGAAATAATAAATCTAACAATCTCCCCCTTTTCGATCACTTAGGAGGTCCTGGAACTCTGGCGTGGTCAGTTGATTCTCGGAGACCAAGTATGACGTCGAAGCGTCTGGTTACTTGTCTCAGATGTAGCCTTTCGTTCAGGTATTTAATGCCGCTGAGGATATCCTGAATCTCCTGTGGTGATCATCTAAGTTCTGGATTTGGTTGAGCGTCAAAGTCTTGAACTTTCTGAGTAAGCGTTGCTCGAACCAATCTAATAGTGTCGTCGGAGTAACAAGGAAGATCCTCAAAGCGCATGAATCTTTTGTATCCTTTCTGGTTCAAAAAGATAACCCCAGGCTGTCCTCGAAGCAGAACTTTGTACGCCGGATAGTGGTCTAGCAAAAATAAATCTTGTTCAGGAGCTTTCAGACCCACTTTGACTAAGGCACTCTCAATCGCCATCTGGAAATCTCGGAGGCACATTATGATTGATCGGCGATTCATGCATCGAACCAGGGCTGCTAGAGCAGTCATGTGTGTCAGACGACCCTTGACTCTATTTTTCATCTTTTTGTGCAGACGCTCTATGTCGTCTATGTTTACGAAGTCAAGGTCGCTTTCATACAATTCTTGAATAGTACCGTCTTCTCTGAGTACCTCGAAGGCTGGAGTGTAGACTCTGGCTCTCTTGTACATATGAATGTTATTGATTTTGACTATTTTGGACTTTGACCAGTATTTGCTCTTGTCTCTCGTTTCTCTTAGCATCATCTGATTGTATTCAGCTTGAACGCATCGAGATGCATCGGTCATTACAATTAGAAGACGTCTACTGTAAGATCCCGGCTTCTTTCTGAAGACCATTTTGAACCTTTCTTCCAAGAAAGGATTTTGAAATTGATCAGGCGGGAACTTCTTCAAAAATTCTTTTAACCCCTGGACCGGAGGTTCTTCTAATTCTTTAGGAGGAGCCTCAAGAAGTTTCAATACTCGGTCTCTCTGGTCCTGACATAACTCTTCTTTTGTTTCCGCATCCAGACTGTGGACTTGTCCCCATGAGTACCACTTTATCCATTCCTCGTCTGTCTTGTCATATGTTGCGGTGACTTCTCTAGTATCAAAACAGTCGACAGTTCTGGATCCGGATGTTTCAGCGATATGGGCATGCAGAGCTGATTGAGTTGGAGGGGTTGATTGGACTGATGGAGTAGGTATAACTGATGGCAATTCTATCGGTGTGGGAGTGGGTTGGATTGATGGAGTTTCTGTGGGAGTGAATGAAGGTGATTGGATGGAAGAAGATGTTTGTGCTTGGGGTTCATGGGTTGGGGAATCCAAAATTTCAATTTGAATTGGAGGTGATTTTTGTGGAGATTGAGGTTCAGGCTTTGGTGTGAGAAAGGTATAGTCGTTATCAGTATCAGAGTCTGAGTCAGACGCTAATATGATTTCGACTTTTTCATATTTAGGCTCATAGATCACCATTGCTGAGTTAGGGTCTAACGGAGCTGGGCCCTCAATCTGTAGAGGTTCATATTCTATCATCAGTGCTTCCGTAGCCTCATAAGTCTGATCCCCAGACCCAGACCCTTGAATTTCTGTGCCTTCAGCCTCTGCTCCCCCTTCAATAATCATGAGGTCCTCATGGTGAACCTTTTGTCGTTTCTCCCCCTCATGACGATCAGGGTCGTCCTGGCCGTCATGATTTCTTTTTGGGGCCTCGGCCTGAGTGCGGCATTGGAGTTCAATAACTGCCAACTCCAGGCGATCCATTCTGGAATTAAGCTGTTCCTGAACTTGCAGAATTAGGCGGTTAAGCGCATCAATCTTGTCCGACAGCTCCGATATCTGATGATGGACTGAATGGGAACCTGGTGGGGGGGGCCAGCTTCGGAGGCGACACCCTTACCCTTGATTAGTGAAAGAAGGGCGGTGTGACGTTCCTCGGCGGCTTCCCTTTGGGCGTCCAGGTCAGCCCGGGTAATCACTCCGGCAGCACGTAAAGCTGCCGTTAGCATCTTCAGATTGATTGGGAGATGGCCTGAAGTGGATGGCGTTGATGGAGCCACTTCAGGTCTTCCTTCCGTCATTTCTGGCTCCACTAAGGGACGCTCAGATCCGGAAGTTTGTTGAGCTGCCACGGAGGCAGCTCTTGGGGATGCCACAGAGGCATCGTGCGTCGTGTGAATTTGTGGGGATGGAATCGTGAATGAAGGAAGTTCGGTCACGTGGGGAGGAGTGTGACCTCTTTCAACACCGCCACTCTCCGAATGAAAGGGTGATGGAGTATGTGGTAGTTCCCCATGGAATGAAGTGGTTTCCCTTTGAGGGGAAACCAAGTGGGTGGTGGGGGTAATTTCGACCGCTGGACGGACGGTCTTATAAAGAGGAGTCCGGCTTATAGGGCTTAGTTCACCCTCAGATGGAATCTCCCTCGCTCTCACGACAGAGACGGTTCTTTCGGAATCCGCCGTCTCTGCCGTCTTACCTACTTCTCCCTCCCTCACAATCACAGTCTCCCCCTCACCGAAACCCATAGATTGCTGAACATCCATCCTTTCGCCCTCATGCTCACTCTCTCCTGGCTCACCTTCGGATTGGTTAGTCTCAGTCGGAATCGACTGAGACTCATCCGGATAACTCTATTTTATATAAGCCCTTACCCGCTCCGTGCCCCTTGACCTCATTAGAAGAGATAGAGGAATTTTCATTACCGGTACTGTCGGGGCCCCCTTTGGCAGAGTTAACTTCTGAATTGCCACCGTGGGGTAAACATCAGCCTCCGGACGCTCGTGAATATCGTCGTCTTGGTCCATTGCAAACTGAATAATGAGTTGCAGGAATCGTTGAAGAGGAATGTACTTCCTGCCTTTCTTTGTTCCTCTCTCGATATGGACTCTTCGTAGGTCTTCGAATAAAAATGCAGCATAGTCCACGTGCCGGTCAAAGGCAAAGCCTGTGAACATGGCTAGTACCTGTGCCGACGCTGAGTCATGACCTGAATGCTTTGCGGTGAAGCATTTGTTGAGCACATCGAATAGTATCCGCCAGTGGGATTGAAGTTTTTCCGTGCGGAAGTCTGATGGTTTGGAAAGAGGACCGTCATACCCTAGAGTTTGTATTTCAGTTAGGGTTCCAGAGACGGATGGGTTTGGGTCGAACACTTCACGGGTGGGAAGGTAGACTTCAGCAGGTAGATGGAGGATGTGGCGGATGGCAGATGTAGTGACTATGACTGGAACGCAGTCAATAGTGGATGTGAAGTGAGGTGCGGGGTCGGTTACATATTTTAGCCTGTTCCAGAATTGTTGGAGATAAATCTGGGGAACAGCTATGGCAGTAGATAAGGCATAGTAGATGGGATGACCGGTGAGGATGTCGAAGGCTAAGGTTTGGGTTTCTTTGGAGAGGATGGAAACGTCGAGTTGCCAGTTATGTGGAATGAACTCGACAAACTCGGCGCTGGGTAGGATGGATTCTTCAGGGAGTTGAGCATTGT
This sequence comes from Centrapalus pauciflorus, assembly GCA_020465985.1. Lineage (NCBI taxonomy): Eukaryota > Viridiplantae > Streptophyta > Magnoliopsida > Asterales > Asteraceae > Centrapalus > Centrapalus pauciflorus. The sequence goes on from JAANYP010005076.1 coordinate 90,683, forward strand.
TATTTGGGATGGGGGGATGGGGTGCGGTAAGAATGACTGCGGGTTCCATCATCCTGCAAAGTCCAACAGAGTTAGAATAATAAGACTTGACATGATAAGACATTGGTGTGAATTCTAGATTAGTGTGCAATAGAAACTGTGTGATCTGTTTAGCATCGGGTCTTTATTAGTAGAATAAAATTCTACTAATAAAGTCCAAAGTCAATCGTTAAGAGACCGATGTTAGATACGACCTTTTCACTCAAACACTAATCCCAACTCTAATCAATGGTGCACTGAGATGGAAATATTTTTGTGATTTTTTGATTTTATATAAAAACGCAGAAATGGAAAAATGAAAAGTTAAAAAAAATCGTAAGTGTTGGATTTCGGATGGTCCGAATTCGGATGAACAGTGTCACCGAATTCGGATCCGTCCGGAATCGGATGATGCATGAAAGCTAAGTGGGGGTCCGAATTCGGATGAGGTGAGAATGGGGACCAAATTCGGATGATGGTCCGAAATGTAAGGCATGGAATGAATGAAAATGGTCCGAATTCAGATGGGTCATGAAACATGATCCGAATTCGGATGATGACTTATGTAAATGCATGCAATGATATGGATAGGTCCTGATTTCGGATGGTACCCAGAATTCGGATGGGAACCGAATTCGGATGAATAGTAGTGAACATACTTAGACTAAATTCAATTTTTGAAAATTTTGGCTTGAATATGATGGTCCGAATTCGGATTAACAGTGATCCGAATTCGGATCAACAGTGGTCCGAAATTGGTATTTGTACCTTGAACGTTTTGGAACTTGGTCTAAGTCGGACATCCGAATTCGGGTGGTGGTCCGAATTCGGACATCCGAAACTGCATGAGTGCAGTTAATGTGTTCATGCAAAAATAAACGTGAACAGTTAAATGTTAACAAAAATGCATGAAATTACAGATCCTAGTCTAAAATTACATAGAGAACAATTTATCTAACTACAACTAAGTAAATATAACACATTAAACTACCTAAAATGAAGAAAAACCGAAAATAAAAACTAGTAAAATTTTGAAAATCAAACAAGTAAACTAGGAAGTTAAACACTGAAATAAGGTGAAAAAGATGTTACCTGAAGATGCCGATGTTGGAAAATGCAAGAAAAATGAAGAAAAAAGGTGGTCCAAAAGCTTTGATCCGATGGCAATGGAGGTTCGTGGGCGGTAGTCGACGAGAGCAAGTGAGGAAGAAGAAGAGTGAAAATATCTTGGAAGTGAAGAAATTGACCTGTTGACCGCCCCTTTTAAACGCGTGCGGGTCGGGTCCGGGTCAAAGAAGATTTGCGCCCAAAAGGGATGTGGGCCGCCGGTTTGAACTCAACACACACACACAACATTAAACAAAATGGGCCTTTAAGGAAATTAATAAAAACAAAATTAAAAAGAAATTTTGGCCCAATTTTTATTGCATCTTTTTGAGTTTTCTACGAGACTTCAAAATAAAATATTTTTGGTATTTTCTTTAGTTTTGAAACTAAAATAAAATGAAATAAAGTAAACTAAAATCTTTTTGGCTTTTTGATAAATTTGAAAGTTAAAATCTTTTTGTGATTTTCTGACCTATTAAATTAAAACTTAAAATTAAATTAAAAATTAAGACCAACCTAAAATTTAAAATTTAACTATGAAAGAAATAAAGAGAAACACAGAATTATAAAATTTAAAATCCTAACTATACTCCCCCTCAAATAAATACCGGTTCTTTTCATTTTCTTTTTCAGAATGAAACTTGACTACCCTTTTTAGACTTACAAGCACAGACAAACCTGGATATTGTTTGCATCCCACTCCGTGATGAACAATTCACACAGCAATTTGTCAGGATCATTAATTATTAAAAATATATGTAGATAAGGAAATATTGAGTTTCAATTTTGTGACACAATCCTTAAATTTAAATAACAGATATTTTCTGAAATAAAGGAATTTCAATCATGATAGATTGAAATAGACTTATTAAAGACAATATCTGATATTTAATTGGAAGGCGGATTCAACATGCCGATATGGGATACTAAAAACTGAAAACGAGGTTCGTCTAAAGCTTTACTAAATATATCCGCAAGTTGATATTCTGTGCCAACAAAATACAACTCAATGGTTCCCTTTTCTACGTGATCTTTAATAAAATGATACCTGATATCTATGTGTTTTGTTCGAGAGTGCTGCACGGGATTGCAAGAGATGGCAATTGCACTTCGAGAATCACAGTAAATAGGGATATTGGTGAGTGAGAACCCATAATCGCGTAATTGTGTTCTCATCCACAGCACTTGAGAGCAACAGCTTGCAGCCGCTACATACTCAGCCTCAGCTGTAGATGTGGAAACAGAATTCTGCTTTTTGGAAGACCAACTCACCGGTCTATCTCCTAAAAACTGTATTCCTCCCGACGTCTGTCCACTCTACAACCTGCAAAATCAGCATCTGAAAACGCGGTAAGATCGAAATCGGCTCCCTTTGGATACCATAGACCAAGTTCGGGTGTACCCTTAAGATAACGAAAAATGCGTTTTACCGCAGTTAGGTGTGATTCTTTTGGGTCGGCCTGAAATCTAGCACAAAGACATGTTGAAAACACTATATCCGGCCTACTGGCAGTCAAGTATAGTAAGGATCCTATCATCCCTCTGTAAGTTGTATTATCGACACTTTTCCCGGAAGGATCGGTGTCTAACTTACAGTTGGAGGCCATGGGAGTTGCGATACTCGTGCAAGAGTCTAACTTATACTTCTTGAGAATGTCAAGAGTATATTTCGACTGGTTCACAAAAATCCCATCCTCAAGTTGTTTGACTTGTAATCCGAGGAAAAAGTTCATTTCCCCCATCATACTCATCTCAAACCTGGACTCCATTAGGGCTGAAAAATCCTTACAAAAATTACTGTCAGTAGATCCAAATATAATATCGTCGACATAAATTTGTACTAGCATTATATGTGGGCCTTCCCTTTTTGTGAACAGAGTTGTGTCCACCACACCTTTATAGAAACCGGCAGAAATAAGGAAATTTGAAAGACTATCATACCATGCTCGAGGTGCTTGTTTTAAACCATAGAGGGCCTTATCTAGCACATAAACATGGTCGGGTTTATGTGCATCAACAAAGCCTTGTGGTTGTTCAACATACACCTCCTCGTTAAGTTCACCGTTTAGAAAGGCAGTCTTGACGTCCATTTGGTACACTTTGAAATCTTTGTGTGCCGCGTACGCCAAGAAGATTCTGATTGCTTCGATCCGTGCAACTGGAGCGAAGGTCTCATCATAATCTATCCCTTCTTGTTGTCGGTAGCCTTTGGCAACAAGTCTTGCTTTATTCCTTATCACAATGTCGTTTTCATCTCGTTTGTTCTTAAAGATCCACTTTGTTCCGATGACTGTACGGTCTTTTGGCTTGGGAACTAACCGTCATACTCTTAGCTGTTCAAACTGGTTGAGTTCCTCTTGCATTGCAACTATCCAATCTGGATCTGTCAGGGCTTCATCCACACGAGCGGGCTCTATCATACTCAAGAATGATGCGAAGAGACATTCATTAGCAGATGCCCTACGAGTTTGGACTCCTGTTGATACATCACCAATGATTTGATCTGTTGGGTGACTTCGGGTCCTTTTGATCTCGTGTGGAAGGGGTGCTCGGGATGGAACCTCTGTGGTTAATGTGGGGATGGATGAGGATTCATGGTCAATGGTTTCAAATGAAGGTACCACTGGTTCAGGTTCGATTCCCCAGTGTTCAGGTGAAGGAAGAATTGTTGGTATTATATGTACGTGAGGGTATAATAGGAGTAGATTCAACTGCGGATGTGTTGGTGGATGGATGAGGGTACGTTGAAGAAGATGGAGCGGAGAAACTTTGCGGCGCAGTTGAATTGGAAGGATCACCTACATTATTGACAACATTAGACACACTAGCATTAGGACCGAAAAATTCAACATAAAACGGATCAAATAAATTAACCAAATCAGAAGAGGAAAAAGAAATAGGGTTATTCGAAGAGTCTCCAGGCATTTGAGTAATGCGTGGTCCTGATTGATCAACTTCGGGTGCCAGTTCAGCCAACTCATCAAATGTGACGTGCACACTTACATTGACTGTTCTGGTTCGGGTATTGAATGCGCGATACGCCTTCGAGTTGGATGAGTATCCAATGAAGATCGCTTCATCCGCCTTTTCGTTAAATTTCCCGAGGTTGTCTTTGTCATTCAGCACATAGCACCTGCAACCAAATACACGTAAGTACTTGATAAATTGTACTTTATTCAAAAAGAGTTGGTAAGGAGTTTTGTTAAAGCGCTTATGGATGATGGAGCGATTTTGTGTATAGCATGCTGTTGATACGGCTTCGGCCCACAAGAACGGAGGTGGCTTAGAGTATGTGAGCATTGTACGAGCGGCTTCCACTAGCGTACGGTTACACCTTTCCACGACCCCATTTTGTTGAGGTGTTCGAGCAGCAGAGTATCGATGCTGAATACCTTTGGATTGAAGGAAGCCCTCAACTACTGAGTTCTTGAACTCCGTGCCGTTATCTGATCTGAATGATTGCACTGACAGCTGCTGTTGGGTCTCGACACTCTTGATAAAATCTATGATTTCTTGAGCTGTCTCGTCCTTGGAACGCAAGAACCTGACCCAGGTATATCGCGAATAATCATCAACGATAACCAACACATATCGTTTTCCATTTATGCTTTGAGTTCTCATCGATCCGCATAAATCCATATGAAGTAACTCCAATACTCTTTTTGTTGATGGTTCGGGCTTTGGTTGGTGAGATGATCGTTTCATCTTTCCTTTCTCACACGCTCCACACAGATGGCCCTTTTCGAAGCGCAATTCAGGAAGACCTTTGACCAATTGTTTCGCAGCAAGCTTGTTGATATTGTCAAAATTCAAATGGGATAATCTTCGATGCCATAACCAAGAGTCTTTTGAAGAGGCTTTTGATAGTAGGCAAATGTTATCCTTCACTATTAGCTTAGCTACGTCAATGGTGTAAAGGTTAGAGTTTCGGGAACCAGTTAAGATTTCTTTTCCATCCACGCTCTTAACACTGCAGTTCTTAGCCCTAAACGTTACTTCTAGTCCTTTGTCGCAGAGCTGTCCTATGCTAAAAAGATTATGAGATAACCCCTCAACATAGTCAACGTCCTTGATGACCAGATTATTTAGAACTAAGTCCCCGTATCCTTTTATGTGAGCCTCATGGTTGTTCCAGAATTTCACAGTTCCGCAATACTGTTCAACAACGTTGGACAGCAATTCTCTTCTTCCAGTCATGTGCTTGGAGCAGCCCGAATCCATATACCAAATGGACTTAGCCTGAAAAACACATAAATTCATATTAATGAAAAACTATATGCATTCAAACACATCCATTTTTAATTCACAATCAAACCGTGTTCTGAACCGAGATGTTCAGAAAACATGATGAGTTAAGACCGGGTCCTGGGCTGTGTGCACAGAAGCCAAACGTGTCGGTTTAAGCACAACCGACAAGCAAAAGAACGGGTCCTAGTCTAAGGTAACTAGAAGCCATTTCTTTGAATCACGGGTCTTGATCAGAAGTAACCAAGAACCATCTGCATTAAGATCACACAACCTTGGGTACCCACCTCAATATGGGTCCCTTTTTGTTAGGATTTCCAGATTTATATGGCACGTGTACAGATTTAGAATCCCAATTAGCATTTGTGTGTGGTCCGAATGCACAACCCTTTGGAATCCATTGAAGATTGGATTTATTGGGTTTTGGAACCTTAGGCGCTGAAATTGCCTTCGGTTTTTGTCTTTTTGAGACCTTTTTGACCGTTGCTTTGGTTTTGGGCCTTGGCAACGAACACATCTCAACTTTGTTTGTGGCCGATGATGCACTAATTTTTGTTTTCTTTTTCCGAATACGTTTAACAGGATATGGCACGAAAGCATTCATTTCAGGAACCTGTCGTCTATATTTAGTTGGACATAGATTAAACGAATCACTGAAAGAGTACTTTAATGGAATAGCAGAATTCGATACAACATTACAGACATTGTCACACACATTGTTACATAAATTGTCTTTAGAGATTACAGACATCCTAACTCTAGTAACAAATTCATTTGGCATTAAAGCCTTCTTCACAAAAAAACTTGTAAAATCCTGCATGGTGGTTTTTGGGACTCTCCTTATATGATCTGTAGGAACAAAACGATTAGAGTCAGTAAGCATGGAAGATTTAGACTTGACAGACTTTTCTTTTTGGTGGTGAGTGGGTTTCTTAAAAGACTTGGATTTTATCTGAGTCTTTTTAGGAACCTCATTTTTGAAAACTTTTGAGCACTCACCTTTGACAATGATAGAAGAAGATTCAGCTTTAGCCTTACCTTTATCTGATGACACACATGGAATTTTTATGGAATGAGAAAGTGTTCGTTCTTTTGAAAGATCTTTCAATTTTTGTGAAACTATTTCAAAATTTTCTCTGTAGATAGTAACTTCCACAGATTGTTGAAAAGATTGATTTACCAATTCTTCTTCTCTCTTAAGAAGAGCATCTTGAAGATCAAGTGCTTTCTCTTGAGACGACTTCAATTCCTTTTCTAAAACAATGATTTGTTGTTGAAGAACTTTTGCAGGAATATAAAGTTGAGGAGTTGATTTTACGGTTTCAGTTTTCAATTCAGCTTCTGAATAAGTTGACAAGAGATCTTCCTCTAAAGTGGGTACTCTAGAAGAATAACTCTCGTTAAGTTCTTCATAATGAAAAGAAATTTCTTTATCTTTACGAGCAACACGTTTCTCATTTTCTTGGTTTAAAACTTCTTTTGATGACTCAAAAAAGAAAGATTTAAGACCGGCTCCCATATAGTTCATGTCATAAAATACAGGTAAAACATTTTGCGCTTTTTCCAAATATTTAGGATTTTTAAAACCAATTCCTTGTTTAGAATGGTAAAACCTAGTTTCTTTGGGCTGATTTAAATGGATAGTTTGTTCTGTTTGACCCCTTTTCAAAAATGCATCGTCAAGGGTCTTTATTCTTGAGTACAAACTTATCCTTTCTTCTTCAATCATTTTGTATTTTTCTAAACTGTCTATATTTTCCATATTTACCACATCTAATTGTATTGTAAGAACAGAAATTTCTTCTTTTAAAGAGAGTTTTTATTTTGAAAGCGTTTCCATACAAGATTCAAGATATATATTCCTATTCTGAACATCTACTTTTTCTATCAACAACTGTTTTATAACATTATGATTAGTTAAGCACTTTGAATGATATAATTCAGATGATTCTTTCAGAGTATGAGCTTGATGTTCAGCCTGTACACACCTTGCAGTTTCAGCATTTAATCTGGCTTGTAGATCAAGTATTTGTGTGTGCAGTGTACATTCATTATCTACAAATAATTTATTTACATGTGCAGGAATGTAACAGGAATATACCTCATTGGACTCGAAACCGGATGTGGAGCATTCGGGATCGTTGGTGGTAGCCATCAGACATGCTGGTGGATTTTTCATTGTCTCCCCCTCAGCAGCATGATCTGAATTATCAGCAGTGAAATCAGCACATGTCTCCAACCCCATACGATCAACCATGTAGCAATTCTTGCCCTTGTCATCCTCGTCTTCAGAATCTTCAGCATCCCAGTAGTCTTCCTGGGCGACGAGGGCTAATGCATCTGTTCTCTTCTTGGCTGCCTCGAACTTTCTCTCGTAGTACGCAACGTCTCTGTCGAAATTGTTCTTGCATTCCCTAGCAAAGTGGCCCGGTTTGCCACATTTGTAACAGAGACGTTCATCTGCGGCCTTCGGCTCTTCTGCTCTTGGCCTGTCCTCTCTTCTTTCCGCCGACCTCTTATCTGCCCGGCGATGCTCGCGGCTGTCATCACGCCTCCTGTCCCTTCTTTCGGGCTCTCGTCTCTCTTCCCTGCGGTCATCCCGACGATCATCCCTTCGATCGTCCCGCCTGTCATCCCTGCGATCATCACGCCTATCATCTCGCCTTTCATAACGGCGATCATCTCGATAGTCGCGTCTATCGTCATATCGGCGATCATCCCTATCATCCCTGCGGTATTCATCCCTTCGATAATCATCGCGTCGGTCATCTCTTCTATCATCTGAGTACCTCCGTGGACCGGTGTCATAACGGAGTTGGTTGTTAGTCTTATTGGAGAACCGTCGCTGTTGGAGACGGTTGGTCCACAGGGCTATCTGTTCCTGAATCGAAGCTTCCTCCTCATCATAGGCCTCACGCGGAGGAGAAGCATACCTGTACTGAGACGACGAAGAACCAGGAGCAAAGGATGGTGTCGGAATCTGCGTGTTGGTGATCAAGGCTAGCGAATCATTCGGTTTCAACCCTGCGTTGACTGATAGCAGTAGAGAGGCCAATTGATTTGCCATCAGCTTCTGTTGATCCACATCCCCTTGATATTTCTTGAGCTCCTTAAAGACGACATTAATTGATACCTCAGGAATGTTCAGGACTCTTTTCGTGGCCCGACATGCAAGCTGCCACTCGGGGGCTAAGGCGGCAAAGAATTGGATGTTGATATCATCCCTATCCTTCTTGATGTGCAGTTTGTTCAACTCGTTAAGGACTGCACAGAACCTGGTGAATGTGGCTTGCAGAGATTCCCCGTCTTTGGCGCGGAATTCCGTAAACTTTGCCTTTGCCTCCTCTATTTTGGCACGATCATCGAGATCTGCCCCCAGCATTTGGACTTCCAGCTTGTCCCACATTTCTTTTGCAGACATTTTACTGTCTACACCGACCAGAATATCAGTGGGGAGGGCTTGATAAATCAAATATTCTGCCCTCTTGTCAGCGTGCTGTCGGTCTCTCTCGGCGTCATTTGCCGGTTCTCTTTCAACTTTAGAGGCTTGGACAGGGGGGTCAACCTCAGGTCTGGCGGCTATCTCTCGACAGTAGATTACGGGTCCTTCGGATATAGATTGAAGCATCAAGTTCCCGAGCGGTTGCATTCCAACGAACTTAAGGAACCGGGATTTCCATTGTTCGTACTCATCGGGATAGAGAACTGGTGGTCTGTTCTCAGATCCGAGTTCTAGAGCTTCGCGAGACATTATGATGATGGGTGCTGATTAAGAATATAAAGATCTTAGAGGTGGAAACTGGACACGGATGGGCTGGAGTGAAAACAGAAAGTTCTGAATTCGGATGGTAGACAGTTTCGGATGAGTTGGTTTCGGATGAACAGTGTTTCGGATGTCAGGGCCGAATTCGGATTGGATGAATTTCGGATCTATGAACCGAATTCGGATGGGGTGATTTCAGATGGATGAACAGTAATTCAGATGGAGTATGGTCCGGATGAGGTTCAAGTTCGGATGAGGTCCTAATTCGGATGGAGTTCAATTTCGGATGAACAGTGTTTCGGATGGGGACAGAATTCGGTTGAACCTAATTTCGGATGGACCTAAGGGACCGAATTCGGATGAACAGTGGAAGGACCGAATTCGGATGGACCGAAATGGGTGTGGTCCGAAATTGGAAAAATTTAAGTATAAGTCCCATAAGTGAAAATGGAAGCCTGATCTGAACTTCGGATGGTCCGAAGTTCGGATGGGACCAAAGTGGGGTCCGAAATAGGCTTATGGGGGGTCTGAAATGCACCTAAGGATGGTCCGATATAAGGTCCGAATTAGGGTGATGGGTGGTCCGAAATTGGTGCCTAGGTGGTCCGAAATGCTACAGTAAGGATCCGAAATACAGCAGGTTTTTTACGATTTCTAAGGTAGAACTGAGCAGAATTTGATTTTTATCAGTTTTAAAGCCTAAAAACAGTTCTAAATGATTTATAAACTATTTTAAACACTTTTGGTGATTTAAAATAACCTAAAAAACACTTAAAAACAGCATGAACAAGTTAAAAACCCACTTAAACAACCCATATTTTCAAACTTAAAAATGGCCGATTCTTGATGATTTTAACAAAGATATGGAACTAAATGAGCTTAAAGTCAGTAGAGAATAATAATGTGATGTTCATATGACCATTATAACACAAGAAACACGGAAAAACAAAGGAATGAAGATCTAACCGAATGGAATGGAAGAACACGAAGAACACTCAATAAAACCCAGCAGAATCCGTATGAATCAGTTGAAATCCACCCCTCTGAGCTCTGATACCAATTGTAATTATGTATTCCGGTATTGTTTCAGCACCTTGATGATTTTCTTATCACACACATGAAGAATCAAGCTCAATAAATGTGAAATGATGAAGAAAAGACAATATGAATGTTGAGAGTAAATGACAAAATGGCGGCTGTATTTTCTATTCAAATGTCAACCGTGTATACAAAAGCAAACCCTAGGAGCTATTATAGCTTCAAATAATTAACTTTGAAGCATTGACATAAATGGCCCCTAGACTTTTACATAAACATAAATTACATGGAAATTAAATACAAGACAAGATACAAAGATAATAAATATTACAAAACAACTCCTAGGATCGAAATAATAAATCTAACACTTTGACTTCTCGAATTTGTATATCTTTAGCTGTCCAGTTATCTGGAAACATCCTGATGATGTAAATGAACAAAAATCAAATCAAGTAAAAAATGAAGTCAACTATGGTCAATAGAAGTGAACAATGTCAAATATAATCCAATGAAAGATCAGAAAATATCAACAAGCTAAAGGTTGTTCGAGGATAGAAATCTAATGTTGAAGCTCTGAAAAATGTATCTGTGGATGACTTGGTGAAAATCAGCTCTGAATTGACTTTTGGACGTTGAAATTTCCGTTAGTCTGTAGAAAAATGCATATAACTTTTTTCTTGAGCCAAATTAGGCCTCGAAAAATTTCCTGAACAGGATTTGCCAACTTCAGAAATCGTAGATCTCGATTCAAGCTTCGATTTGACGTAAGGTAGGCATTGTAACGATATTCCGGTGAAAAGTTATGGCCAATTTAAGCAGCAAAGGTCATACAGTCAAACGTTAGATATTCTGAATTGTAGATTTTGAACTGCCAAGATCTTTTATGGTATTATGAGTGATTGAGTGAATCTCGAATGGACTTATACAAATCTCGATTGAATCTTGATCAAACTCGAGTGAAGTTTGATCAAACTCAGTTGATTAAGAATCAAACTTGGTTGATTAAGAATCAAACTCGGATGATTAATGAACAAACTCAGATGATTAATCAACAAACTCGGATGACTAAGGACCAAACTCGATTGACTCCATATCAAACTTGGTTGATAAAGGGTCAAACTCGGATGGTTAAGTATCATACTCGATCAATGCTATATCAAACTCGAAGTAAGTACAATCAAACTCGGTCAAAGAATGATCAAACTCGATCCACAAGTAAACAAACTCGGTCAACAAGTAATCAAACTCGGATGAATAAGTGATCAAACTCGATTAATAATTGACAAAACTCGGTCAAAGCTTTATCAAACTCGGTTAACTCTTTGATCAAACTCGATCAACTCTTTGATCATACTCGGTCACTTCTTTGTAAAACTCGGTCAACTCTATGAACTTAATGTTGCCCGAGTTTTAACAGTTTTCAACAAAAACAAGTTCAAATTCAATCTTTTCACCAAAAAATTCACGTAATGATCTCAAATTAACATCAAAGGTGCGGTTTTCACACAGAAACACTTTTTGAAAAATAATTTAGTCTAATTATTGGTTAAAACCCCAAAAATAGACAAAAAGAAAATGTGAAGAAACTCAAAAATTTAGTCAAATTGATTTTCTGATTTTGAAAAAACTTCGATGAAACAGTGCTTCAAAAATTCAGGAAAAAAACTCAAAAATTTTTCCATATCAGATTCTGATATAAATTGAAAATTCAAAATCTATAAGCAATTCAATACACAATTATGCAATAAGAACAATAATTAAAATCAAACATGACCAAATGCTTTCAATTAGATAAACGAGAATATAACAATAATGCTCTCTGTTCTTGATTTCTTGCACAGAAATCCAAGCAGATCTTTTCTAATTCCGTCTGATATGTGCATACAAAAGCACACCAGACTTCTATTTATACACAAACACAAGTATTGAATATTTACAATAAGCACCCCTAACTTTTACAATTAAAGTTTTTTCAACTGTCTCTCTCTCTCTCTTTATATATATATATATATATATATATATATATATATATATATATATATATATATATATATATATATATATATATATATATATATATAAGGAGAGAGAGAACATAACTTTTTTTAAAGGAAAATTTATAAAATGGTGTATTAAACAAATTGTTCTTTGAAAAACATTTCAAAATCATGTAAACTTTATTACTTTTGGCCGTCAACCCGTTTGACATGTTTGCTTGAATGGGCTGAAATTATCACCCCTGAATCACATCATCACATTAACACTCAATAATCATATAATGTGAACAATAATAAAGCAATAATAGAACAATGATTGGAATTAGAATGGAACCTTTACTAGGAGAGAATTCACACAATGCGTTTTATGTCGTATATTGCCAGATAGTCAAAAGGTTACAATGACACCAAACCCTAGACTATATATACATAAGAACTATCGATCAATTACATTTAAGTCCCTTTACTCTAACTATTAAATAAAACCCTTGATATATATCACAACTAATATAATGTTAACAGGTTATATGTCCGATAAAACCTATACCTGCAGAACCATTAACCGAATAACCGATAATTGAATATTGAATATTATAAGAACCGATAATCGAACCAAATATTGTAAATCGGTTCCATTTTCAGTTTGATTTTCTGGTCATTCCTCACATCCCTAAGCGTGTGTTGACCTCGAGACTTATAGTCTCTAGGTGGGGGTTCAAAATGGTAAAATCCTAAACTAAGTTTCGTGGTGTGCTTATGTGTACTGAATAACATTGTTTCTGAGTTGTCTAAGGTAGGGGTGTTAGATTTGGACCAAATTCCCGAACCGAATTGGTACCTGTCCCGAATAGAACCGATCGTAGAGTATTGGTCCAGTCCTCGGTTTCATTTTTTTGTTTCCTTCGGGTTAGGTCCGACTGGGTTCGGGAATTAACCGGAACCAAACCAAACAATGTTTTATCATGTTCTAAGAATATGATTAAATTTTATAGAAACCAAAAGTATGCCATAGCAGGTAATATCAAAGTAAATCATGTTTAAAAGTTTGGTAGAAGTCTTGTATTTGAACATAACAGCAAGTACATGATTAATTCTAGGAATAGTAGGTATTCCCCTCTGTAATGATTTATGTGTTATATTTTTATGCATGCAAATTTTGACCCAAAAATTGTAACGAAAGAATAAAACTTGGCACCAGCATCTCATTTTCTTCCCTTTGCCAGTATCCATAATAGACAAAACTATGCAAGCTTGAAAGATAGAACTCAGGTAAGTTACCAATTTTTAGCTGCATAAATTAGGAAATTCTCCTTGATTTGTTTCCCCTGTAATATAGGGGGAATGTAATTCTTGAAAATCCTACATGTTGAGAAACTAGGGTTGCGTTTAGTTAACGAAACTAGTTATTTTCAGTTTCAGTTTTCAAGTTATAGTTTTTAGAAAAAACAGGGTTTCTATGAAAAGTGAAAACTTGTTTAGATGATGAAGTTTTAGTTTTAAGGAAAATAAGATGAGTGATTATAAAATAAAAAAATAGGATAGGTGATGGAAAAGTAAGAGAGAGAAAGAGAGTATTATAAAGAAATAGGGTAGATAATAGAAAAGTAAGAGAGAGAATATGAAAAGTGGTATTTTAAAAAGTGAATTGAAAATTTATGAAATTGTTGTCAGGTAAACAAGTTTTCATTTTTGTTGAAAAGTAAGATGGAAATTTTGAAAATTTTCGGTAACTAAACGCACAGAAGTTTCTGCTAACTTTGAATCTGTAGGGCTGGATTTGTCATCTAACCTGTTTCAATGGTGTTCACTTACATAGCAATACGAAATACACCAACTCATTCAAATGGTCCTATCGGGTTTTTTCCTGAATACCCAAAACCGGTACCGGTACCGAACCGGGACCAAGAACATTCAAATGGTCCGATCCTCAGGTTTAGATTTGGGCATGCCTCGGGTTCGAACCTAACCGGGATTGGTCCGGTTCAGTCCCGGGTTTGGTCCCGATAACATCCCTAGTCTAAGGTGTTGTTTGTTTTTTAAGAGGTTAATGTATGCAGTCTGCGAACTTAGCTGCAAAAGTCTGCAATTAGAAGAGGTGGCCTAAAAGTCTGCGGGTCTGCGAAGAGAAGACTATTTGTTTTTTAAAATCTTAAAAAATGTCTGTGAGAGTTCAATTTTAATTTTTTTTTCATCAAAAAACTTACATAGTTGAATTTATATAAAAAATAAACTGAACAAAAAGACAAAACATATAATTTCAAATTTTAATTGGTATATACAAAATATTCATACTTCAAAGGTCATTCTATACAAAATATTCATATTCTAAGGTTCATTTTACACAAAATATCCATAACAAAAAATACCAAACATTAGCTAATATTCATCGTATATTTGTCATCAACTGTGCTGCTATTTGATCTCGCAATTGTGTCATGAATTGTGTATCAGATAAATTTTCAAGTGGTTGAACATCTCCAAGTGGTTGAATAACATCATTATCATTTTCAACTTGGGCATTGGCCTCATCATATTGGGTAAAGAGCTCATCGCTTAAACCCTCCTATCGTATGAAATTATGAAATGCAAAACATGCAACTGTGATATTACGCTGCGTAACCAATGGAAATGGAGCCATTGTTTTAAAATAGGAAATCGTGCCATTAAAACACCGAAAGCACATTCAATCACGTTTTGAAGCTTTTCATGTGAATGATTGAATTTCTCTTTACTGTTAATTGCTTGTCTACGACGAAAATCTCCTAACCAATATCTCACATTTAGAGGTGAACACGGTCCGTTTCGGCCGGTTTGGCGACTAAAATCTCGGCCAAACCAGTAACTTCAGTTTGGAAAATTCTCAAACCAAATCGGCCAAGACTAACGGCTCGCCTGGACCGGCCAAACCGCAAATAATTGGTTTGGTTTGGCCGGTTTCACTGTTTGAATTAGAAACTTCGAGTTAATTTATAAATATTCTAACAAATTAAAAAGTAAACAAACAAATAAATTGGTATATTAATACACAACATAAAAAGAAAAAAATACGATCAATATATTGTTGTAATTAGTAAAAACCTAAACTTAAATAGGCAAATTGTTACAAATAAATGGATGTTTCATTTCATTGACATTTAATTTAACAATTATAAGCATGTTTAAAGAAAATGCATTTGTATCGTATCGAATTTGTCTGTTTGATTCTATAATAGAAAATATTAGTATTTTGAAAACATTAAAATCAATTTATAAAGAATTACAAACATTTATTTTAATTTTTTTTTTAATTGATGAAAAAACACAACAAACTTATATATATATAATCTAACTAGGCCGGTTCGGCCGGTTTGACGTTGCAGGCCATCGGCCGGCCTGTAAACTCGGTTTGAAAACTTTTCCAACCAGTCGGCCGAACACTACTCTTCTAGCCCGGCCAAACCGGCCGAATGATTTCGGTTTGGCCGGTTTAATCGGTTTCGGCCTAACTGTGTTCACCCCTACTCACATTGCGATATGGTGCCACAAAACCCCGAGTGTGCCCATAAGCAGCGTCACAAAGATAATATTTACCTGTAAAGATATTAAAAAATAATAAATGTTAGAACTACATTATTAATAGAAAAATAAAATCATAACCATACCTTCAGGAGGAAGTGAGAATGATGGATTTTCATTTGTTAAAGCTTCAGACAATATTCTTGCATCGTGTGCTATCTCTTCCCATTCGGCAACAAGGTATGTAAATATCATGTTGAAGTCACATATTGCCAAAACGTTTTGATAACAGTCGTGTTTTCCTCTCCCTCTATACTAATGTTGTTTGTGAACGGGGACAATAGCATGTATCAATGTTCCATCGAGTGCTCCAACTGCTCACTATATAAGATTTATAAATAATAAATACAATCTTTAATGTATTCATATAAAGTAATAAATAAAATATACAAATCTAAATTAATACAACCTAATTGTAAAGATATGTACCTTAAAAACTCGACGTAATCTCTTGTTATGTCCTGAAATATTTGGATTCAAATTAAAAGTTGTTGGCACTATAATTTCTCTGGCGAAATCCATCATTCTTGCCAATACTTCATAAAAAACTTGTGAATTGTTTGCTTTGAGTGTTGAAATCTACGCTTTACCATTGCATACCTTTGATTGTGGCCAACCATCATAAAAAAACATAGCTAGTTTTTGTTCAACCGATACATGTTTGCTATCATTTAACCAACCTTTTGCTTTAAAATGTGAGCAAAGTCGAATAAATGAATCGCGGGACATACGTAGCAATTCGACACACTGAAGGTTATTCCCATTCAAATAATTCTTGGGTAAAATGATGCCCCGACATAATCGAAGTATTATCCCTTTTTCTTTTTCTTTTCTGTCTCTGCCAAAAGTAACGAAGATATAGATACATACAAATAATGAGCACAAGTTTTTCATCATCATTCATGATTAACCTGTCTGAAATAGATGAAGTTTGTCATAAACAAAACCATCAAACTTAATACAATCTTCATAATTGTTCAAATACATAACCATCAAACCATAAATTAAATACAAACATCTAAATTGTTCAAACACAACCATATAACAAAAACATAATTGTCCAAAGAAACACCCTATTTAAATATGCCTAATGTCGTCGTCGTCATGGTTAGCCATCCTTTTAATACCTCAGGGTCCGGTGGTAAAGTCATCCATGATTCTCTCATCCCTCGAGACTGGACAAATATGTTGAATGCCACTAAGAATAAAGGATCTATTGATGCCACCCCGACTAATTTCAATTTTTCATGGCAATCAACCATCGTCGGCCCAGATACCATCTGCTTAAGTGCGTTTTGCATATCGAGGGTCAAGTCATCAAGAGTAACAAAATGTTTAGCCTTCTTTTTAGGCCTATGTTGATTAACATTTGGAGAACTTGGTTCACCTTTGTTGTTACGGTCATCCTCATTAGCAGCATTCGGAATGTCGTTAGTATCATTCCGAACATCATTAGCAGAATTTGGAATTTCATCATCCAAACTAGGAAAAAGGTCATCCTCGATCGGAGGCGTTGAGATACGATGATGACAAGATGATGAAACCCCCAATGGTTTTTGGCTAGAAATCCATTGACCTTGACCACTTGCAGCACTTCCTTCAAGCAACGCTACACACAAGTCAGGACATGGTAATGGATGTGTTCTCAGTGAAGCTGCTTTTGGATGCCCCTGAACAACATAAGTCCTTTATAATGCTATCAGTATGAATGCGAGCAATCTAAATTACTGATCAAATAATCATAGATAAACTCACCTTCCTAAAGTCTTCCCAATCTTGAGCCGATAAAGTGAATGAATTTGTTTCCGGATTATAGATGTTTCCTGTTTTATTTTTCAAAATCCTCCATCCTACATACTTTGCTTTGAGATTATCATAAGCATTTTTCATTTGTTTTTTTTTCTAAATCCATACCAAACTTTTCTTTAAGCTTCATGCCTAACCTATTCCATGATTCTTTATATAAACTACCTCCATTTCTACCCACTTTTGTAACTTTTTCAAGACATGTTTCTGATAAGCATTCGATTGCCTCGTTTGACAAATTAGTAACTCCCATTTGAAACTATAATAAAAAAAACAAAAAACCATCTTGATCAATTTTGCTTAAGAAACAAACCAAAATATATCGCATATGATCAATTCAAATGGGATTAGTAGATGCCAAAGCGATTTCAATTACCAAAACCGACTGATGCCTAACAAATTCTTGAAATACTTGGAAATTCAACAGGAAATGAGATGACTTGTAAACTAGAGTAGCATGTTATCATCAATTTGAATCCATTTGATTTGAAATGGCATTTTTTTCATTACAATTACCTAGAGAACACAATGACAATCATCAAGAATCAAAGTAATTTCACAATCCCACAGAAAGTTTTATCCGAAACTTTCATCAAGATGTAACAGGGGGACAGGGCCCGTCCTGAACAATTTAATGCCCTGGGCAACATAAAAAAATAATGCCCTTAAAGACATTAACTTTGTGCTTAATTTGACTAGGTTTTAACTCCAAGAAATATCCTTATTTTCTTGATCAACGTAACCACATAAAGATGATAAACTCTTTATATAAACATTAAAGAAGTTGGCAAGAAATAATTTTCAATTGAATGACCTAGTAAATAAAAGTTCTTAACTTTGTGCTTAATTAGTTAATTTGACTAGGCTTTGACTCCAAGCATTAAATAAGACCATCAAATGGTTTTAACTCCAAGCATTAACAAATGACCATCACTGTGCACCCTTCACTTCTGGGACCAGTTTATAGCATTGTGTTGGTACACCCTGTGTGACGATAGCAGTCTAATCGATCTGCGTTATGATTTAAGTAATATTCTGAATATTAACAAGTGTTTTGATATATATGTTTAATATGTGTTTGTCTGTTATTGATTGTGTGTTTGAACTTGATGTAACATATTACAAGAAGTTCAAACATAAAAGTCAAAGAGTATGTCAAGCATAAGTTAAAACATAAGTTTCATCACGTAAGTGTTTAAGTGTGTTGGTTAGATTCGAATATGTAAAGGAAGACATTCGAATCTGTGATAGATTCGAATGTATCCTTAGATTCGAATAGGTTAGATTCGAATCTGTCAGATGGACAGATTCGAATGAGGCCTTAGGCCAGATTCGAGGTTGGCCCACAACAGACTCGAATCAGGGCCTATAATTAGGGATAGACTCGAATCATTAGCAGACCTTTGGCAGAATTCGTGAGGAATTAAGCAATAGGCGATCTCGAGTTTATCAGCTAGGTGAGTCCCGTTTCGGAGAGAATTAGTACGTAGGATCGTTCGTGTGTCGTTCGTTCAGCGTCTAATAGTCTCCGTGTTTCCGTTGGTTGAGAGTTGTCCGTCTAACCGTCAACGAGGATTCCGCACTCGTTCACGGATCCGCGTCTAGATAGATCTGTCAGTGGTAGACCTTACAAGTGGTATCAGAGCCTACGGAGTGTTCGTGGTGTTCTTCGTGTTCATCCGATACATTCTAGGTTTCTTGACGCTAGTTGGACGGTTTTTCTCTCAAAAACGTGTTTTTGAGCTTAGCAAATTCATATTCGGGAAACACTTTGTCGTTTTTCACGTTTTTGGTCGAAATCATTATTTTTCATTTGAAAAAGAGTGATTTAATCCGTAAAACGTCAAAAAATCAAAGTGTTAGCCGTTTTTCGAGTTTGCGGCACTCGAATCTATAGGGGTAATTAGGGTTTTACTTTATTTTCGAGTCTAACCAAAATACGCTCCTTTCGAGTCAATTTCAGTCAGTTTCGAGTCTGTGTTGTTTCGAATCTGTTATTACATTCGAATTGGCTCTCGAGTCTATTTTGTTTCGAGTGTGTTACTGTTTCGAGTCTGAGATTCGATTCTGCTGAATTTCGATTCTATTGTGCCTTCGATTCTAAGGGTGTTCGAATCTATAGAGTCCTTCGAATCTGTCATATCTTCGAATCTAGGGAGTTCCTCGAATCTGACATTATTTCGAATCTACTTGACTTTTAAGACTTAATCGAATTTAATTTCAAAAGATAAAATATTAATTAGATTCGAATCTATCTAGATTCGAATAAGTTAATTTAAATCAGTTTCTAATTAAATTAATTAAGTTCAAATTCAAATTCTTTCAGAAAAGATGTCAAACCTTCAGAAATTCCTTGAAATGGATCACGAAGTTGGGAAGGCCAATGCACCACCTAAGCTGATGAAAGTTGAGGATTACTACTGGTGGAAGGATAGGTTCACGGATTTTGTACGATTCAACGACATGCGCATGTGGGTGTGCATTGATGAAGGGTACATTCCACCAGTATCTGAGGTAGAAGGCCGTCAAAAGGTTCTGTCATACCAAATGATGAAAGAGGATGACAAGAAACTATTTGAAGCTGAAAACAAGGCTTTCTCTATTATCCGAATGGCGTTACCTCAAGATATCTTGCACACATTTCGGACTCTGAGGACGTCGAAAGAGCTTTGGGAGTCTCTTCAGAAACGGTGTGAGGGTAATCCACGGGTACGTAGAAAGCGTACAGAGCTGTTGACCCAACAGTTTGCAATTTTCAAGGCTCTTAAGGATGAACAGTTGGATGATATTATCACACGATTTTATCATCTGATAACAGAGCTTGAAAGTCATGGTATTGATTATTCTGACACAGACAAGAACAATAAGCTTCTTGATGCCCTACCGGCCAAATGGGCTATGTACGTGGCTATGATTAAACTGAATGAAGATAAATACTATGCTCAATCACTGGATGACATCGTGGGAACGTTGAGGGCATATCACTTCGAAATGATAAAGGCTGAGACTGATTATGAGCAAGTCCAAAATCCGGCGATGTATTTTGGAAAGACATCAAAATCATCAGTGACAGCTGATCAGAAGAGTGCTACAGCGTTTTTCACCGGAGAAACGTCATCACCACCAGAGTCCGAAGACTCTCTAAACCGCGCGTTCTTAGGATTAGGAAGGTCGGAGGAACAGCAACCTCAAGTTCAACAGGCATCGACCAGTCAGAGCTATTCTAAGATGCCAATGAGCGCAAAGTCGGCGGAAGAACATCTGAATCTGCTTGCTTCGTTTGTGGCCGCATACGGAAATTGCGTTCAAGGGAAGATCAACGATCCGGCTCTTTGGGATGAAGACTACGATCAGGTCGACCCTGATGATCTTGAGGAGATGGATCTTAAATGGCAACTGGCCATGGTAACCCAGAGGGTTAAGAGATTCATAAAGAGAACTGGAAGGAATCTCCAGATGAATAACAAGGGGATAGGATTTGGTAAGTCCAAGGTCAAATGCTACAACTGTCAGGGATTGGGACATTTCGCGAGGGAGTGTCAAAGACCGAAGGTAGAATCATACCAAGGACAGAGTCAGCACCAAAGACAGTACCAAAATCAGTCCCAACAGAGATATCTTCCGAGTTCTGCATCTGGTCAAGCCAATCTAGCGGGTCTGATATCCAATGTCACTTCTGACAGACAGCTAGATGGTTCTTATGACTGGAGTTCACATCCGGAGTCCAATGCTAGAGCTTTTATGGCTGAAGTTACGGAGAATGGTTGTGAAGAGGATGAGCAGACCACAAGGGAAAACAGTCCGATGTGGGTAGAGAAAGCGAATGATCAGACCGTGCTGGAGTTTGCTGCTCAGATGGCCAACGTGGAATCTGACAACTCAAAGGTTAGTCTTTCTTATTCTCTATTTCGTGATTTATGTGCTTTATGTGTTAGTGCTAATGATAGGTTAAATCTAGTCTTAGACTCACATAAGACCATAGCTGCTCAAAATGAAAACTTAAAAATAGAAAATGCTAGCCTAAATGATATAAAACAAGATTTAAAAGAAAAGCTTAAGGCTGATGCTCAAGATGTAATCGTTCTAAAAGACAAACTGAGTGAGCAGTGTGTTAGGATAGAACTTATGTATGAGCAAGTAGAGGCCTTGACCAAAAGTCTGAAAGACAAGGACATAGAGCTAGCCGAGACCAAGGTAAAGGTAGCAGAGGCAAATAGCAAACTGGAAAAGTTTAGGAATTCGAGCCTAAACCTAGGGAAAGTCTTAGATGCACAAAGACAGTCTAAGAAGCCTGTAGGTCTAGGTTTTCACGAAATTCCTCCACCTTTCAATGATAACTATGTGCCTCAGCCTCAGGAGAAAACTGACAAGACAGTAGTTTTAGAGGACCTACCTGAACCTACACCTGAGACTAAAGTTGAAAATACACCTAAGGTGACTGACTCAACCGTCAAGGTCAAGAAAGTGAAATTTGTGTCTTCCTCCAGTGAAACACCTGCAGGAAAACAGAAGATTTCATGGGCTGACCAGGTCGAAGAGTCAGACACAATAGATGTACCAAAGGAAGTAGACACCAGTGAGACACCTAGATCTAAGGGACCAACCCAAAAAGTCCATGGATAAGATGTCTTGCTTTAGATGTCACGAGAAAGGGCACGTTGCTTCTCACTGTCCAAATAGGAAAGCTGATGTTACACCTAAGACAGTGAATCCAACACCTGTTAAGCCCTCACCAACTGTGGCGAGCACGAGTAGTTCTCAGAGTACCGAGAAAACTGTGCAGGCCGCACCAAAACCTGTTGTGAAACAAACACCGGTTAAGGTTGGACCAAAAGAAGTGGTTAGGACAAATTCACCGAATCGTGTCATTAATCAATCTAGGTCAGCACCTCAACAAGTCTATAGGAGCACAACACCTAGCAGGTCACACACTCCAGTTAGGTCACATACTCCTGTTAGACAATATGTTCCGGTAAAAGCTCAGGGATCACAGTCTGAAATGCATTATAATAAGATTTATTCTAGAGCATCACAACAAATGCCTACTCAAAGGCAAAGAGTGAATCTAAATCACTCGGCACCACAACAGAATTCAGTTCAAAGGCCCAAGTCACCTGAAAGGCGAGATGGGTACTTGAAAGAGTTCAAGTATGTGGACGAGAATGGTATTACCAAGTCAGTCATGGCTTGGGTTCCCCGTGATAACTAACCTATTTTTCTTTCATGTGCAGGAGATAACTACCGGTCCAAATAACAAGTGGTTCGTCGACAGTGGTTGCTCCAGGCACATGACGGGGGAAAGAAGTCTTCTCACAGACTTCAAGGGGGGTAATAGGGGATTTGTATCATTCGCTGGCAACAAAGGAGGAAATATCACTGGAACTGGAGAAGTCACTAATGGGACGATTACATTGGATCAAGTTTATCACGTTGATAAACCGGTTCATAATCTCATTAGTGTATCTCAAATCTGTGATAAGAAGAACTCGGTGTTATTTACTGACACTGAGGCGTTAGTGCTCAAGCCGGGATTCAAGATACCTGAAGATTGGATATTGATGCGGGCTCCAAGGAAGAATGACTTGTACATGCTCGACATGAACAAGCCAGATAATTCGATGGGTCCGATCTGCTTACTATCAAAAGCTTCGGAGACGGAATCGGTTTTGTGGCACAGACGCATGGCTCACTTGCACCTAAGGAAAATGAACTATCTAACAAAGAATGGTTTGGTGCAAGGTGTGCCTCTGAAGAGCTTTCAATTTGAAGATAAGTGTCTACCGTGCATGAAGGGCAAGCAACATAAAAAGACACACAAGTCCAAGAAGCTGAATTCCATAACCTCGACATTCGATTTGTTGCATATGGACCTTTTCGGCCCAATCAACAAAAGGACTATTGGAGGTAGTTGGTTTTGCTTAGTTATCACCGACGATTACTCACGTTTTTCTTGGGTTTTCTTTTTAGGTACGAAGGACGAGACGGCTACAAAGCTCATCGGGTTCTTAGACCAAGTGGAGAATTCCTACGGAACAAGGGTTAAAAATATACGTAGTGATAATGGGACTGAATTTAAAAACTCTGTAATTGGTGTATATTGCCTATCAAAGGGCATCGTGCATCAATTCAGTGCACCATATGAACCACAACAGAATGGGGTGGCCGAACGTAAAAACAGAACATTGATTGAGGCTGCAAGGACTATGCTTTCGGATTCAAAGCTTCCTACCATGTTTTGGGGGGAGGCAGTGAATACCGCGTGCCATATTTTAAATAGAGTCCTTACAGTCAAATCATTGAACAAAACATGTTATGAAATTTTGAATAAAAGGCCACCTAACTTAACTGGATTCGAACCGTTTGGAGTACCATGCACACTTTTAAGAACAAAACATCAACCGAAGTTTGGTGAAAAGGCTGACGAAGGATACTTCCTAGGTTATGTGCCAAACTCACCAAACAAACGGGTTTTTAACAAAAAGAGTGGTACTGTGGAGATTGTGTATAATATTGAAGTCACAAGTTATACACATGAACCCCAAACTGGTCCGGAATGGATTTTTGACTATGATAAGTTATTTGAGTCATTTAACATTCCTTTGGATGAAACTGCAGGTACTATCGAAAAAGACATGGCGACGTTACACCTAAATGACGATGGCCATATTTTTCCAAGGACCACGTTCGAATCTACGTCCGAGCCTACTGCGACTGTAGATGGGTCTCCAGAAGTTGCTAATCCAGAAGAACCTAACACTGAGAATCAGACTCAAGCATCAAGTTCTGCCTCTGAGGAAAACGTCCGTGAGGAAGAAAATATGGAAGCTGAGCCTGTTCCCCCTTTAGGTGAAATAGGATCCAACTTAGGAGATAATCTAAGGGTTGATGAAATAGAGACCTCTAGGATTAACAAGAACCATCCAATAGATAGCATCATAGGAAATCCTAACGAGGGTGTGAGGACTCGGAGTAGTGTAAATAACAACACTGTGTTGTTGTCGATGATAAACGACTCCGAGGCATATCACACATGTCTATATTCATGTTTCATATCGCAAGTAGAGCCCAAAAATGTGCAAATGGCACTTAAAGACAACTCCTGGGTTGAAGCGATGCAGGAGGAACTTTCACAATTTAGGAAACTAGAAGTGTGGGAGTTAGTTCCGTTACCTCGAGGGGAGATTGCAATAGGAACCAAATGGGTTTTTAAGTGCAAGCGAGACGATCGGGGTATAGTCACGCGCAACAAGGCAAGATTAGTTGCAAAGGGTTTCAACCAAGAGGAGGGAATCGATTACAATGAAGTGTTTGCACATGTAGCAAGGTTAGAAGCAATTAGGTTGTTTTTAGCTTTTGCCTCCTTCAAGGGATTTAAAGTATATCAACTGGACGTTAAGAGTGCTTTCCTGTATGGGAAAGTGAAGGAGTTAGTGTATGTAGAACAACCGCCCGGGTTTACAGATCCTAAATATCCTGATAGAGTATATCGCTTAGATAAGGCTCTTTATGGATTACATCAGGCACCTAGGGCATGGTATGAGACTCTATCCAACCATCTTTTAGAAAATGGCTTTGAGAGGGGTAGGATAGATAGTACTCTTTTTGTGAAGAGAAAGGGAGATCATTTTATCTTGGTACAAGTGTACGTAGATGATATCATTTTTGGATCATCAGACGAACAGATGTGCAAAGATTTCGAGAAGGTTATGAAGTCTAAGTTCGAGATGAGTGCTATGGGGGAGTTGAATTTCTTTTTGGGGTTACAAGTTGACCAGAAGAAGGAAGGCATGTTTATCCATCAGAACAAGTATGTCTATGACATATTGGAACGGTTTGGGATGGAAGGAACAAAGTTGACTGCCCATTTTAGCACGCCGATTCAAGTGAATCACAATCTCGGGCCGGGTACTGAAAGTGATACCGATGTGGATCCGACTTTATATCGGGCTATGATTGGGTCACTTATGTATTTAACTGCTTCAAGACCTGACATTATGTTTGCTGTTTGTATTTGTGCAAGGTTTCAAGCGAATCCGAAGGAGATGCATATGAAAGCTGTGAAGCGGATTCTACGATACCTCAAGTCGAAACCGAAGCTGGGACTTTGGTATCACGCGGAGGGAGATCTAGAGTTGGAGGCGTTCACGGATTCAGACTACGGAGGATGCAGCTTGACGCGCAAATCTACGACTGGAGGTTGTCAGTTCCTAGGAGGGAGATTGGTATCCTGGCAATGCAAGAAACAAACATCGGTAGCCGTGTCAACGTGCGAGGCCGAGTATGTTGCTGCTGGTAGTTGTTGTTCACAGGTTCTGTGGATACAACAACAATTGCGGGATTACGGTTTGGCTTATACTCAAACTCCAATTAGGATAGACAATCAATCTACAATTGCTATAACAAATAATCCAGTTAAACACAGTAAAACAAAGCACATAGACATAAGGCATCATTTTATTCGTGATTGTGCTGAAAAGAATTTAATCAAACTGGTAAAGGTGGCGACTGAAGATAATAATGCTGATTTATTTACCAAAGCGTTTGATAAGTCACGTTTTGAGTATTTAATTCAACTTAATGGAATGCGCAACCCAGAGTAAATTGACCTTAGTAGTATTTTAAGTAGTCTGCTAATTTAGGAAAGTTTCTAATTTAGGAAAGTTTCTATTTTTAGTAAGTTTCTATTTTTAGTAAGTTAGTAGATTAGCTTAGTTTAATGCGTTTTGCTATGAAAAACAAAAGAAAAAAGAGAGAAAATTACAAAAATACAAAAAAAAAGGAGAATATCAGAAAAGGAGTTAAGTCTTAGATACATAGGTTCAAAGTGACGAAAATTAGCACCGTCGTTACAGACTCTAAGTATTTAGGCTTTCACACATAATGCAACTAAATCCTAAGTGTTATACTTTATTTAGTTTGATGTGTTGGTAGGCATAATACATATAGGGAATCACAAGGCTAATAAAATATTCTAGAAAAAGTCAAGCGTGTCACTAACCTAGATGTATGACCAATCGGTCTTAATTTTTATGTACAAGACATACAAACATTGAATCTAAATGAGGTATGCAAACTTTCTGGGGATGTATAGCAACATCAAATACATCTGAAAATGGAAAGAATAGAAACATCATGAAAAACTGAGAGTCGAAAACATGCAACTCTGTTGTACGTAAGTACAGACCTGTTGTCTCTGTTTAGATTCGGGTTAGCAGACATGTCGCTTTGTTGTACGTCAGTACAGACCTGTCACCGCTATCTGCTAACTTTAAAAATAAACCTTAAGTCGAACTAAGACACTTTGTTGTATGAGAATACAGACCTGTGTCCAATGTTTGTCTTTTAAAGAAAGTTTGCAAATACCAACAAGTTAGAATTTTGTCTGTGTGCCTTGATCATAAAAGTATGTCTATGTCTGAGTCACGTAAGATAATTTCCTGATAAATAAAAAGGCCAAGGGATATTCCGAAATGTAGAGTGTTTAACAGGGCAAAATACCAACAATCGGCTAAGTGGGTATGTCACGACAAACAATCAAAGGAATTCAAAAAATTCCTAAGTGTGAAAGTTTAAGTACTGAAAGTTAATATCGGACATCGCTATCTGATTGAACCTTTCTTAGACTATACTCACCAAAAATATGTTGTTTGGTATTTAGCGTAGCTTGTAAATTTATTTTTATAACTTAAGTCTAGATTAAATTTTTTAGTCAAAATTTTATTTTATTTTATTTTATTTTTACCTTAGCTTATTTTATTTTATTTTAGTTTAGTTTAATTTTTACTTAGGTAAAAGGTCAAAAGTTACTGAGGGTGCATTCAAAGTTGGATAAAATATACAATGCGTGAAATATCTGAGCTTAGGGTAAAAGAGTTGGCATAGATTATCTGGTTACACAATACCGTAGAAAATAGTTGGAAAAGTTGAAGTTATTTCAAAATTTTCCGAAATTTTTCTAAGTGTTGGAAATTTCGAATCTAAGACAGACTCGAATGTGAGATACTTCGAATCTGTCAGTAGACTCGAAATTGCATAGACTCGAAGGTAGTTAGTATATAAAGGTCCACAGTGAAAGCATTTACTTCTCACTGTTCTCGAATCTGATTTCAGTACAGAGACGTCGTGTCGTGATCAAGAAGTACAGAGGCGGAGGGACGATGATGAAGATGATAATCAAGGCAATGATCCCAGCTCTCAAAGACAGGATGAGCCAGTAGATTTTTCTACTGCTCAGGCTGCTCAATCTCAGGGGGAGCCAAGTCAAGCAGAAGGTGAAAGAGGAGAGGCTAGTTCTTCAAGGAATTTAGACAGCGACATGATCGATGCGCTGAAAGATATTGAAGAAGAGCTAATGGAGTTTGATTTTGAAGATGAAATGGAAGAGTTGGAGGAAGGGGAATTTATTCCAGATGATGTTGTTGACTGGAAATCTGACGACGAAGTGATAGAGGACGAGGACGATAATGTTAATGAAGTAATAATCAATACACAACCAGTCACTGAATTTTATGAGAGCTCAAATCATAATGTGATTGATATTGATTACATCAAGGTAGCCTCAGTCGAGGATAAAGAACTTGAGGAAGCTGAAAAAGAGCCATCTAGAGCTGATCTGTTAAATCTTTGGTTCAAGAAGGAAGAAAAGAAGGATCAGCTGAAGATGAAGAAGACGATGAGAATTCCAAGTGCCGGAAACTTCTCAGGAGGGATTATTAGCTGGTTCTTTGACAGAGAACTGCAGCTGTTTATTTTGAAGAGAAGGGATGGACTTCAATACTTGAGGCGGACATTGAAAGCGTTTAATTCTTTGCCCAAGATTGAAGTTAAAGAGTTAGCCTGGAAGGAGCTGATCAACATTGGAAATGATCCCTACGCGAGCGTTATTGAAAGAATTATAAGGAAAGAAGGGCGATCAGGCAGATTTGAGAGGCTTAAGCCGAGATCAGGCAAGAGGGTCGAGGATGGATCAAGAATAGATCCTCATACTGGAAGACCTTGGGCTAGAATGATCTATAAGCCAGTCAAATGCTTGAAAAGAGTGCCAATAAAGCCAATGCCACAAAATGTTTTGAGCAACATGAAGTGGTGGTACCTGGAGATTGATACTGCTGAAGCTATAATGGAGGATCAAGACGAGCAGGTAATTTTGAAGGTATACGACCCACTGCATTTGATAAACCTATCTAAGGACGACCTGAAGAAGCTTCACGATCAGCCTATATTCTTCACTGAACCATGGAGATCTGAAGCCAGGAAGTTCCAAAAGGTAGTTAAAGTTTGTATAGATGCAGGGTTATATGCAGGTAGTAGCGTCTATAGCTCTAGTACTTAAATTTGATGTAATGTAAATAATTAGAAGCTATCGTCAAGGGGGAGTCTGTTGGTACACCCTGTGTGACGATAGCAGTCTAATCGATCTGCGTTATGATTTAAGTAATATTCTGAATATTAACAAGTGTTTTGATATATATGTTTAATATGTGTTTGTCTGTTATTGATTGTGTGTTTGAACTTGATGTAACATATTACAAGAAGTTCAAACATAAAAGTCAAAGAGTATGTCAAGCATAAGTTAAAACATAAGTTTCATCACGTAAGTGTTTAAGTGTATTGGTTAGATTCGAATATGTAAAGGAAGACATTCGAATCTGTGATAGATTCGAATGTATCCTTAGATTCGAATAGGTTAGATTCGAATCTGTCAGATGGACAGATTCGAATGAGGCCTTAGGCCAGATTCGAGGTTGGCCCACAACAGACTCGAATCAGGGCCTATAATTAGGGATAGACTCGAATCATTAGCAGACCTTTGGCAGAATTCGTGAGGAATTAAGCAATAGGCGATCTCGAGTTTATCAGCTAGGTGAGTCCCGTTTCGGAGAGAATTAGTACGTAGGATCGTTCGTGTGTCGTTCGTTCAGCGTCTAATAGTCTCCGTGTTTCCGTTGGTTGAGAGTTGTCCGTCTAACCGTCAACGAGGATTCCGCACTCGTTCACGGATCCGCGTCTAGATAGATCTGTCAGTGGTAGACCTTACACATTGAAGGGTTGTACTCTACACAGTAATGCATATACTCTAAAATCCCAAACTTCAGATACAGATTTCGACACATTATATATACACAGTAATGCATAAAACTAAATAATTTATATTAACTTATTTACTGTGAGGTTCTCTAGAAACACAGTAGTAAAGATCGTATTTCAGTGTTTCTACCATTACAACATTGAGGTTACAATAGTAACTGTAGCTTCAAGACAATTATGCTTCCAGAATTATTATATTTAACAAAAGAAGATAGCCAACTTACCTTTCAGAGAAAAAGACGCTAAAGATACTCCAGACTTCAGGACTGCATTAGATCCATTGGCTGCATGGTGTCAGGTACCAATGCTATCTGCAATTCCAAGTCCAATGAATAGGGCAAAAACCGATTGAGGCAGGAAGACCGCAGATGGGGGAAACCGATAGGGCGATAACCGATTGAGGCAGGAAGACCGCAGGTCCGCAGATGGGGGGAACCGTCGAGGCACCAAACACTAACCGATAGGCGAGTGACAGATTGAGAGTTTGAGACAGAATGACAAATCGATGATGGATGAGAATTGACAAAGAGGGTTCGTGAGTGGCCATCACTGATTGCCTATCCATCTTCTACTGTTATTGCGTGACCTTTCCTCTCCCTTGACTCTTCGGATTTTGCTTGGTTCCCCTCAATTTTGGTTCCCCCGCAGCAACGCTTTGGGACAAGCGAGGCATATCACGCTCGCAGGAACTAGGAAAGTAGGAAGCCAAATTTTGATGTGGGCTAAAAGAAACATGGACCGGTAAACTAAGTTTATGTAATTGGGCTAAAAATTGAACCTAGTATTACTTGAATTGGGTTAAAATTTGTTGCCCCTTTGGTTTTGATGCCCTGGGCCGAAGCCCAGCCTGCCCCTAGCTTGGGCCGGCCCTGCAGGGGGATTACAAAGTACAATGCAATGGTGGATTAAACTACCGAAACGTTATATTCCTTAGCAAAGTTATAGTAATGAACTTCATTCAAGCTTAATAAAACCAGTTTCACAATTACATACAACTTCAAATTTCAATCTAATTAGTGGGAATAATTACCAATAGTGCTGATAATAAAGCTTCCAAGTTTTTTAAGAGCATAACATCATGAATTGGGGACTGATAATAAACAAGACTCAAAATTGACTTGTGTTGATCATAAGAAAGTAAAAAAGAATCAATCAAACAACATTAAATTTTAGGAAATTGAGTACTAGTAAAAGATACAAAATATGGGAGTTGAAAATACGGTTACCTTAAAAAAACAAAAAAACCATCTTCAAGACATCTATTTTAGACATGTTTCCAATAAGCATATATATAGTTTTATGTTCTGTTACTTATGAATTTATCAATATCAACCCACGACCATCACTATGAACCTCAAGAAAACCTCACGGCCATCAAGAGAGAGATGGATGACGACCATCGAGAGAGAGAGAGAGAGAGAGAGAGAGAGAAAGGGAGAGAGAGGAGAAAAAATGAACCAGAAAAAGTGTCAACGGTGGAGAGGGCGGCGGACCAGAGAGGGAAGCGATGGCGGCGACGAGAGGGTGGAGCACCGGCGGCGGCTTGAGAGAAACCCTAAGAGCGTCAAATGAGGTTTGCAGAGGTAACAAGGGTTGCATAAAAGTATGTGTTTTTTGGAAGATGTCTACGGAATTTAGAAGATACGGACAGAGGTAAGGCTTCTGAAGAAAAACAAACACACTTCACGCAGACACCTCTTCTCGCGTCTGCGAGAAGAGCTTTGAAGTGATTCTGGAAAAAAAAACAAACACTCCCTAAGTGTTGGAGTGAGAGACTTAAAGTCTCTGGGTCCAATGAAAGAAATAAACTAAGTGTTGAATAGGAAGACTCTAAGTTTCCCTACTCTTCTGTAATTTCTTCTAAGTATAAAATAGAGAGATTTTAAGTCTCCGAGTCTTAAGACAACGTCACAGTACATGAATAATTAAGACTAAATAACATGAGATATATACATATAAGCTACAAAACACAAAGAATGACATCATATTTATACAGCTGAATACAAAAAAGACAAGAAAGCTTATATGTGGATTGTTCTTGACATGACAAACAGGTTAAACAAATATATATAACATGAGATTGAAAGACCGTGATCTAATAAAGAACTCAGAGTCTATAAAGACATATTAAAAGACAGAATAGTCAGAGAAAGACCATAAAGACAGAAAGACAAAGACAGAGAATTGTGAATTTGATTTCCCTGAGATAACTTAGAAGGTGGAATAATCCACTATCAGGCTGCGAAAGACATAATCAGAGACATGACATTAAAACTGTGAGTTATAGATTTATATGTTATACATGTTTATTCATCAATGAAACACATTGTTGATCTACCTTTTTTGACATTCCATTCTTAAGCTAGAATGAGACACTGTGCACACCATGGTAAGGTGTTTCCTAGTTAATCAGATAGAAAGTTTATCATCATATATTTTTCGTGTTATTCTTGTTGCTGCTTAATTCATTTACTGTTAGATATTGTTCTTGCTTTCATCGACCAAACCTGTACACATGAACTTGTGTCGTTGACTACTCCAATGCCTTCCACGTAGCGTATACCGGTAGCTAGCCTAGTATGTGGATTGGCCTCCACCAAAGCGTGAGTGTGAAACAGACATCATCCTGACTCTTAAGTACTATGTCTCATTAGGTCTAGCAGGTGGCGGTTGTTGTGTTAATATCATGTTATGACCCTCGTGTTATGACTTTCACATATTGTGAACAAATGTTAACCGCTAAATCTATATACTCACTTAGCGTTGCTTATCAATTTTCGCTAATATCTTTTCAGGAAAAGGTAAATGACAAGCTGGACTCAGTTCTTATGATATAAGAGAGTTGAAGCCTGAAGTGAACTAGACCACTTCTCAACTCTGATTTGGGTACTAATCAGAAAGACAGATATTGGTAGGACTTGGGTAGACTTGATATGTTGTTTTTGAATATTGTAATAGACTAGTAGACTTATACCCTTAATAACTTTTATTTCAATTTTATACTATAATAACTGTTTAATTTATAAAAGATCTACCTTAGTCTTGTGATTGATATTGTATTGCTAGTTGATACCTATTGCTTAAGACTCAATGAAAGTTGGGTCTTACAGTTTGAATTCAGAGTACTGTTTGAGTGAATTAAAGTATTATGTGTAATCTTGATCTCAAACTTAAGCAATACAAATAGTATTAATCATGATAGGATGAATTGAACTAAGCTAGGATACAGAGATTGGTCTAATCGGAAAAAGGGTACATAGATACTAAGTTTTTAAACTAAAAGCTACTTGATTTATATTTTCCAGTAAGATGTCTAGACAATGAGGATTTCTTAAAAACATGACACCGTAACAAATATTTGAGATGATGCAACAACTGTTAGCACAAAATAATGAACAATAGACCAGATTTATCCAAGAACAGTTTCAAGCTCGTGATGAGGCTGAAGCAAAAAAGAAAAGCTGATAGAAAGAACAAACGAAAATATAAACAACAAGAACAAGATAACCAAGTATTTGACTCTGATAACCGAAATAAGAATACTCATACTGAACAGCTAAAGGGTTGTAAGTTTAAAGATTTCAAAGCTAGTAGTGCCCTTAGTTTTGAAGGCATAGTAGACCCTATCCAGGCCTAGACTGGATCAGTCACAATGAGGAGATTTTAGTATTTCTGATTGTTTAGACTGCAAGAGACTAAAGTACGTCACTGCACTGTTCGTTGGTGTTGCTCGTGCTTGGTGGAAGACATAAAAGAGTATTTACGATGAAGATGTGATAAAGACACTATACTAGGAGCAGTTCCTTGACATGTCCAATGCCAAGTACTGCCGGACTGACTAACTAGACAAGATTGAGATGCTACTGATGTAACTTACTCAAGGAACCAAGACTGTGGACGAGTACAGACACAAGTTCTCGAGCCTCTGCGGGTATTCATCGTACCAAGTGGCAACGAAAGAGAGAAAATGAACCGATTCAGAAGAAGGTTAGATCCTAAGTGTCAGTAATAAATGAGCAGGATGAAAATCAAAACCTACATTGGCATGATTGAAGCTGCCCGAATGAATGAACGTGAACACTCTGAATTTGGTTATCAACCCATATTGAAATATCAACTAGATCCTTGAAATATCATAACCTCTATTGGTAATCCTCTAACTCTGCCCAGTAAATTTTTAACTTTGGCTCAGTACAAAACTCTTCTACCTCTCATCCCTAATCTTGTATTTGTCTCTACAAATCCTGGACTCTGTCCATGATACCCTTTCTATTCTGACTATCTACCTACCAAACTATCCTTAAAGAATCTGGAAGGGTACATGATATCTCGATATGTTGTATTGTGCTGTTAGCTGCCTTCTATGTCTCTTAATTTCTCTTTTCCTAATCCAATTAACTCTAAAGCTTGCACAATATAATAACCCAAATATCACAATTCTATGACAAATGCCTCAACCTTCTGCTTCTCTGTATTCAAATGTTGCAGTACAAACTCCTCTTGTTCATTCAACATATCCCATATTGCGCAATAGACATGCTTCCTTGTTCTAAACATATAAATTAGCACTCCATCACGTGCATCCCATATCTAGTGCAAAATTGTAACTCAGAAACAACTATTAACTAATCCTAGCTCATAGAACACATTCTATCTACCCTCATGGAACCTTTAATTGTCTTTCACAACTACAATGTTCTTTCTTTCACAAGTAAATAACATACCCAAGCCTTATTTTTATTCTGATAAAACGTCTAGTACTGCCTTCATCGTTGTTGATTGCCTCGGAATAAATCTCCATACCCACGCTGTTGAGTGGCTGAAACTTTCCTTGACGGTCCGAACCCAATCCTTTTTGGCCATCCATATTAGAAATAAAATCCTCCCACTCCAACTTTGGGTTCTTAGCTGCATTTGCTATCTCTGAGACTTTCAAAAAAACATCATGTTAATAAGCGACCTCGTGATCTCGAACAACCCCCACTAATTTGTTTGTCTGCTCCTCTACTATCCTGGCCATAGTCGCGACAATCTTGGCCATCTGAATAAAGCACCCCATATAGGCGTAATATGTTTGTTTGTCTGCTCCTCGTGATCTCGTGATCTCACCCTGCTTCTGTTTGATCGAAATGTACTTCAGGCGATAGGCTTCCGTGTCAATAATCGGAAAATAGTGCTCATAGAATCAGTCTAGGAAGTCACGCCAAGCCAAAATGTCCACAAACCCATCATCTTTAGTAGTCTTCAATGTCTTCCACCATCGTTGGGCATTCCCCTCCAACTTATATGCTAACAAATTAACTTTATGATCCTTAGTACACTCTAAAGCCTCAAATGTATTTTCCAAGTGGGCTATCCACTTCTTCGCATCAATTAGGGTAGTGGGTCCATAGAACGAACTCAGGTTTTCGCTTTAGAAATCTCTTAGTGACACATACATAAGGGATCCATAACCTGTAGCTCCACCACTCGTATTGTCTTTAAGATTATTATTACATGTAGCATCCCTTTCGGAACTATTAACATTAAGAGCGGTGGTAATCGTGTGAGGAAAAAGTTGTGTCATGCGTTCGCAACAACCTAATTAAAAGCAGATAATTGTGATGGAGTAAAATCATCAATTACCCCATTATTATTATTCTCAGTAGTGTTCCGGTTTGATCTACAGGCTGACATCTACAACATAATAAAAAATAGGCAACATACGTAAACCATTATAATCAACAAAAGAAATACGAAAGAGTACAAAAGAAAAAACAGAATCCTATCTTATAATCTACCCAATCTCACAGGTTAAGTTTATCGCTTTTTAAGGAATCAACTAAAGCTTTAATACCATTTCTATAATGTCCCTTCCCAAAATGGAAGGGAGATCATGTCAAAGTGAACTAAAATCAAGGTCGAACCTCTTCTCATTAATAACTCATAAATGTTAATCTAACATAACCACATCAAACTAGAATTCAAAAGGTTTATTATTAATTTGACATTTATAGTATCCAACTGAAAATTTAAATCCAAAACACAGGTTCTCGAAATCAGTTATGTCCCAAAGATAGTCTCTCTCTCTCTCTCTACACACAGTATCAAGAAGAAGTAAGGTTGAAGCAACGAAGGGTTGGACTATACCGTGCTGCCTACAAAAGGTATAAATATGCACTAACTTGTGTTAAAATTATACGTCACATATCAGACAAAAGATTACACTGGGTGTGCTTCCTCCTTGTATTTGGTTCAGATGGAGTGTATGACACTACACCTACAACATCCGCCGCAAAACACTTAAATCCTATGATCGATCCATACGCCTCTTGAAATAAACAAAAAATCTTCCCGTGAGGTAACATTATCATATCACAATATCAACAAAAGGAGATGTTGTGGACTAATCACACCGCCACGGAAATGTCATGTCGTTGGCGCCACAATGACACGTGTATGGTACCTCCATAGGTAGTTAACTCAGTATTCCTAGCTCCTGAATATTTAAAGTCCACACTTCGAACAAGATTAAATAATAAATTTTGTAATAATCAAAGTGTTTCATAAACATAAATATCATTATCATTTATAAATTCGCAAAGTCCATAATAAATATTCTCTCGGTAGAACATACTTTTAATCAAATGCATGACAAGATAATGAAAGATCAAACTTTTTAGTATATATGAATTCTTATGAAACCAGATTCATATATAGAGTATGCTGATAAAAGTACGAAAATCCGTACTTGCATATCTGTCAAAAGTCCCAAACTAAATAGGTCTATGAATGTCACGATAAAATCCATAGCAAATAGCATATAATCTAATATAGGAATTTGATTACCTATCTTAATTACAATTTTCTAAATCCCTACTGTTATTATTTGGGCAAATTACCAAAAAGGGTAATATAAAATTCAAAAATTGTCAATAAAGGTAATGTAAAATTTTTTAGGCCAAGAAAGATAACATAAAATTCAAATTTGACAAGGGTATTGATGACAAATTAAGAAGGTAAAATTTTAAATTTATGCTCCCTTTTTTTGTAAGAAAATAATATTTGATTATCTTTCTTGGCCTAAAATTTGAATTTCATGTTCTTTCTCGGCCAAAATAGAATTTTATATTACCTTTCTTGGCAAAAGAAATTTTAAAATACCTTTATTGTCAAATTTTGTATTTTATATTATCTTTCTTGGTAAATTTCCCTTATTATAATTATTATAATTTAACTTTATGATGTTTATTATCTATTTCATTGTTTGGGTTTGTTAAACAATTTTATTTGATAATAATAGGGTTATTATGAAAGAAAATCACGGGATCCGACGCATCCAACAGAGCGAAAGAGTCTTCCATTCTTTTTGGCGCTATCCTTCCGCATTGGCGGCGAGTGAGGTGTCACAATCCCATTCATCATGTTTTTACGTTTTTTGTCTTTTCGTATCTCCATGTTATTTTTTCCAGAAAAGTCTTCATGTTAATTTTTTCTGGTTTAGTGTAATTTGGCTATTGGAACCTTTCAGTTTTTAAAAAACCCGATTTACCAAATATAACTGAGCTCTAATAATCAAATTTCACAAAACTAGAATAAAATTAACTTAAGGATTTTTTTTTGGAAAAAAATAACATTGAGGAACGAAAACGCAAAAACCGTAAAAACATGTTGGTTTTTTTAATAATAAACTCATACTAATATGACAAAAGTATATTTGCTATCGAAATTATATTTTTTAAGAGTAAAAGACGTTTTTCGTCCTTTTGGTTTGATGGCTTACTTGGATTCAGTCCCTCAACCTTAATAAGGCTAAATTTCATCCCTATTTTGCTAATTTTGTCCACTTTTAGTCCCTCGTCCGTTAAACTTAACGACACATCCATTAAATTTGTAATGATGACATTTTTACCCTTTTCACTGTGACGCTTTTAGTCCCTATGGTTTTATTATTTACCATTTATAGTCCAACATTTATTTTATTTTATCTTTATAATTATATTAATTATAGATATACTCAATTCATTATAAACACACTTAATTTATTTAATAATATTGTTATGTTTTAATATTTTATTTACATTTACTATTGTTCGTATTTTATTTAAAAAATTAACTTTTATTTTAATTAAACTTTTATATTTTTATTACTAATTTATTTAAAGTTAATCTTCCTTATTAATATTAACTTTTATAATGTCGTTGTTAACATTTATATATGTAAGTTTTATTAGTTGTGTTTATGTAAAGATAATATCGTCGATATTTTTCCTCTCCAATGTCACTATTTATTCAAGTATCTTCGAACCTAACCAATCATCGACACTGTCTTAGATTTATATGCGTCTGTGTGTGTGTGAATTCTAAAAGTGAGTATAGTCTGAATTCTATATCTGAATATATTGTTTCGGTTTAGGTTTTCTGATTTTTTTAAATTATAAAACCAAATAGACTTTTTCCATTTCAGTTTCGGTTTTGGTTTTTCGATTTTATTTTTTTGGTTTTGTTTTGGTTTTCTTTGCACGTCCTAAAATGATTTTTTATTATATTTTTATTTTATATATATGGGAAAATTATGCAAAAAACCTTCAAAGTACAAAATTTTTTCGATTAAGTCCCCATTTCATTTTTTATTTCTGATAAGTCCCCAAACTGCTTAAACATTATAAATTGGTCTGTTAACCTATTATAACAGGTTAATATGCTTAAACCTATTTTACAAAAACCATCAAAGTATAAAAATTTTCGATTAAGTCCCCGTTTCATTTTTTTTTCTTGATAAGTCCACGAACTATTTAAACCTTTCAACTTTTCGATAAAATAAAACGAATTTTTTTAAAATTTTAAAACGACAATATTTATTTCGATGACAGAGCATGTCATTTTGTCTAAGACCAAAATAAGTTTGTTTGAAAATAATATTTTTTTCAAAACGACGATGGTTGTTTGAAAATAATAATTTTTTTTAAAAGCATGTTATTCCGGATAACATAAATTGATTTAATATAAAAACATAAATGATGATTATTTCGATCCTATGTTTTTCTAGACCACAATTTTTAAATATATTTAACTAGTTCATCCCGACTAAACTTTAAACAATAAAAATGATCATTTTGTTTTATTTT
Source organism: Centrapalus pauciflorus (assembly GCA_020465985.1). NCBI lineage: Eukaryota > Viridiplantae > Streptophyta > Magnoliopsida > Asterales > Asteraceae > Centrapalus > Centrapalus pauciflorus. The sequence goes on from JAANYP010005076.1 coordinate 129,406, forward strand.
TTTTGCATCCACGTATGTATGACGTGAGTGTCAATTGAACAATCACTTAAATTGATATAACAACAAATAACATGAGTTTTATCAAGATAAGAAATTTATGTGACAAAAAAATTTAGTTGAGGGATTTATAAGACAAAATAATTTAGTTAAGGGATTTATAAGAGAAAATAATTTAGTTGGGGGACTTAATCGAAAAAAATTATAGATTTGTAAAATCCACGTCAGCAACTGCAACCCGCTCAACAGGTTACCGGTAACTTTTCTTGAAAAAAACACCAAATTCGTGATTTTTATTTAGTTAAGGGACTTATCAGACAAAAAAACTGATTAAGGGACTTAATCGAAAAAAACTTGTAGTTTAATGGTTTTTTGCGAAATTTTCCCTATATATATATATATATATACATACATACATACATACATATATATATATATATATATATATATATATATATATATATATATATATATATATATATATATATATATATATATATATATATCCAAGACATATTCACATATGTATATAATTTATGTGTCGATTATTGATTAGGTTGGAAGATACTTGAAAAAATAGTGACATTGGAGAGGAAAAATATCGACGATATTATATTTACATAAACACAACTAACAAAAACTACATATATAAATGTCAACTATAATATTATAAAAATTAAAATTAATAATGAAGACGAACTTTAAATAAATTAGTAAAGAAAATATAAAATCTTAATTAAAATAAAAGTTAAATTTTAAATAAAATATGAACAATAGTAAATGTAAATAAAATATTAAAACATGACTATATTAATAAATAAAATAAGTGTGTTTATTTTAAGTATATCTATAAATAATATTGTGACACCCTTGCCACAACAACCACCATTTACCAAAACACCCAGGATTAATCATCAAACACAATTACATAATGATCTGATAACCTAATATAAGTGCGGAAGCATTAAAACACATAATTAAAGTAGTGCAACAGTGTCAAACACCCTACGGTGCTACAAGGTACCAAATCTAAGTCTACACACCCAATTAAATTATTACAACATCCAGAATATATTACAACATTGTCTCAAAACATAATTACCGATTAAGTAGTAGGAATCTTCCAAGAACTTCTCACACGACCTAACTAGAAGGTCCAGCTGCAGATTTTCCCTTTCCTGTAAAAATAAAGCAACTGAGGGATAAGCGAATGCTTAGTGAATACACAGATTACGCATTTTATAAATTTTTATGAAGCCCCAAGAGTAACACCGATGACAAACATTGTATACTCTCTTCGTGCACCAAGTACGGAACCAGAGCCGCAGCCCCTTCGAGCCCAAAGCTCGGCATAAAACATACCATCTGAGACAAACGTACGATCGGGGATGACATACTGCCTACCAGAACCTCGGAGGGATCAGCTCCAGGTCATATAGCGCAGTAACATCAGAGTAATCGATGCGACCCACCGGTCCATCACTAAATGCACAACAATCGAACGGACATGCAACAAGTAAGAATGTGCATCTAAATCTACGCAAGTTAGTAGAATTCCAAACAATAAATGAAGCAACAGGTGTCAGCAGGCAAAGCTAACATAAAACAGATATAAACATGCGAAATCTAATGTACTCACAGTGGGTGCGTAAATAAACTTTAACCGATATTATTTCTCTTTGGAATTTCAACCGGATCCACAAAGTACCCCACTGTGGGTTAAAGAACACCACAAGGGACCTGTTAAATCAGTTGCAACAATATTTCAAGTCAAAAACCGCTTAAATCCATAAAACCAAGTTTTATAAGTTTTCCAATATTTTTCCCCCATTTCGGATCCACGTCCAATTTCGAACCACCACTAAGTTTGAAACCAACTCAGGTTCACACCTTATCCTTTGAATAACTTTTGTTATTTTATGTGTTGTCTATGTGTTTCATTCAAAATATTCGAGTTTAGAGAGTGAGTTTTCAATTTTAGGCATTAAACTCGAATTTAAGGGGTTAAATTCGAATTCCCATTCGACTTTAAGGCTAAACTCGAACCCTATGGGGTTAAATTCGAACCTCCCCTTCGAATTTGAGGTTAAATTCGAAGGCCATGTGTTAAATTCGAAATCCATGGTGTCAAACTCGAATACATGCTCGAATTTAGTACAAAAATCGAGTTTGTTCTTGCATTTCGACTTTGTTCTTGGCATTCTCGAGTTTGTTCATCTTTACAGCTTAAATCATACATTTCTAAGCCTAAAATCATGAATATGTTAAGTATCAGCCTAGATTCGATTATATTACGCATACTCTATCATATTCTAGCTAAAACTCAAGCAAAATCGGCTTTATTCATGCAAGAAATGACAAATTCGAATTTCATGTTTTCAAAACCGAGATATATAAACTTAAAAGGGTCGATTCTTACATCAATTCGTACGAAATCAAAATCCAACCGTAGATTGTTGTAGTACTCCTCGAGATCCATCCGATGACGTATAAATCTCGATAATCGGCCGGTCGGTTTGAGAGATAATCTAGAGAGAAGTAGAGAGAGTTTTCTAGAGAGAGAGTGTAGAGAGAGAGAGAGTGAAAATGAAAATGAATGGCTTTTTAGCCTTTTTATTCAACTTTCATCATTTTTGCACATTTCACCCCTCAACTTAATCGGTTCCATAAAATACTGATTTATTCTTAGTTTTATCATTACTAACCTTATAATTCATAATATTCCTTAATAATAATTCAGAGTTCAAATTTTCTTGAAATAACAACAAACTTTTAAATATCCCAAATACATAATAATTGTTTATAATTCAACTTAATTATAACTTATCCACTTAAATAGATCTGAATTACAGTAATTGAATTCGAGGATGTTACAAATATAATTATAAAGATAAAAAAAATAAAATAAATGTTGGACTATAAATGAGTAAATAATAAAACCATAGGGACTAAAAGCGTCACAGTGAAAAGGGTAAAAATGTCATTCTTACAAATTTAACGGTTGTGTCGTTAAGTTTAACGGACGATGGACTAAAAGGTGGACAAAATTAGCAAAAGAGGGATGAAATTTGGCCTTATTAAGCTTGAGCGACTGAATCCGGGTAAATCATCAAACCACAAAGACGAAAAATGTCTTTTACTCTTTTTTTAATCTTCTAAATATGTTCAAAAGCTCCATATAGTAAAATAATCATTCGTAGGTTATAACTTAAGTTGTCAAAATATTTTAAACGGGTACCAATTTAATATAGGGAATTGAGACAAGTTTATAAATTTTGAAGGTAAACGAACAAATTAATTTATTAATATTAACATAAAGTTTTAGAGGTAATTTTATAATTTTATGAATTACATTAGTCATTAAAGTGATTAAATAAAAATTTATAAACATAATATAGATTTTATGAATTTAAATTAAATGAAACAAATTAAATAATTTATATCTATAATCTATAATCTACAATTACTATTAAAAGAACTAAATTTGCATTTGTCATGTTCTTATGTTGCCAATTGACATCTTCTACTAATGACAATTGTTATTAGTATTTGAAGATTAAATTAAAAATTTTAAATCAAATTATTTTTAGTGAGATAGAATGTAAAATAAAGAGCGGATCACATGATCTGTTTAATGTAAATGAGTCGAGTTATTCGTGAGCTACTCGAGCTCGACTCGCTAAAAGCTCGAGTTAAGCGAAGACTCGGGCCTAAATATGAGCTCCTTTAATAAACGAGCTCGAGTCTGAGCTTCACATATTGAGTTCGCGAGCTTAAACGAGCTCATATATAAATATAGTTTTTAATTAATAAATATATAATATATAGATTAAATAAATATAAAATATATAAATATATAAATAGATTATAAAAAACTATTTAAAATTTAATATATATATATATATATATATATATATATATATATATATATATATATATATATAATAAACGAGTCGAACTTGAGCCGAGCTCGAACTAGGGTCGGCCCTGGGCCTGGTGCACCTGAGCCACCGCCCAGGGTCCAATTCACTATAAGGAGCTCAAAAAAATTAATATGTTAATATAACTCAGCTGTCCCGTATTAGCTTATATGTTTTTGCGTGATAAAATATATAAACAATGTGTTGGTGTAGCTGGCAGTCATCTTATCTTATAATCTCAATGGTGTGAGATCGATTCCCATTGTGTGCATTTTTATTTTATTTATATATTATCACTACCATTTGGATTTTTATCTACAGATATATCTATTTGCTTTATATCAATATACTATCCATCAAATTCAGTATTTATACTTTTGTTTTTCAATGAATTCGATTTTTTTATTTTTGTTTATGACTATTAAAAATACTAATGAGATATGCAATTATTTTTTATGATGTTATTTATTTTTGACACATATGATTACTATTTATATTATGAATCATTTAAAATTTAAAGTTTTTTTTCTCAATTTACTAATAAAAATATAGTTTAATATTATATGCAATTTTTGCCCAATTCATAATCATACGATGTTAATATTAAATTTTTTTTTTGCGGTTTTTTGGATTAAGGAAAATTTTAGGGAAGCACCATGAAACCATTACACAATGACAGATTGAGAAGTTTTTAAAGTCATGACATTAACAATGATGCAACAAAATCAATATTATTTAATTGTAATTTTTTATACGAATTTTGCTTATATACGTAGAGGACCTTTTTTAAATATATCACACAGGCCTAAAAACTGATAGGACCGTCACTGGTTCGAGCTTGTATAATTATTAACGAGCCGAGCTTGAGCTTTATATACACAGCTCGGAACGAGCCGAACTCGAGCTCGAGCTTGATACTTTTAAACGATCTTAGCTCGAGCTTTAACGGGGGCTCGACTCGTTTACATCGCTACTTTTAAGGGTAAAATTTGTAACTTGTGCATCTTACATTTTGTACTTGCATTTTACTAGACTCGTCAAATTGAACCCTTGAAATTAATTTCCTTTCATAATGCTTAATATTTTATTTATTATATCACTAGTTTATATATCCATGTATTACATGGGTGAAAAAAAACATATTAAGTTATAAATATTCATAAAAATGTATAAAATAGTTATAAACAATTTCACTTTATTCTAATTGTGTTAATTATTTATTTGATTAGTTAGATTAATTTAAAATAGAATGAATTGGATATGATTTGAATTGAATTGAATTTAAATTCGATTTTGGTAATTAATATGTGTCAAAAGGAAGTTTCGACATGTGGCAAATTAAATGAGACTTCGACACGTGACACTTTAGTTATTCATTTAATTGTATAGATAGATATAGATTATCATGCATGTATTTAATTCCCAAGATTTGTATTAATTTAAATAAACCAAGTCTTCAATTACATCAAATCAAATGCAAATACAATGCTTAGAAATTCAAGGTGTTACATCTCCCTTATGCTCCATCCACCTCGGCCTGTGCTCAACCCCAAACCGTCATAATCCAATCGCGGGTAGCAAGCAGGCGTGATCGTAGTTGCTATCAAGGACGAACAGACAGGGTCTGTTACTTTGATTTCTACACATCTTCGAGTTTACTCCCCAAACTCGATTCCACCCAATTCAACCCCCTAAAAAAAACACGCTAGAACACCCCATAATCATATATGAACAGCATCCCAATCATTTCCAAACAATTATCTAACAAAACTTGAAGAATTGAGGCTTACTAATTGATTGAAATGATGAATGAGAGTATGAAACAAAGAGATGGAAGAAGATGATTAATTAATTCACGGCAGTCAGAATGACTCTAATCCTTGATTTGTTGTTGTCCCAGAAGTTGGAAACACACCACTTTTGAGAATGTTTCTTATGTTTGAAAAATGAAAGCAGGGACACATGTGGTGAAACATATATACGTTCCTATTAAACGCGGTACAATACCCAATATCCGATTCCGTTATTGATTATTTTAAGTTTATACCAAAAGGATCTTCCGACAATGCAACTGCAACACAATCTAAGCCTTCTAAGTCCTCTAGAAAAAAACAGAAATTGAAAGGGTAGTTGTTCTTTTCCTTCAATTAATTGACACCCCCTTTTCTCTCTTCTTTCCTAGGGAAAACTTGTAATCCATAATTCACGTGCCCAATTCCACGTATGATATCGTCACTGGTCCAACTTGATAATTTTAAACAAGACCACGAATAAGGAAATTTCACGAATGAATCTCAAAATTGGGATGTTAAATATTCACCCCAACTCAACTTGTCCCCTTGTACACCCACCTGGGTCACGATCGTGCTTCATAACGGCCACGTTGCACCCATCGCGACTCGCGCTCCTATCTCGAGCCTATATCCTCAATCTCGGTCGAACCCCTATCACGCCTGTACTCCCCATCGCTGCCCGAGACTCAACCCAAACCGCCTTATCATCGTGGCCCGCGATTAGGAAGATCGCGTTCACAGACGAACAGTAGCAGGTTTGCTTTGTTTCTATGCACTCCATGGGTTAACCCGAAAAATTGATTTGTACTCGATTATTGTAACAAATTTATCCAGAAGCATAGAAAACAAGTATTAAACCATACCAATTCAATTCCCAATCCATAATGCTATAATGTGTGGAAACCCTCAATGGGTGTATTGCATTCATCTCATATAAATAGATTACATATTTACAAAGGAGACCCCTACACTATACATTATTTAACACACCCCCCTCAGTCGCAGCTGGAGGAGGACTAATGCTAAGACTGGACTTAAATTGTAAAAACAGCTGTGTAGGAAGACCTTTAGTAAATATATCTGCTAACTGATGAGAGGAAGGCACATGCGACACACGCACTTGCCCCAAAGCAATACGTTCTCTTACAAAGTGTAAGTCAATTTCCACATGTTTGGTTCGTTGATGCTGTACTGGGTTATTAGCTAAATACATGGCACTTACATTATCACAAAAAACAACTGTGGCACGTGAAAGAGGTAGATGTAACTCAATCAAAAGGTTACGAAGCCAGGCAGATTCGGCAACAACGTTAGCAATACCACGATATTCAGCTTCGGCACTTGAACGGGACACAACATGTTGGCGTTTAGAGGACCAAGACACAAGATTGTCACCCAGGAAGATGCAGAACCCAGAGGTGGACCGGCGTGTTTCAGGACAACCGGCCCAATCAGCGTCAGTGTAACAGAACAAACGATTAACAGAGGATGGGCGGAGAAAAAGACCATGAGTAAGGGTACCCTTCACATAACGAAGAATGCGTTTGAGGGCATTCAGATGTGGTTGGCGAGGATCGTGCATATACAGACATATTTGCTGTACAGCATATGCGATTTCCGGACGAGTGATCGTGAGGTACTGTAACGCACCTGCAAGGCTCCGATAGAGCGTCGGATCATCGACTGGTTTACCAGAGGAGGGTAGTTTAGACTTTGTCTCAGCCGGTGATGAGCAAGGATGACAAGTGTCCATGCCAGCACGAGAAATGATTTCTTGGGCAAAAACTGATTGAGACAGAAAAAGGCCCGAAGAAGAGCGTATAGCGGAGACCCCTAGAAAGAAGGAGAGAGCGCCAAGGTCAGTCATTTTGAACTCAGATGACTGACGAGAGATGACATGATTGACCAGTGATTGGGAGGAAGCTGTCAGAATGATATCATCTACATATAGAAGGAGGTAGATTGTATCACGACCATGATGATAAACAAAGAGAAAACTGTCAGATTTACTTGAATGAAAACCGAGAGAAGTAATGAAGACAGCGAATCGATGAAACCAAGCACGGGGAGCCTGTTTGAGACCGTACAAGGCTTTTCGAAGGCGACAGACATGCTGTGGGAAGGAGGAATGAACATAGCCAGGTGGTTGTTTCATATAGACTTCCTCCGATAATTCGCCATTGAGAAAAGCATTTTTAACATCAAGCTGATGAATCGGCCAGTTTAGGGAGAGAGCAATGCTTAGGACCATTCTGACAGTAACTGGTTTGACAACAGGGCTGAAAGTTTCGTCATAGTCAAAACCAGGCATTTGAGAAAAGCCTTGGGCCACCAGACGGCCCTTGTAGCGCTCAAGACGACCCTGACTATCGAATTTATGGCGATATAACCAACGGCAGCCAACAATGTTGGCTTTTGGTGGAGGGGGAACAAGATCCCACGTGTGATTGGAGAGAAGGGCAGACATTTCAGCGTCCATGGCTGCCTTCCAATTGGGATCATGAATCGCCTGGGCAGAAGACTTGGGAATTGGGGAGAGAGAGTCAACTACGGAAAGATTGAAGATGTGACGAGGTTTGAGACTGCCGGTGCGTGAGCGAGTCGTCATGGGATGGGTGGAGATGGGGTCCTGAGGAGGGGAAGACGTGGTGGCTACAGGAGCAGGTTGCACAGAGGTACGATGCGGAGAGTGAGGAGCATCAGACGATTGTGGTTGGTTATCGACTGTAGGTGCATCATCATTTGTGATGGGCATATCACTCAAGGTAGGCGAGGTAGAAGGAGGAGAAGAGGGAGTGGTGGATGAGGATGCAATGTGTTCATTTGTCATCAAGGAGGGTGTGGTGACATCATCAGAGAACACATCATACTCAGAGGGAGATGGTGGTGCATTAAACGAAGCATAGGGAAAATGATCTTCATCAAAAATCACATGGCGAGAGATAATAATACGATGAGTGACGAGATCATAGCATCGATGACCCCGATGACAAGGAGAAGGGCCGAGGTAGACACAAGCAGTGGAGCGAGGGGATAGCTTGTTTGGAGCCGTAGAGGATAGGTTTGGATAACAGAGGCACCCAAAAACACGTAGGTGTGTGAAATCCGGGAAAGTGTCGTACAAGACCTCACATGGGGTTTTTGAGGCCAAAGTGGTAGTAGGAAGAATGTTCAGAAGATGAACAGACATGGTGAGTGCTTCAACCCAGAATTTAGGTGGAAGGGATGCTTGAAACAGAAGCGTGCGAACCACATTGTTGATGGTGCGAATGGCGCGTTCAGCTTTGCCATTTTGTTGAGAAGTGTAGGGACACGAGAATCGGACTTTAATACCATGTTTTTGGAAAAGTTCAAGCAATTTAGTGTTGTTAAATTCACGGCCGTTGTCACACTGAAAGGATTGTATATCGGTTTTAAACTGATTTATAACATAGGCACGGAAATTACTAAAAACTTGAAACACATCAGATTTAGCACGCAAAGGGAACACCCATAAGAAATGAGAATAATCATCCAAAAACAGTATATAATATTTAAAACCACTCAAACTTGATACAGGAGATGTCCACAAGTCTGAATGAACCAGTTCAAAAATTCGTGAAGTCTTTGTTAAAGACTTTGAAAAAGACAAACGACAATGTTTACCTAGTTGACAAGCGTGACACGTAGGTAACAGTGCATCGGAACAAGAAATAAAGTTACGAGAACGTAAAAAATTAAAGGTAGTAGTGCCCGGATGACCAAGACGACGATGCCACACATGAGGAGACACGGCAACCATAGCGGTGGCAGATGGCATGGAAGGCAGAGAAGGCTGTAGAACAGGGTAGAGATCACCAGTACTGTCAGAGCGATGAAGGAGACGCCCTGTATTAAGATCCTTTATGGAGAAACCAAAAGGATCAAAGTCAACAGAAACCCAGTTATCAATGGTGAACTTACGCACGGAAATGAGATTCTTAACCATTTGATCAGAAACAAGAACATTTTTCAGTGCCAATTGATTTTGTGATAATGGAAGAAATGTATCTCCAATGCAAGAAACCGGGAGTAAAGCACCATTACCAACCATGATTACTTTTGACTTACCACAAGGTTTAAGAGAAAGTAAGTTACCTTGGTTGAATGACATGTGTGAGCTTGCACCAGTATCCATGTAGTAGTTGTTATCCTGAGTCTGTTGAGGCGGCTGAACGGACATTGAACTTAAGAGAGCTGCCAGATCGGTGAACTGAGGTGGAGCTGCATGTGCAGGAGATACTGTAGGCGGTGCTGCATATAGTGCAGATGGAGTGTGAGACCCGGTATGAGTTGGTGTGGAAGACACCTGCTGTCGATGGTGACTACCATGGTGAGAGACCTGAGCTTGCTGATGTAGAGCATTCTGAAGAAGCTGAAGAAGTTGGTTGTTAAAAGCTGGCGGAGCACTGAAGTGACCTGCATCACGGGAGTTACCTGTAAAAGAAGCAGTGCTGTTAAAAGAACCCCCCCCTGTATTACCCTTAGACGCAACACGACCTGTGTTTCTGTTTCCCCGATTATTTTTATTTTTCCCTTTTCCATTATTATTATTAGTGCCAGACGAGGAGTATAGGGCAGAACTGAGGGAAGGTTGAGGTTCAAGAGTGGGCTCAGGCTGGTCTTCTCGAGATTCATGTAACAATAACATATTTTTAGCTTCAAGAAAGGAGGGAAAAGGTTTAGTATGAGTGATGACATCAATTAAACTTTGATAGGATGAAGGTAAATGCTGTAGAATTTGCAAAACGAGATCCTGATCAGTGATTTTGGTGTCAACATCGGCTAGGGAATCAGCAATATCTTTTAGTGTGTGACAGTAATCAGTAATGGAAAGATCACCCTTTTTGGTATTTCGAAAAAGAGTTTGAAGTTGAAGACTACGAGACAATTTATTATTCAGAAAATGAGCATCAAGTGCCTCCCAAAGATCATGTGCAGTGCAATTGTCTGTGGTGATGATATTAAGTAAGTTTGGTTCACAGGTGGAATAAAACCAAGATTTAATGCGAGAATCTATAGCCTCCCAATCCTCATCATCAGGGCTAGTGGGTTTTGATTTTCCATTAATGTGACCCATGACTTTGGCACCTTTGCACACATCAGTAAAAATGCGACGCCATAATTTATAGCGTGAACCATCAGTGGTTAACTTAAAACTAAACTGGGGATAGACATTACCAATGGCAAATACCAGTTGAGAGGCGGTGGGATTTTGTGTGGTTTGTGAGGGTTGTCCTGTCATAACTAATAATAATAATAGTTGCGAGAAAAGATAAAAATTAACAGGAAAATTAAAACAAGAACGTGCTCACAAGGTTTGAATTTGGAGGCGGCAGAAACACGAGTTTCAGGCGGCAGATGGCGGCAATGGCAGTAGAGAACAGCTGCAACTTAACAGAGCACCGGAGCAGTAGTACCGTTAATAATATTATATATATAATATATAATAGTGTTAGATATTATATATTATATGTATAATATTATATATAATATATAATATATAATATATAATATATAATATATAATATATAATAGTGTTAGATATTATATATTATATATATATATATATATGAGTAGCAGTGGTCAATAAAGAAACTAGAGACCAGAATACGAAACGTAGCAGCGGTGATGAAGAAATCGAAGATCCAAATCGCAGATCCAAAACCCAGATCCAAATCGCAGATCCAAATCGCAGCAAGAGATGGCGGCGGCGCTGAGCAAGGGCGGCGGCGCTTTGACAGCAGCAGGCAGCGCACGTTTGAGCCGCGGCTGAAACAAAAGTCCCAAGGTTTGCAGCGGCTAGGTGTGCGTGGCTGTCGGCAGGAAACAGAAGTCGCAGGGTTGCAGCGGCGGTGGCTTCAGGCAAGAGTTGCAGCGTCGCAGATGAAGTTATCACCGGCGCAGACAGCAGCGGGACTTGGGCGGAGGCTGACGGCTGTGGTTGTGCGGCTAGGGTTGCAGCCGAAGGAGGGAACCGTAGGTGGGCGGAAGCGTGGCCGCCGGTAAGGGGAGTCGGCCGGAGGTTACAGAACCGAAAAAAAATAACCTAATTTTTGAGAATTAGGGTTAGGCTTGATACCATGCTATAATGTGTGGAAACCCTCAATGGGTGTATTGCATTCATCTCATATAAATAGATTACATATTTACAAAGGAGACCCCTACACTATACATTATTTAACACATAACATAGTATAACTTAAAGAATTAGAACCATATTTACCTTAAGTTTGAAGGTACAAACACAAGATGACGAAAGGAAGAATATGAAGATGATTAAAATGATTGAGAGCTCTAATTCTTTGATTCTTGGTTTTGTTTTGCTGTTGTTCAGAACCGAAAACACACAAACACACTTTGATTTAACTTTCATTAGCATGAAGAATGAAGTTTTCCTTTTACCACGATTCACGACTCGATATCCCCTTCGTTAACTAACTTTTAAATTTTATACCGTTAGGACTCAATTCAACCAATGATTAATTAAACATTATATTTTAATTAAATTAACTCATAACCTGATTTTCTAGTGGTTCTTTCATGTGAACCGTTTCACGTTTAATCTTTTTATTCATCCAACTTTATTAAACAATGTAATCGACGTATAATATAATTACATGCACTTTATCAGAAATTGAGACGTTACCTATATTCAACGGCCGAATCCCATTGTCTATGAGATTTTCGACATTTGGTTTCGGAATAAAAAGCTGCAGGAATCGAGAATTAGCATCGAGGTTTAATCAGCATCATCAACAATGGACATCAATGACATCTTATTTGTGTAATTCTTGTCAAGAGAGATACAACTTTGTTGGATATAGCTTAGTGTACGGATAATGATTGAATAGTTAGATAACGTGTATGAGTTTGTTATATAGTTATCTAGCTCCTACTTTCATGCAATATAGTTATATAGTAAAGCCTATATATACTTGTACCCTGTATCATATGGAATAAATGAAAAAGATCGAAATTGAATTCCCCAATCTCGTGTTATCAGATTCACATGGTATCAGAGCATACCCCATCACAATACCGAAACCGAAAAATCGTAAACCTCTCTTGTTACCATGGGAGAACCTTCAAACCCGTCACAAGTAATTGTGCAGCACGTCCAAGATGCGCCATTCCCTTCCGGTGTCACTCTTGATGAATCGAACTATCCGCTATGGTCTCAGTTAATGGAGATGCGGATTGGAGCCCGAAACAAATCCAGTTACCTTACCGGAGATACACGCAAACCCACATCCGATGAAAAGAAGATCGAAGCATGGATCATCGACAACCATAGGGTGAAGAGTTGGTTGATCGACTCGATGAGTCCACCATTGATGCGTAGGTTTATTCGCTTACAAACCGCGGCTGAAATATGGGAGGCGGTCGGAAAAACCTTTTATGACGGTACGGACGAAACACAACTCTTTGAGTTGAATAGAAGATCATTCACCACGCAGCAAAGTGGAAGATCCTTATCAACTTATTTTAATGAGTTGGTAAGTATCTTTCAAGAAATTGATACCCGCTTAACTGCGCAAGAGGAGAATGTCGCACAAACCCTAGCCTTGAACAAGACGTTATCTCGTCTACGTGTGCACATATTCTTGGCGGGTCTTGATCCGGAATTCAACCAGGCGCGAAGTGAAGTGCTCCGGAAAGATCCACCGTTGGATCTTGACTCGTGCTACGCATACATCCGCAAGGATCAAAGCCAAAGGAAGACAATGGAGGAACCAAAACTTGAATCGGATAGCGCGGTCCACATGGCATCTCGAAATCGGGACTCGAAAGAAAAGAAGTCGAATAGAAAGGAGAGCACGCTTCAGTGTACACACTGTGGTGAAAATGGTCACTCAAAATCCCGATGTTACGAAATAATCGGGTACCCCGACTGGTGGGACTTCACGAAGAAGCCGAGGAAGAAGATCGCTCAAGCTACAGTGGCAAGTTCATCACAACCCAACGAACTTGCAAACCCTACAGTTCCGATGGCTGCCCACACGTCAACAAAGGCCGGTATGTTCACTGATCATTGTGATATAAATAATCGGTGGATCGTTGACTCCGGAGCCACCGATCACATGATGAATAATTCAAAAAATATGATTACTTGTTCACAAAAAAGGATAAATATACAAACTGCGAATGGAAATATAGCCCCGGTAACCGGTGAAGGTTCTGTAAAAATTTCGAACTCCATTGATCTTGATAAAGTCCTTGTAGTACCATCATTATCATCAAACTTATTATCTGTTAGTCAAATTACGGAGACCCTCAACTGCTATGTGATTTTTTGGCCAAATGATTGTGTCTTTCAGGATATTGCAACACATCGGATTCTTGGTTATGGTACTAGGCATGGAAGATTGTACTATCTTGAAGAAGGTTGTCAAGGTCAAGCAAATCACGTGGGAATTAGTCAAACGAACAAGTCTGTAGCATGGTTGTGGCACCGAAGGTTAGGACATTTATCGTTTGAATATCTTAGGAAACTGAAGCCGAATTTATTTGTAAATGCAAAGGACAGTGACTTTAAATGTGGAATTTGTGAGTTAGCAAAGAACAAGAAGATTTCTTATGTTTCTACGAATAATAAAAGTTCTATTCCTTTTGCAACTATACATTCTGATGTGTGGGGGCCGGCCCGAATTCCTACACCTAGTGGTGCTTTATATTTTGTGACGTTTGTTGATGAGTGCACACGAATGATTTGGATCTCAATCTTGAAACAGAAAAGTGAAGTGTTGAATGCTTTTAAGGAATTGCATTATATTGTCAAATCTGTTTATAGAAAGGAAATTCACACACTTCAATCCGATAATGGAGGAGAGTATGTGAATTACCATATGCAACAATTTTGCAAAGAAAACTCCATCCGTCACCAAACATCATGTGCGGGAACACCACAACAAAACGGATTTGCAGAAAGAAGAAATAGACAAATAATGGAAATTGTTCGAGCCTCTTTGTTTGACATGAATGTTCCCCGAGAATATTGGGGGGAGGCCGTGAAATCTGCCGCGTATCTCATGAATAGAACCCCCTCCCGTGTTCTAGAATTTAAAACCCCGCTACAACGAATGCATGAGCTCGTAGATATACCATTCCACAATGGACTCGAACCGAGAATTTTCGGTTGTACGGCATATGTACATCAATCCACCGGGAAACTTGAACCCCGAGCAAGCAGGTGTATTTTTTTAGGGTATGCTGACCTCAAAAAAGGATATAGGTGTTACGATCCTATATTAAAAAAATTATATGTGACTCGGGACGTGTTGTTTCATGAGACGATTCCTTATTTTGGTAACGTGTGTCCGATTCAGGGGGAGAGTAACAAGGAATCGAACCCACTGTATAACATTGAGATAAGTGATGGACCAAATTTTGAGGTTCATGAAAACGATTTTGAAGTTGATCCGGCATTGGTTGATCCTGAATTTGAGGAAGCTAATGAGGTGGAGACGACATTTAATGATGATGATGATAATCAAGATAGTACAATCTCCGCTGATATAGATACTGGATCCGACACCATGGCAGACCCCGAAACTTCGAACATTCCACCTGATAATACTAACGTAAACAATTATACTTCTGACTCTGGTTTACAGGAAACAAATGAGGCGACACAAACCCGCTTTCCGGTGAGAAGTAATCGAGGGGTACCGAGAAAACAATATGATCCAGATTTAACGGCGAAAAGCAAGTATCCGATCAGCAGTTATGTGTCAAAACATCGTCTAGCCGAATCACATGCACATGTTGTTGATAAACTCGAAAAAATACATATACCACGGGACATAGGTGAAGCAATGAAAGATGAAAACTGGAGAAAGGCGGTGAACGAAGAGATGCGGGCCTTGCTAGGAAATGATACGTGGGAGTATGTAAATCTCCCTCCAGGAGTGAAGACCGTAGGATGCAGGTGGATTTTCACAATTAAGCTAGACTCAAACGGTAATTTAATTCGCTACAAGGCACGTTTAGTGGCTAAAGGTTATACCCAAAAGTATGGAATAGATTATGGGGAGACTTTTGCACCCGTAGCTAAGATTAATACCATCCGTATATTAATATCAATTGCTGCCAATCAAGATTGGACCTTGAAACAATATGATGTGAAGAATGCCTTCTTGAACGGATACTTGGATGAAGAAGTTTACATGGATCTACCACCTGGGGTGAAATGTGATGGGAAGGTATGCAAACTAAAGAAGGCACTCTATGGACTGAAGCAGTCCCCACGAGCTTGGTTTGGAAGGTTCTCTACCTTCATGAAGATGATCGGGTACAAGCAGAGCGATGCAGATCATACATTGTTCGTAAAAAACAAGGATGGCAAGGTAACGGCTCTTATAGTGTATGTGGATGATATGGTTGTTACTGGCAATGATACAGACGAAATAAAAGCGCTTCAAGAAGTGTTGTCCACTGAATTTGAACTTAAGGATCTTGGACAACTCAAGTACTTCCTAGGAATTGAAGTGGCAAGATCAAAGGCGGGGATTTCTATGTGTCAACGGAAGTATGCCCTTGATTTACTAGCAGAAACAGGTATGCTAAATTGTAAGCCAGCTGAAACTCCAATTGAAATGAATCATAGGCTTGCGATCGTACCGGATCAGATTCCTACCGATAAAGAGGGGTACCAAAAACTAGTTGGAAAACTTATTTACTTATCACACACGCGACCGGATATAGCCTATGCTGTAAGTGTAGTAAGTCGTTTCATGCATGCACCAAGCAAGGAACATATGGATGCTGTTTATAGAATTCTGAGGTACTTAAAGTCCTCGCCGGGCAAAGGACTATTCTTTGGAAAAAGTAAAGATCACCAAGTATGTGGGTATAGTGATGCAGACTGGGCAGGAGATCGGTCAGATAGAAAATCAACCTCTGGATATTTTACTTTTGTCATGGGAAATTTGGTAACATGGAGGAGTAAAAAACAGAAGGTGGTCTCAAGATCAAGTGCAGAAGCGGAATTTCGGGGTATGGTGCATGGCGTGTGTGAGCTCATTTGGATAAAATGGATTCTACTCGACTTGGGAGTGGAAGTAGTGGCTCCAATGAAATTGATTTGTGATAATCAGGCGGCAGTTAAAATTGCTAGTAATCCAGTTCAGCATGACCGAACTAAGCATATTGAAGTGGATATGCATTTTAATAAGGATCATCTCGAGAAGAAAACGGTGGAACTTCCATATGTACAATCGAAAGATCAACTGGCAGATGTGTTAACGAAGGCAGTTTGTGGAAGAGTGTTTCGAAGCTCTCTTGGCAAGCTTGGAATGATAGACATACATTCTCCAGCTTGAGGGGGAGTGTTGGATATAGCTTAGTGTACGGATAATGATTGAATAGTTAGATAACGTGTATGAGTTTGTTATATACTTATCTAGCTCCTACTTTCATGCAATATAGTTATATAGTAAAGCCTATATATACTTGTACCCTGTATCATATGGAATAAATGAAAAAGATCGAAATTGAATTCCCCAATCTCGTGTTATCAGATTCACAAACTTAACTTTATATGTCTTTTAATTCATATTTCACATATACCAGATGGATCCAACGGGTGATTATTTTCTAAAAAAACTTCCGTCGCGATATTAAAAATGTTACATCTTTTCAAATATCTAAACTTTATCATTATTCATATTTGGGATAATTGCACAAAAAACCCCAAACTGTCCGCTTTTTGTGATTAAAACCCCAAACCATTTTTCGTTGCATAGAAAACCCCGAACCAACTAAAAATCAGTAAATCAAGGTTTTATCAATGAGTAACTGGTTGAAACCGGTTATTAATCCTACGTGGACTGGTAAAATAACCTACGTAGAATAAATTTTAATTGTTGAAACCGATTTCAAAGTATTACACATCATTTTTAACGCTCGTAGATGAGGTAATCCCGTTTAAAATTACAATTAAAAATTATCAACGGGGTTTTAAATGATGTGTAATACTTGACAACCGGTTCCAGCAATTAAAAATTTATCCCATTTAGGTTATTTACCGGTCCCTGTAGGATTAATAATCGGTTTCAACCGGTTACCCATTGATAAAACCTTGATTTACTGATTTTTAGTTAGTTCGGGGTTTTCTATGCAATGAAAAATGGTTTGGAGTTTTAATCACAAAAAGCGGACAAGTTTGGAGTTTTTTTGACAATTATCCCTTCATATTTCATATACTTTCAACATGTTCTTTTTATTTTTGTTTTCAGACCATTAAATTTTGTGGATCACCCATTCACAATACTATCCTAATCTATTTTACATACATTTACATTTACAAAATGCCAAACAATCCCAAAATGTGTTCATTCGGTCTTCCCAATTCAGAAAGTAGATCACCTCCATTACTACTCTCCCATGGAACTCTCTCTCTACCCCCACAAACCCTCTCTTCTACCGCCATCTCTCTCATTGCTGACAACTTCAAGTAACATCTTCATCCACAAATCTATTTCTCTTCATATTTTAATTAATTATTTAAAAATTTATAATTGATTGAAACCTATTCTTCTTGAATTTGCAGAAAAGGGTTTGCCACAGAAAATTAGGTTTACATTCGTATGTAATTGCTCATCATCTTCCTCAGAAGCTTCTGTCAGTACTGATGATGGATCAGTTTTGCAAATCGATGGGAGGAGAGCGTTCATGAATTGTTTTCTTGTTGCAGGTATTGCTTAATTCGTTTAATGTCGATTCCCTTGAAGTTTTAATACTAGATTGCCACGAATTAATTAGGGTTTCATTTGCATTTAGAATCTAAATTCTGATACAAATAGCTGGGAATCATAAATGGAATTTAAACTAAATTTGATTCATATTTTTTAATCCAAAACTTCAACCACACTATAAAATTCAATTCGTTCGAATTTTATTCTAAGAAGATGGTTCATTATAATTTTATAATTAATTTTCATATAATCTATTTATTATTATATATATTTTTTATTTTTATATGTTATATATTAAATATTTATTAATAAAAATACATATATTTATATATGGGCTCGTTTAAGTTCGTAAGCTCGACATGTGAAACTCGTTTATTAAATGAGCTCGAATTTAGGTTCGAGCTCAGCTAGGGCTCATTTAACTTGAGGTTTTCTTCGAGCTTTTAGTAAGTCGAGTTTGAGTAGCTCATGGGTAGCTCGGCTCATCAAGGTCGGGACAGTGGTCATATGTCTATGGTTTGCCGGCCTATCTATTTCGAGTTTTGATTCTATAGAGAACATGAGGCTCTCACAATGAAAGCGTTCACAACGCATACCGAAAGGGTACCAATGAAGCTGAACTTCGATGGCTGAGAGGTGTAAGCACCGCGAGGTGTGAAGTGATCTCGTACTAAAAGAAATAACTTTCACTTTCCGTAACCAAAATGAAAGAAAGTCAACCTATTCCTGAATGTTTTCTTAAATTTGTTGGCTTCCTCCAATGCTGCAGTCGATCGAGAGTTCTGCTCTGATGGAGGTGTATATTCGTATTCCCCACTCGGGATACTTCTGTTCAAATTTTGATTTGATTTTATGTATAATCATCGTTGGCCAAGTAGATGTCTTATGAAAATTGAATAATCGCAGTTGTTTGATAGCTAGTGTATATACAAGGATCAAGTCTGGAGAATGTTAATATATCTTCTCCCTATTACTGATAATAGCAATGTACTAAGAGAACTAGCACTCTAGCAGCATACCATTGTATTCTTTTTAATAAAATCACTATGAAAATGAGCAGAAGTAACAATGCACATTAAATTGTTAACATCGTCAGATAAATACTTTCATCTTTTATATATTTGTACCGATAATAACGAGGTGCAATGAAAGTATGTTGCTAACATTGGTAGCAAAGTTAAAGTATGTTGTTATTTCTGATCAGTTTCACAATATTTTACTTTTATTGGTAAGAATGTGGAAATATGTTTGCTTATTTGATCAAATAACCCTACATATAATAACTTGTGGATCCAGGCTGTTTTATTGGAAATATGTTGCTACTTTGATTAAATAACCTTACATTAATTTGTGGATGCAAGTTGTTTTATGAAATTTTAAATTTTATGTAGTTACGAGACAGGATTATCCGAAATGGTAGATGTGTTCTGATTTTCGTAGTCAATGGAGTCATTAGGATTTGAATTTGGTATACATATGTTAAATTTACTGAGAAACAAAGCTAGCATGCTAACTTTATTGAACAGCCATTAACCACAAAAGTTTTAGTATTCAAAATGAAACATAAATCGTTTGGATTTCACTTTGATTTGTGTGGAGTTAAAAGTCCAAAACATCTTGAACGACTTATTACTCCCCCGATCGCATAAAAATCGCAACCTTTTTGGCACATAGCTGAAGAAAAATGTATATTATTTTAGGAAAATATTTTAAATAGCATTTTAAATGAGGGGATCCATTACGAGATATTATTAGTTTATTACTTATTAGGCATCAATGGGAGAGAACCTACTTCCCTAAAGTAGGGTATTTTGGAGAGAGTTGTCTCTTGAAAGAAGGCTGATTTTTGTACTCATATTCTGTTATCATTATCTTCAATAAAAAATAACTAAATTTATGTCTGGTCCTATCAATCTGAGTGCATATCAATCATTTTTAGTATTGATGACAATGAACATATGTCAATTTAACTTTAGGGGTTGTCAGTATACCTCTTAATGGAATCAGTAAGCGATCATTTTACCATTGAATGAGTTTTTTTTAATGATTTCATTAAGAAGTAAAAAACAATCCTTACAAAAAGAAGGAAATGTTGGAATTTTTTAATAGGACTTCTGAGGATGAAAGATTCTGCACCTTTTGTGGCATTGATGCACCGAACACCGATGCAGTAATAGATTGCTAAGGAAAAGAGATTGTTAAAAAATTAACCATCCACCTAGAATAGGTATGTACTTTATAATAGATTAAAATCAAACATATTAGTCAATTTACATAATACATGTATATATGAGTTAAAATCATAATGAAATACTTGATATCGAAAATACTCTCTCCATCTCATGAAAATAGCAACATTAGACTAGACGTATAGTTCTATATAAGTTTTTGACTATTTGTCAGATGTCTTAAATATACTCACCACGACAAACTGGTCCCTTTGATAGTAGCCTAGCGGCCAGGTCATGGTACATGCCCTTTTATTTTAGGTCATGTGATTTTCACTCTCTAAGTTGGCTGACCGGTCAGTGGGGCCGCTTACACAGATTGTGGGTTACCCTTCTCTTTATATAAAAGACAAAATCAACAAATTTTATGAATCCCAATCAATAATACCACTAGGTTGCAATAATGAAAAATGACAAAAAGGAAAATCAAGTACTTTTACAGTTTTACTTCCAAAAACTTCTTGAAAAAGGAAATGTTGCAACTTTCAAGGGGATAATTGGAATGTCATCAACTACTTTTGATGTGTAAGCTCTGTTACTCGTAAAAAAAGACTTGCTTTCATAAACTTCTCTCCTCTCAACCTTTGGGAACTTGGTTAGTCTTATGTTGGGGAAAAACAGTAAATCGTAACGATACTGGTTCACTTAACATGTTAGTGAAATTATTTTAACGACAATAGGACTCCACAACTCAAAATCTTGATGCATGGTCACCCTTTTTTCGTATTTCAACAAGTTTCCTGATTAACTGTCAAGTTCCTAATGTTTGAAAATTAATTTCAACAACCCGCAGCTGCTGGTTTTTGTGTCTCTGATGTGGCTGGTGCTGTTAGTACAAGTAGAAGAGCTGTGAGATTTTTATCATGTATTTAGTTGATTATGCATGCAATCGCTACTTAAAAGTCTTGAAAGCTCAATTTTCTTTATTGCAGCTTAAGGGAGCAAAAGTGCCCGAGAGTGAATACAAAACCCTTCCAAATGGGCTGAAGTTAGCAGCTACAACCTTTTACTATTTTTCTTTTTCGTTTGTTACAAGAAATCGTATTATAAGTCTGAAATTACTCCCTTATATGTGTCGAAATAATATACCTAACATTTGCAGGGAATGTTTTTCAGGTACTATGATTTGAAGGTTGGAAGTGGAGTTGAAGCTAAGAAAGGTTCCCGGGTTGCAGTACGGTTTGTGGCCTAATTGTATTTTTAGCTTATTGCATGCTTAAATATATTCATAGCCTATATGCTACTATCGAGTCCAATTATTGTGTTAGCTGTTCGATGAGTTAATAATAGATGTGTCAAATTCTCAATAACTATATGCTTTGGGTTTGGTAGTTTTTCTTTAGATTTTTCAACCAGGGGTGTAATTGAGCCGAGTCAAGTTGACTCGACACAGTTGCCAAGCTCATGCTTGATGAATAAATTGGAAACTTTCGAGCTCAGATAGACTCGATTAAATTGAATATTTAAATGGTTTATTTTGTGGTTTTTAGTTTATATAGTGAGGTAAATTATGTAAATATAAATACACAGGGTAAAATGTAATTAGCATAAGCTCAATAAAGCTTGCGAGCTTCACGGGTGGAGTTTTTTTTAAGCCTCAAGCTTGAATCAAAGCCTGCTCAAGTAGTTCCAGTTCGAGTTCGACCTTGGTTTTAAAAGGCGCGAGGCTCGCCGTTGTGAAAAGGTTTCAGGAGCCCGAGGCGTGAGGCGCGCGCATCACGAACGCGAGGCCCACTTGTTCTGATATTATATTTCATATATAATAACACAATTATACTACTTTAACAACTGAAAATGTAAATAACTAAATACCAAAATATATAAAATACACACAATCTTCATTACAAAATTTGAGTTACTCAAACAATTAATCAAGGAGGGACTCATTTTCTTCTTTTTTTGGGCCAAATTTATTAAAGCGACAAGGAGGCGCTTGCAAAAACCTGTGTTGCGCTGGGCTTTGAGCCTCAATGAGCCTTACGCCTCACTAAGCCTGAGGTGCGCTTTTTAAAAACAGAGTTCGACTAGACTGTTTCGAATATATCACAACCTGCTCTCGCAAGTTATCTTGACTCGGGTACATCCCTACGCGTACTCAATGGACCTAAATGTTCTCACACTATTCTTGTAGGTACACTATGTTGCTAAATGGAAAAACATCACATTTATGACAAGTAGACAGGGGCTTGGTGTTGGCGGTGGAACGGTAAGGAGAATTGACATCTACCCTTGTCGAGTTAAAATCATTTCATACTATATTTCATAAAATTCTTCGTCTCTTAGGGTTGAAATTGCAGGTATGACACACTGATGGTGTAAATTATCATTTCGTGTTTCACATTACTTCTACTATTGGGTTTACATCGATGAACCGTGCTGAAATGAACTATTTACTAAAATCCATGGTTGTTCTTCCAGCCTTATGGGTTTGACGTTGGTGAATCAGAAAGAGGGAACGTCCTCAAAGGACTAGATTATGGGGTCCAAGGCATGCGGGTAGGAGGCCAGGTACGATCAATACTCTCAATTGAATACACATTTTAATTTTACCAAGAATAGAATTTTTTTATATAACATATGTATTCACTCTTTTCATGTAAATCGCGAGTCACATGGTCACTCTCATTAGGGGGTGTTTGGGATTGCTTTGTAAACTAATAAGTAGATAAGCAGCAGTTACAAAACATGTTTTAAAGTAGTGTTTGGATTTGCTTAGATTGGAATAGTTACAGTAATGAAGGAAATTATGTGAAAACAGGTGAGAGAATATGGATCAAACACAAAAAAGTAGCTGGGTACCTGCTTTTCAAAAGCTGTGTATTTACCCCTGAACGATGCAAAAAAGTGTTTTTTTTAATTAAAAATCAACCAAATACATGTTTTAATGTTTACGAGTTCTGCAAACTCAAAAAAGCAAATAAATACAAAACTCAACCCCAAACATGAAACACCCTCTTTTTTTATCTAGGCAAGGAAAATTAATGCATTTGGTATCTTTGTAGCCGGCATTTTTTAGTTGACACATAGGCATAGAAACGGGGCGGTTTCAGGCCCCCATCCCCGTTTAAAAAACAGCGGGTACATGGGGATCACCATGGGGTTCCTGGGTTTCGAGGATCAAGATCAACCTTTAATGTAAACGGGTAAATTCAGTACGAGGATAACCATTACCAGTGTTTTACCCAAAATTGAACCTGGACTTGAAGCCAAACTATGCTAAAATTACAAAACACTAATAATTAAGACTATAGTATCGAGCATGTTATTTTTGGTATTTATAATTTCGGTTCTTAATTTTATATATTTCATAATACATAGAGGTTTTAATTTATAGTTTTTTAAGTTTATCGTGTTGGGATCAAGTAACCAGGCTACGGATTGTAAAAACTGTCCTCAGTTAGAATGTTTCAAAATTCACCTTCCCAGACCAGATTATCTCAGTTTTCGTTTTCACTGTAGGTTTCAGGTCTTTATTGCCATCCATTAGTTTGCCTCTTAATAGCTCATACACGTTATGCCTTGACGACTCTGAACTCTTAATCATCCAGAGCTTATCAAAAAGAGGATCACTCGTAGAAACATTGAGACGGTTGCCGGTTCATAACTGTTACTAAGATGGAGCAATAAGACTTTCCATTAAGCCGACATTTTGACCCAACGGGTCAAACAACTCAACGGTTAAAATGACCCGTAGTAAAAACTAAGCTAGAACATAATTTTAAAAAAAATGAAATTCTAGAAAATGATGTATTAAACAAATTGTTTTCTGAAAATGAATTTAAAATTATGTTAAAATTTTATCTTTTGGTCGTCGACCCGCTCGACCCGTTTGCTTGAATGGACCAGAATTGCCACCCTTAGTGATCAAGGGGCACTATACTTCTATCAAATGTCAAACTAGCCCCTTAACTATAAGCTTGATTTTTAACAGCTCTCACACTTTTCATCTAGTTGCAAAATGACCCTGAAGATCATTGTTAAAACATTCAGAGAATAATCTTATTCCCTGAATTACAACTTAATGACAAAACCGTTTGACTTAGTAAGAAAAAAGCCGCCTCTTGAGGAAAGAACAATGGAAAACTTTACAAAATTGTCAAGTTAAGTGCTAAACCTTTCTTAAAGTGACATACAACCCCTGTATTAGTTTAGGCCATTGTCCAAATGCCCCCTCGAAGTTTAGACTATCTAGAAATATCAAGACATGCCTTTGTCTCTTCAAATATTTGGTGTGCCTTTAGGTCTCTTAACACATATAATAAACCCACGGCATAAGCAACTACGAGTGCGTTTGGTTGGATGGAATCACAAGGAATGAAAATGAGGAAGAATGAATGGTTTGAATACTCGTCTCACTCGTATATTTTGATATTTATTCCATTTGATTCTCAAGTTGGAAGCAAACAATGTCAAATAAACACTTTAAGCTCATTTCTCAAAACACGAGGAATTGAATAAACACTATGAATTGGGAAAGAGAATGGAATTGATTTTAAGTTAACTATATTTTCAATTCTTATGGCCTTACATCCATTCCTTGCAATTCCACCCTACCAACCTATGTTCTGACAACTTAAATTCCTATATTATTTGGGCAAATTGTATAAAAATGTTAAAGGCATTTTAAGTTGATTTCTATTTCAAATAAGTACCTTTAGACACTATGATAAAGTTGCTAACTTAAATGGATAGATATTTGAAGGTTCTTACCTTATACACTAATTTTATAAAAATATGTTGTCTTTTTTGGGGTAAAACAAATTTCGTTACTTAAAATAGCAATCTACTTTAACTTGTGCAATTTACACATTTTATTTCTTCTTTCTTGCAGCGGCTGCTGATTGTTCCTCCTGAACTTGCTTATGGAAGCAGAGGTGTGCAGGAAATTCCTCCTAATGCAACAATTGAGGTAGATTCTCCTTTTTTAGGCGATTCCTTCTAGATATCGACGGTTTGTTCCACCAAAAAGTATAGTAATTTCAATCAATTTCTTTATTCAGGATGGTACTTTCAAAGTTAATGTTTAAATGCTTGTGTTATAATTTTAATAATAAGGGACATAGTTGCCAAATAACTGAATAAGAAACCAATTACCGAAAATTTATTTGCAGTCTAGCATTCTGGGAAGGGTCCATTGCTTAAAATAGCAAGAAGTTTTGAACTTTTTATCATTTATAGCAACATTATTTATTTTGTATCAACTTTTGTATTTTTCATAATTAATAGCATCAACTTTTGTATTTTGTGTCATCAATAACATTATCTTTTGTATTTTTTAATCATTTATAGTAACAAAATTTTCAACTTTTTGCTATAAATGATAAAATAAAATATAAAGTTGATGCTATTAATGATAAAAAATAAATAATGTTGCTATAAATGCTAAAAAAACATAAAGAAGTTGTTGTTTTAGCAATTAGCCTTTCCAGGATACATGATTACTTATTTTATCATGGGTTAATATTTAAAAACCCTATAAACTTTTCTTATTTTTACGATTAAGTCTTTAAACTATTTTTTCGGTTGTTTAAGTCTCTAAACTATTTTTGTCTTATTCAAAAGTAACATTATTGAATATTGACCGGTTACCGGATGAGACGGTAGGATAAAAAGTTTAAGAACTTAATCGCTAAAATGAGGAAAGTTAGTGGGTTTCTTTATAATATTAATCGAGGGTAAAAACCAAGGTTATTTGTTCGGTAATCGGTTAAACTAGTCAAATATATATACTTTTGAATAAGACAAAAAAAGTTTACAGACTTAATCACGAAATGGAAAAAGATTATAGGGTTTTTCTTAAAATAACAAATTTATCATGAACTTAAGTATTGTTTTGAAAGTATGATCGTAGAATTAAAAATTGATTGAAAATACGTTATTTTCAAATGTTGAGTTTGGGGTACATCTCTATCTTAAATTCCTTATTCATGGTCATTTGTTTCCTTGTCTCGGATTCGCTAGGGGTATTTTACTCACATCTTGTCTAGTGTGGAGCCTTGTTTAAATTCCTACAAAACTACTAAATCTTTGACGCGTGTTTTGTATGAAAACATATCGCTTGATATCGTTCAACAATCATTGACGATGATACCCTAAAATATCTTTTCCCTCAATAACACCCATTTTTTTGTGGGGCTAACTGCAAGAAAATGGTTAAATCTTACATTCTTTTGGTAAGTTCGATACATAAAATGGTTAAAAAGAAAGTATGTTGCATATATTTGTTAAAAGATGAAAGTATGTTGTATTTTCTTGCAATTAACCGCTGGTCTATTTTTCAACAATGCAGATAGACATAGAATTACTATCCATCAAACAAAGTCCATTCGGGTAAGTATAACGTCCTAGTAAACCTCATCAACCTTGCGTTTGTTAACTTCTAATACGTGAATAATAAATCGATGTCACTTTCCAGGTCGCCCGTTAAAATAGTCGAAGGATGACATGAATATTCTCTATTGCCTTTTGTTGTAAATTGAAAAGAGCTGAGTATGACACATAAATCTTAAAGTTGGAATGGTATCTACATTTATATACAGTATGCATTTTGGGGGACCATGAAAGGTTGCCTTTTGCAAATTCTCAGGCCACCACAACTTTTCTAGTTCAAGGTGTCATGAATTTTCTTTTTGAATTGTGAGATTTTAGTTGGATGTATGTCGTCGTACTTTTTCATTTTGGTTGCTCATATATATATATATATATATATATATATATATATATATATATAATATGGTTCGAGTGAGGACTATTCATTATGCAGCACACTACAATAGTGTACCACCTTTTTTAAAGAACTTTTTAATTTTTTTTCATAAATATGTTTTAATTAACATTATAAAGATGATATGTAAATTTCACATGCATTCACTGTCTATAAACTCTTAAAAAATGATGTGAATGTACATTTACATAAATTTGTATATATGTGAACTTATATATATGTGATGCATGATTTTATTAAGGGTAGTTTTTGAAAAGTATAATATATTTATTTGGTAAAACAAAAATCAAAATTAAAAAAAAAAAAGCAATTTCAAAAAAATTGATTCCTTAAATAATGGACCACTCATTTTGACATTTCTCAAACATATTTCCTTCCACTTGATGACCAAACCCGCGGCCAAACAAACGAAGGCGTCACCACACGGCCAAACTCAAAACCGGCTCCAGACGGCAGCACCACACACGACGCCACCATACACCGTGGTGCATCGATTGAAGTGGTGCACGGACCTTTTGTGATGGCCGACCAGTAGGTGGTAGACGGATCGAAATGGTGGTGGTTGTCCACGTGTTACGGTGGTCAAAGGTCGGTGGTCCACCTGGTCGTCTCTGATGCATCGTTTTAGACATCGTCGTTGAAAGTTAGTGTTGTTTGATTTTTTTTTTTTAATACATTGGATACTCATTGAATATTAATGTGTTGTTTGGATTTCTAATAAATTATTTGTTTTGAAAGATAAATATGATTATTTCTGATCCATCATCATTTTGGAAGAAGATGATAGTTTTTGTTAAAGATAAAGATTTCTAAAGATGAAGATTTTTGGGATGCATCACTGTTTTGAAAGACGAAAATGATGATTTCTGTGCATCGTTGTTTCCGAACACGGATATGATGATTTTTTGGACGATGATGATTTCTGATGCATCATTGGTTTGGAAAACAAAGATGATATTTTTTTGAAAGATGATGATTTCTTTTTAATATAATTAACTTTGGATGTAAATTTATTTTCAAATTTAGAATTATGTATAAATTATGGATCTTATAAATTTGGATGTAGATTTATTTTCAAACTTGATATTATGGATATTTTTGAAAAGGGAGAATTTCATATATATACCCCTCCAAAACTTCATAATATCATATATACCCAACTTAAAATTTTAATATCATATATATCACTCCTAAACATCATAATATCATATATACCCAACTTTAATAATTAATATCACATATATCCCTCTTAAACATCATTAATATCATATATACCCAAATTCATTAATTAAATTATTTTTAGAACATTTAAAACTTATGTTTAATGTTGATTATTAATTAATGACCATTATACCCTTACTTATTTTTTCTTTCAACTAAACCTTCAAAAGATCATATTTATCCAACTTAAATTAAATATCATATCCCTTTAAAAAATTTTATATAATTTAAAAAATATATATACACACACTCATATATATATATATATAATCTTACTGTTAAGATTATTATATTAAATTACAATGTTATTTTATATGTTTAAATATATAGGATAAAATATATATAATCTTATTGTTAACACAAAATATACACAACTAATAAAATTGGATAACAAGTTATAATTCAAATACTAGATTAAATATAAACTTAAAAAAAGTAAACTAGAAAAAAAATTATTATAAAACGAAAGCAAACTTGAAAAAAATATAAACTAATGTGTATAGAAAACAAAAGATGGATACTAAATTAAAAAATTACAATACAACTATAAATCCGAAAAGAAAAATAAAAGAAAGAATATTATATAATCAGGTAATTGTATGTCGAAAACTGCAGGAAAAAAACAAATAAAAAAAAATATAATAAGTCGATACGATTTGATTACAAACGAACAAAAATATAATACAATTTTTTCTTGTTAATGCTAATTTGTTTTACTATGAAGAATTTACATAGTAAAATTTTACAAAAATAAATTATATAAAATTATTTAAAGGTATGTGATATTTTAATTTAAGTTGGATAAATATGATATTTTGAAGGTTTAGTTGAAAGAAGAAATAAGTAAGGGTATAATGGTCATTAATTAATAATCAATATTAAATATGAGTTTTAAATGTTCTAAAATTAATTAAATTAATGAATTTGGGTATATATATGATATTAATGATGTTTAAAAGGGATATATCATGGGGTGTTCAAAACCGGATATCCGAATTTCGGATAGTGAATTTTGCTATCCGAATATCCGAAAATTCATATTTTTTAATTTTTTTTAAAATTAAATCAAATATTAAATATCTAAAATACAAATTCATATATCTGAAATGTATCCGTAATTATTTTACTCAAAACGAATAAAAAAAGATAAAAAAAACTAAAATTTATAAAAATATTAGTTGATAAATCTATAATACTAAGATAAAACTCAAAAATATACATTAGAATAATAATAGACACTCAATATTATGTAAATAATCAATACTAAAGATATAAATTTTTTTTTAAAAATCTTTATCTTTTTTTATTTTCGGATATCGGATTATTCGAATATCCGAAAATCTGGAATTTTACTATCCGAATCCGAAATTTCGGATATCTGAAAATCCGGGTATCCGAAATTTCGGATAGTTTCGGATCGGATTTTCGGATTTTTGTTTCGGATGCTCGGATTCGGATTTTTTGAACACCCCTCATATATGTGATATTAATAATTAAAATTGGGTATATATGATATTATGATGTTTAGAAGAGATATATATGATATTAAAATTTTAAGTTGGGTATATATGATATTATGAAGTTTTGGAGGGGTATATATGAAATTCTCCCTTTTGAAGAATATATTAAATACTCAAAATCTTGTTATTTTAAGTGCATCATGATGCATTAATCTAAGGACTCATATGCATCTAATCTAAAGGTTACTGTTGGTTTTCCGAGGTTTTAGATGCATAGAAGTTTTCCATTGAATCCATCCATATATATATATATATATATATATATATATATATATATATATATATATATATATATATATATATATATATATATCAAGGTACAAAAGAACCTATATCATCCATTAGATCAAAAAATTGTATGGATTAGATTAACGACAAAAGGGTAAATAGTTGGACAACTTTATGCATCTTGTGCATTATAAAAACAAACAAGAAAGGGCATTTTGGGTAATGTGCATACCTCATTAAATTTAATATTTCAAAAATAATCAAATACTAAATGCTAAATAAATTCAATTGATACATTTCCAAATTTAACAAAAACTACACAAAATCAAAAAAGATGTTGGAGATTGATGCATTTCATCGTTAATCGTGTTTATCTATGCATCGTGTTAAAAAAAGACGCATTTTACAAAAAATACACAAATTAATTTATGCATCGTGTTCAACTTGTTCATCATTCATCTATGTATCGATTTTGTCGTTCATATTCTTCATTCATCTATGCATCGTGTTCAACTTATTCATCATTTATCTAAGCATCGTCATTGTTGATCATCCATTTATGCATCATCATTTTTCATTGTTTATCGCTCATCATCCATCTATGCATCGTCATTGTTCATCATCCATCTATGCATCATCATTATTCATAGTTCATCATCCATCTATGCATCGTGTTCTTCATAATCATCATTGGTTGCATTTCTTGTTCATGTTCATCATCATCGTTGTTCATCGTTAATATTCGTCTTCAAATCATCATCACTATGAAAATCATGAAAAAGACGATTAGAGAGAAATGAGAGAGAGAGAGAGAGAGAGAGAGAGAGAGAGAGAGAGAGAGAGAGAGAGAGAGAGAGAGAGAGAGAAATGAGGAGGAAATGAGAAATGTAGTTAATATGAGATTTTAATTTAAAATGTAACTCCTAATTATCTTTTAATGCTTTTTAGAAATAAATTAATCACCATATATTTCGTTTTCCCTAAATGTCCTTTGTGCACCATTGGTAGATTATCCGATGCACAAAAGTTCTTCGAGGTTCTCGATGCATAAAAGTTCTCAATTGAACATATATATATATATATATATATATATATATATATATATATATATATATATATATATATATATATATATATATATTTGTGTTCTAAGTATTATAATTTAGTATATTGTCCTACATAAGTTATTTTTTGTTTTTGGTAGTGAAAGTGTGGAAAAAGTTATTAACGAGTATAAGACTCCTTTGTGAAGGGATAAAATCGTACAATTGCAACCTACTTTTTAAAAATTACGGGTATACTATGTCAATTTATTTTATGCTGATATGATATATGTATTCCAGTTTTTCATAATAGTATGATTATATATGTAATAGAACCTGATTTTTTTTCATATCAATACAGCCTTGTTTTGCATGTAAAATTGAGTTTTATAATGTAAATTGACCATAGTGGTAAAGTGAAATGTACATTGTCGGTCCAATCATTTTCGGGGCCCTAGTCAAAAAACTTAAAAGCCCCTAAAAATATAGATATCTATATTCAAAATAAGTAAATTTAAACAAAAATGATATATTAACAACAAAAAATTTATAATTATATAATATTAAGACTAAAAAGTTTACAAGTTAATAATCTTGTTCAATCGTTAGTAGACCTAAGTATACAATAGTTTTTTTTTTTGAGTGAACTCTTGGGTCCTAGATGGTTGCCTGTGGTGATTTTGCTTAGGTTTAGCCCTGTAAATGTATTTATTAGCAATAAAAAAATAGTTGAACATATTATATCAATAATTTAACTCTTTTGACCACAGAAAAACTTACGATTGGATAAAAAAAATTCGTTCAAAAAGTATGTCATTATTGGGTTAATATTGAAAAAACCCCACAGACTTTCATGTAATTATCGATTAAGTCACTGAACTTTTTTTCCGAGTGTTTAAGTCCCTAAACAAATTTTGTCTTATTCAAAACTATATAATTTTAACCCGCTACCTGCTTAACAGGTAAAACAGATAGTTCCTCGAATAGTTTCTTATTAAAAAAACCAATTTTCTTTTCCAATTTTCACGATTAAGTCACTGGACTTTCTTTTTCTTGTTTAGGTCACTATACCGTTTACCGGTTAGTGACCTGCTAACATGTCAAATATATAGTTTTGAATAAGACAAAAATTGTTTAGGGACTTAAACACTCGTAAAAAAAGTACAGTGACTTAATCGATAAATTCATGAAAGTTCGTAAGGTTTTTTCAATATTAACCCGTCATTATTTTATAACATAAACCCATATTAGATCATGTACATTGAACTTCCATTGAAAGTATTTATGTTAAACCATAATTAAACATTTTGAATTATGAAAATTTAAATTAGTAATTTTCTTTCTACCTTGTGTCCATTTTAAAAAAAATTTGTGATAACATCGATTGATATTCCATCATGACACCATTTTGATGAATCATTTATAAATATAATGTTGGCTTCATGGTTCCTTTGTTTTCGATCAATTGGAATCTACTATGATTTTAAATACTTCCGTCTGTATGAGATCCGATTGAACTCGAATTCAAGA
This sequence comes from Centrapalus pauciflorus, assembly GCA_020465985.1. Classification (NCBI taxonomy): domain Eukaryota; kingdom Viridiplantae; phylum Streptophyta; class Magnoliopsida; order Asterales; family Asteraceae; genus Centrapalus; species Centrapalus pauciflorus. The sequence continues at coordinate 162,326 of JAANYP010005076.1, forward strand.
TTTTGGACAGGGTGGTAATTTCGACCAAAACGGGTCAAATGAGCGGAACGATCAAAATTACCCGTGGTAAAAAAGTAAGCCGGAACACAATTTTTTTTTATAAAAATGAAATTCTAGAAAATGATGTATTAAACAAATTGTTTTTCAAAAAGTAATTTAAAGTTATGTTAAATTTTAATCTTTTGGTCGTCAACCTTTTCGACCCATTTTCTTATATGAGCCGGAATTACCACATTTAATTTTGGTGTTAGCCCAATTCCATCGACAAATTTGTTCTCCCAAAAAATTTATTCAAACCAAGTGATTTCATGGATTTGAATCATGAACAAAACTATGCTTTGTCATGAAAAAAAAGGTGACACAATTTCAAAAAATTCTAAAGGGTTAATATTGGAAAAATCTATTCAATTTTTTTCAATTTCATGATTAAATCCTTAAATTTTATTTTTGATTGTTTAAATCCCAAACTATTTTTGTCTTATTTAAAAGTATATATTTGATTTGTTTGACCGGTTACTAAACAAGTAACTTTGGTTTGTTTTATCCGATTAATATTGAAAAAAACTCACTATCTTTCGTCTTTTTAGCAATTAAGTACCTAAACATTTTTGTTTTACCGGCTCATTCGGTAGTCAATCAGAAATATATACTTTTGAATAAGACAATAGTTTGAGTTGTTAAACAATCGGAAAAAAAGTTTACAAACCTAATCATACAAACAAGAAAAACTTAGAGTTTTTTCAATATTAACTCAACTTTGAAAATGATAAATCATTTTTTTTTATAGTATAGTAACCAAATAGTATCACTAGAAATATTGAAATTGTTTTAGTTAATAATTATCCTTTTTCATTATAGATTAATATATTTTATTATCTAAAATACAAATCAAACATAAATACGTTAATTTTTGGGTTAGTATTGAAAAATTCTATAAACTTTTCTCATTTTTCATACTTAAATCCATAAATTCTTTTCCTGATTGTTTAATTCCCTAAATTATTTTTATCTTATTCAAAAGTATATATTATTGATTGGCTATCAGATGAGCTACTAAAACACAATCGGCAAAACAAAAGGGTTAGAGACTTAATCGCTAAAATGTGTAAAGATAGTGAATTTTTTCTAATATTAACCGGATGAAAAAACAAAAGTTACTTATTTGGTAGTCATTCAAACAAGTCAAATATACACTTTTAAATAAGACAAAATTAGTTTAAAGACTCCACAATCTGGAAAAAAAGTTTAGGGACATAATCGTAAAATTGAGAAAAGTTTATTGGTGGTTTTTTCGCTATTAACCCTTTAATTTTTATGCAATTAATACTACGAATTTACTTAAGATTCAGTAGTTTTCAAGATATATTCTTGCAACCACATTGTTTTAGTTTATTGAAAAAACCACTTTATTCCAAAATTTGTTAGCCTTTATTTATCCTTCTCATTTTCACCCTTTTTGTATCACAATCTTTCCAATTTCCCCTCTTTAGCCATGACCGTACAAAACAAGAAGCAAATTTGTCTTGTAAACTCTCTTTTCTTTCTTCTTTGCTGCATTTTTCACTCTTCTTTTGCCCAAAAGATTTGCCCGAATTGCGGCATCGTAAAAGTTCCGTACCCGTTAAGCACTAATCCCGATTGCGGCGACACCGACTACACTCTTCGTTGCGAAACTCGCTCTAAAAAACTCTACTTCGATGCCCTTAACGGAAGTTCGTATCTTGTCCTTAAAATCAAACCCGAAACTCAAAAGATGGTGATCCAGACTCAACAGTGGTTGCCTAATGCTTGCATCACTCGAGATTTTTCGGTTAGCGAGGGACTTTGGTTAAACCAAACACTTCCTTTCAACATATCGTCCTCGAATACCGTCTTCATTTTCAATTGTTCACCTCGTCTTTTCGTGTCGCCTCTTAATTGTACTCCTTCGAGTCTTTGTCATCGTTACCTTGAGAGCTCGGGTCAGGTTGACCAGACCCGAGCTATTCAGTGCGCAAATAATATCAACCCGTGTTGTACTTTCGTCGCGGGTGGTCTTCCATCGGCATACAAGATTCGTTTGCATGCGTCGGGTTGTCGGGCTTTTAGAAGCGTTATAAACATAGACAAACAGAAGCCCGCAACCTCATGGGACGAAGGCGTCGAGCTTCAATGGGCTCCTCCACCGGAACTCATTTGCAAGACTCAACTCGACTGCTCGGTTGCTTCCAAATGCCAACCAACGACCGAAAACGGAATCTCTCGTTGTATATGTGATAAACATTATTACTGGGATCATGTCTTTGGAATCTGCTCGAAAACAAACCGTAACTCGAAATCCCATCTTAACTTTAAGGTTTCAATTGCAGTAGCCTCGTTTTTGGCCTTGGCTGTACTAATGACTACGATTACCGTCAGAAAATCGAGAAAGATTCATCGAAAAGCGAAGGTCGTAAAGCAGAGAGAAGAGTTGTTTAAAACAAACAATGGCATGAAATCCGCAAGAATGTTTACGTTAAAAGAACTCAAGAAAGCGACAAACGGATTCTCTAAAGACCGAATTTTAGGAGTTGGCGGATTCGGGGAAGTTTATAAAGGCGAGCTTCAAGATGGGACGGTTGTAGCGGTTAAATCAGCGAAAGTAGGCAATATAAAGAGTACTCAACAAGTACTTAATGAAGTCGAGATCCTTTCTCAAGTGAACCATAAGAATCTCGTTCGACTTTTGGGATGTTGCGTAGAAGCCGAGCAGCCATTGATGATCTATGAGTACATTTCTAGAGGAACTCTTCACCATCATTTACATGGTGATCAATCTTCAAACTTTTTGAATTGGGAATTAAGGTTAAGAATTTCGTTACAAACCGCCGAAGCGTTGGCTTATCTTCACACTTCGGCTCACACTCCGATTTACCATAGAGATATAAAATCAACCAACATACTCTTAGATGACGACTTCAATGCCAAGGTCTCCGATTTCGGTCTTTCAAGACTGGCTCTACCAGGATTGAGCCATGTCTCGACTTGTGCTCAGGGTACACTGGGTTACCTGGACCCTGAGTATTATAAAAACTATCAATTAACAGATAAAAGCGATGTTTATAGTTATGGTGTTGTTTTGCTTGAAATTCTCACCACCAAAAGAGCCATTGACTTTGCTAGACAAGAAGATGATGTGAACTTGGTGGTTTATGTGAGCCAACGAGTTGACTCGATTATGGAGGTCGTGGATCAACGGTTAGTTGGAGAAGAGCCTTCTGGTCAACATCTGACCAGTATAAGGCTCTTTAGCAAGCTTGCGCTTGCGTGTTTAAAGGAGAAAAAGGGAGAAAGACCATCCATGAAAGATGTGGTTCAAGAACTCCAATCTATAATTGAGATTTTGAATCAAGAAGAGGCTTCTTATGAGGCAAGTGTAGAGATCACATGAAGCCTTTTGGTTTTTGACTTGTATACATTCACTGGGGTTAGATATCATTTTGATCATCCAACTTTTAGATCTGTCTTATTTAATCATTAAACTATTTTTTGTTTCAATTTAGCTATTAAACTTTAGTTTACTATTGTTTTACGTCAGGGAAAATTAATAAAACTAATTAGTGACTAAATTGGTAAAATATATAATAGTTTAGCGGCAAATCACGACAATTTTTAGTGGTTAAATCGGTAAAAAAGTTTAGTGACTAAACATGTATACATAAAATAGTTTAGTGGCTAAATCATGAAAGATTTTAATGGCTAAATCAAAAAAATTCAAAAAGTTAGATAATCAAAATAATATTTATCACATTGTGAGTATGACATCATACTTTCAAAACCCGTCTCAATTAATAATTACAAGTTATTGCTCATACTTTTACTTTCATTTTAACTTTTATTGACCGTTTTTAGTGCAAATTTAATTTTTAGGGAAAATTATGCAAAAAACCATCAAAGTACAAAAAATTTTCGATTAAGTCTCCATTTCATTTTTTATTTCTGATAAGTCCCCAAACTGCTTAAACCTTTTAAATTGGTCCGTTAACCTGTTATAACAGGTTAACATGCTTAAACCTATTTTGCAAAACCATCAAAATATAAAATTTTTTCAATTAAGTCCCCATTTCATTATTTTTCCTGATAAGTCCCCGAACTACTTAAACCTTTCAACTTTTCGATAAAATAAAATGAAATTTTTTTAAACTTTTAAAAACGACGATGTTTACTTCGATGACAGAACATGCCATGTTTGTCTAGACCAAAATAAGTTGGTTTGAAATTAATTTTTTTTCAACACGACGATGGTTGTTTGAAAATAATAAATTTTTTTGAAAGTCCGTTATTCCGGATAACATAAGTTGGTTTGATATAAAAACATAAATGATGATTATTTTGATCCTATGTTTGTCTAGACCAAGATTTTTTAAATATATTAAATAGTTTATCCCGACTACACTTTAAACAATAAAAATGATCGTTTTGATTTATTATTTTGATTTATTTTTTTTGCATCATCGTATGTGTGACGTGAATGTCAATTGAACAATCACTTAAATTAATAAAACAACAAATAACATGAGTTTTATCAAGATAAGAGATTTATGTTGCAAAAAAATTAGTTGAGGGATTTATAAGACAAAATAATTTAGTTGAGGGATTTATAAGACAAAATAATTTAGTTAAGGGATTTATAAGACAAAATAAGTTAGTTGGGGGACCTAATCGAAAAAAAATCATAGATTTATAAAATCCACGTTAGCAATTGCAACCCGCTCAACAGGTCACCGGTAACTTTTCTTGAAAAAAACACCAAATTCGTGACTTTTGTTTAGTTAAGGGACTTGTCTGACCAAAAAATTGATTGAGGGACTTAATCGAAAAAAACCTTGTAGTTTGATGTTTTTTGCAAGATTTTCTCTAATTTTTAATGATACTATATATATATATATATATATATATATATATATATATATATATATATATATATATATATATATATATATATATATATATATTTATATATATATTGATGGTTTGTTACTTGAACCTTAATGGTAAGAAAAATATTTATAGGTGCTATTTGTTTTTTAATAGGTTATATCTGAAGTCTGAAAAATAAATATGAAATTAAGAGGTGGTCTTAAGATTTGAAATCTAAAATTAAGAGGTGATATCAAGATTGTTTGTTTCGTAATATGAAACATCTGAAAAATATTACTTTAAAAATTATATCTAATTAATTATATATTATAATTAATTAATTTATATAAACAAGATTAAATTATAATAATTAATATGATAGATATTTTTAAATTAAAATTAACTCAACTTATATTTTAATCAACACCTAAAGATAGATAATTGAAATTAAAATAATTAATATGATAAATAGTTTTAGGGTTTGTAGACTAAAAAAAAAATAACAAACCTTTTAATTTTTTTTTTCAGACCCAAACCTTCATTTTAAAATTAAGATGTAAAATCAGAGATTGCAACCTCTTAACTCTGAAACTAAACAAACAATCTTAATTGTATCTAGATCGAAGTTTAGACTTTTGACCAATTTAAGAGTTTTTAAATGTAAACAAATAGAGCAATAATTATCAAATCGAGATAAATGCAAAAGTATGTTACTATTTAATGATCTATGTATTTTTATTAGGTTGTTATAATATACTATTGTGATACATGTATGTGGTGGTGAATATTCATTTTGTAGAAAGGGTCATGGAGGATATGTGATGGAAATGATGATAAGGTGAAATTCAACTTTAGTTATCATGAGGAAAAAGAATATTTGTTTTGGCATCCATAATATGCGTTTGGCTATTTTAAAAGGATGGTGTGTATATAAGCTTTTATTACCTTTTTTCTTTTTCTTTTTTCCCTGTAGTGATCTTTTCAATCTTAAAGATTGTGTTTGGTAAATGGTGATTGAGAATCGAAGAAAAATGAAATGAGGATAAAATTAAGGGTTTATTATGAAATAAACTATATGTTTTTACCTTTTTTGCGTTTTCGTCAATCCATGTTATTTTTTTCTATTATAAACCTCAAGTTATTTTGTTTTTTTTGGTTTAGTGAAATTTTGACATTAGACTCCAGTTATAATTTGTGAACCGGGTTTTTAAAAACTGAAAAACCGGGTTCTAATGTCCAAATTTCATTAAACCAATAAAAAAAACTTGAGGACTTTTATGGAAAAAAAATAACATGGAGGGACGAAAACGTAAAAAACATGAAAACATATTGGTTTTTTTCATAATAAACCCAATAATAATCAATGGTTCTTTAGACCATAAATTTTGAAAATACAATAATCATATAATTGTTGTTATTCTCTTTCCTTAATTTTAGCTTCAACTTAATTCTCCACAATTGCTAGAGAAATGAAAAAATTGAATTTTAACCTATACATTAATACAAATTGAGAATTGATAGAGAATTTATATATATATAATTCAAGTATTGTAACTAATAATTTGTCGTCATTTCGTTTCTCTTCAATTCTCTCTGCCAAACACAAACTAAGAGCATCTGCAATCCGTCCATGAGAGGTGGATCGTCGTCGACGTGGAATAGCCATGGCGGTCCGAGCGATGGACAACTCACTGCGGGGAATGTCCTTCTTTGAGGTGGTCCGCCGGCTAAAGATCGACGTTTATAAGTCATTGCTATATATACACTTGTCACATGGAAGGTCCTTTATTTAAAAAATTATATAGGTCATTGTTATATGTATACTGGTTCAATTACTAACCATACATCACCTTTCAATGAGTCATTGATACCAGTGAGTCCCACGTTAGTAAACACATTATTTATAAAAGTAATGTGTATGAGAAGGAGATATGTATATAACATAAATCTTTTCTATAGGATATGATGCTCATGAACCTCATACCCATCAAAATATTGGCTAAAGCAACGTGACATGAAAAATATGAAATAAATCCAACATGACCGGTACCGAGCATTTTCATGTTCAGATGAGATAAAAGAATAATGTTTTTAAAGAATTTCAAAATAGTCACTTTTTATTTTGTGTTATTAGAAAGAGTATTCTGATTGAGAAGTAAAACAAATTCCTTGTTATTTTTTTCTAGCACATATTGTGTATTTTGACACTAATATTCTTCTGTTACTTGTTACATTTTAGTAATTACAGAATTGGTGTCTGTTGTAACATCCTCGGAAATTAAATTATTGTAATTGGGAGTAATTAGTTTAAATTTCAAACTTAATGTATCAAGTTGGATTATGAATGATAAATATGTATTTGGAAATTTTAAAAGTTGGTTGCTATGTTAAAAAATTAAAAAAATTAAGAAATTCAATTTATTAAGTTAATATGATGATAAATAAATGTTAGTGGTGATAAAATAAAGATGAAAACTTTATTTTAGGAAATCAGATAAGTGGAGGGGCTAAATGTGTTTAAAGCCGCAAGTTATGAAATAAAAGACTCTTAGTCTTTTATTATGTTCATTTCATCATTTCATCTTCAAAACACACAAGCTCTCTCTCTCTCTCTCTCTCTCTCTCTCTCTCTCTCTCTCTCTCTCTCTCTCTCTCTCTCTCTCTCTCTCTCTCTCTCTCTCTCTCTCTCTACAATCTGCTGAAAAACGAATATATTGAAGAAAATTCGTGGGTTTAAGGCTGGATTAACAAGAATCAAGTGGGATTTAAGGTAAGAACATAAGTTCTTGAGCTTAAGGTTCATTTTGAGAGTTTAAAAATGTATATTCAGATTTAAAATCTGTGAAATTTTAATTTCATGTATGTTATTCAAGTTGGAAAACATCAATTAAAGTTCCCTGAAGCTTGAGAAACAAGAATCGTCATTCGAATCGAACAGAAAGGTAAGAAAGCTAAATTTTTGTGAACTTTTGTGTTCTTGAGAAAAAGTTTCTATTTTGGACAAATCTGGACGAATTTACATGTTTTGGATGGGGAAAATGAGTAAGAAACACCTCAATAATGTTAATATAACATTATATTAGGTTGCATGTGGCTAGAAATCGATTTGGCAAATTTTTATGTAAAACCCGTAAGTTGCGAATACAGACCTGTTGGTCGACTCGGCGAGTCGCCAAGAACAACATGAAGATCGTTTAAAATTTCTAAGTGTAGGACCCGAACTCGTATGAAATCCGAATTCGGATGGGACCCGAATTCGGATGAAGACCCAAAATTCGGATGGGTCATATCTCGGGTGTAACAACCTAAATTTTAATTAACATCAATTAGCAACGATAAACTTTATTTAGCGTTAAATAACAAGTATTAATTAACCAGCTTAACGTTAATTAATATGTTAAATGTAATTTTAATTACATTTATTAACTATGTATTTTCTTTATTAAGTTAATAAAAGTTACAATCAAATTATGAGTTTTAATTATAAAATTGTTATGTCAAAATAAAATTAAGGTTACAAGTTAAAAAGATATGAAATATAAAGAAACACAACTTTTGGTGGTCAAAATGTAAAAGATGAAACTTATTAAAAAGTTTTGATTATATAAATCCCCAAATAATTAGGTGTCTGCTTTCATTTTTCTACAACTCAAGAAATTCTCTCTCTCAAAACTCAAGTCACGGTTCTTCATCTTCCCAATTAATCAAGAACTTACAACAAAATTTAGAGATTGAAACCAAGTGGAAAAGCTTCGAGGACAATATTATAACAAATTTCCAAGGTAAATTTTATTGATAAATTGTTCTTGAATGTGGGATGAAACCAACGGTTTCTTTTGACTTCATGAACACAAGTTTGACGAAATTAGTGTTGAAAGGATGAAATAAATAACATGCATGTAATCCTTATGGGTTTAGTTCATCATATTAGCATTTGGTAACCTTAAGTCATATTTTGAAAAGTAAGAAACTAAAACTAATATTTTGGATGTTATTGTTTCGGTTTTGATCAAACAAGAAGGCCATACGGCCTTCGGCCAAAACTTTGAGGCATTCAAGTGTGTTTAAATCTTAAATAAGATATACCTATTCACCTTAATTTAATGAATTTTACTGTTGGAAATTATAGTGAAAAAACAGAAATGAAAAAGAACAAGCAGAGTGTGTGCTGTGTGTTTTGCATGAAAATACCGAAACCCCAAGAGGGGTACCGAAACCTTGAAGTTTCGGTGATGAACGCCAACCGAGATCACCTGAAACCATTTGGACATTACCGAAACTTCAATACTGAAACAAAACAATTCCAGCAGCAATATTTTCTTTTTGTGTGTAATGTGAGTGTATAGTGTGATGTATAGAAACAGAAACAAGGACAGCCATGCTTTTTACTTTTAGAAAAAGTAGCATCCTTTTTACTTCAATTCTTTGTCATTTAGATAAGTTAATGAGATGTGTGTGTAATCTTTAGTGTGTGTGAGTATGTGTGTACTGCACAAGATCAGAAACAACATTTCTTTTCTTTTATTCATTTAATTTCTGAAATGTATGTGTGTGTCGACAGAGTAACAGAAAACAGAAACAGGGACAGAAATATATATATTAAGGCAGCAACTTTCTTTCCCTGTCTAATATATCAACTAAGTATGTGCAGTGTGCAGTGACCTTTTCATTAATATATATAAGTTAAATGTGTGTGGGTGTCGATGCATAAACAGATAAGAGTCCACAGAAACCATTTCCTTACATTTCTTTTTTGTTGTATAAAGGAGGTATGTGGGTGTAGAGTACTTAATAGAAACAACACCTAATACATATCCATTTGTAGCTTGTGTTTGTGTGCAGAGAAAATAAAACAAGACCAGCAGTACCATCAATTCATATATAAAGATATAGATACAAGAGCTAATTGAGCAAAAATATGAGTTTTGGATGTGTGAATTATATTTGTATTCAGCAGCCCATTAAATTCTAATGTATTGATTTTGTATCAACCATATAAGCTAAATATATTACAAGTTTTCTTATGTGTGTGTTGCATGAAGTCTGGACAGTAACATTCTCTGAGTATGTGGGTGATCATTTAATAGACAATAAGACTTATAAAATCAATTGAATGGCGTCCAATTAAAAATGTATCTAATTGTATTAAATAGAAAACGTATGAGCATATAGATGTGATCATTTACATAATTTAATGTCATTTAACATATTATTAAGCAAGCGATGAATAAAATATACATTTGAAAGCATGTTGTGAAGTACCATGATCATGTATATGCATAAGCGATGAACATACAATTATGAACATTTCAATAAGTCTATAGTAGAATATTAATGATGCTCATTTTATTAGAATTAAGAGAAAGTATAAAGTGAGGTTTTCATAATAAGATATGCAAATAGACGCTACGAACATTCAAGATTAAATGCATATAATGTCATGTCAGTGATAGTATGTTAAATACATAATGATAAATGAATAGATCACACGTCCATGAGAAACATGAACGTTCATAAAGTCATTTAAATCATGCCAAGTCAAGTCATAAGCTTAATTGTGATACAACAAAGTCTGAGATGATATGTTAATAAATAAATAAGTCTGTACATAAGCTACAGAAAGTCTGAGAATTTAACAGAAATACACAATTATGTTGTGTAATGACATAAAATCTTATGTAAATTGATTTCCAAACACTGAACAGGTCTGAACTGTGTTATAAAGTCAAAGTTTGTAAAGCCAAGCCAGAAAAGTCAAGATAAAGTAATTAAAGTCAAGGTCAGTCAATAAAGCCAAGCCAAAGTCAGAGAAGCAAGTCAGAGCCAAAGTCAGTAAAGTCGGAGCTAAAGTCAATAAAGTCAAAGCTAAAGTCTGTAAAGTCAAATGATAAATCCTGAGATAACTCAGGTGGTGGATTTAATCCGCTTGCGAAAGTCAAAGCCAACAGTCATGCCATAAAAACCAGTAACTGTGAGTTATAGATATAACTGTATACATGCTTGTCAACCTGTGAGACATATTGTTGTTCTAGCTTTATTTGAAAGTCTATATGCTCAGCTAGAATGTGACCTTTGCACACCTTGGTACGGTGATGCCCTGTGGATCATGATAGCTTTTAATATATCATCATTGCAAACTTGTCTTTATAGTCTGAATTAGTCTAGGATATATTATTGTTGCTATCTTGATTCATTACTTTGAATGCTTTCAATCAATTGCCTTGATATCAATGCTTTCATATGCTTTCGCATAATTCAAGTCTGAGAAAGTCCATGTCAGTCTATGATTAAGTCTACTCCGATGTTTGCCCACGTTGTCTTACTGGTAGCTAGCCCAATATGTGGTTGGCCCCCACAATTAAAAGCGTGTGCGTGGGATTAAACATCATCCGATCTTAAGTCCTACGTCTCACAATGTCTGGCTGATAGTGGCAATCATGTCAAAATCGCGCTTAAAGTCAAAGTCAGAGCTCAAAGTCAAAGTCAAAAGTCAAGTCTCCGCTTAAAATTGTCATGGCACGTTAACTGTTAAATCTATAATCTCACTAAGCACCGCTTAAAGTTGTTGTTGAATCTTTTTACAGGTTTAATCAAATGAAAAGGTCCAGCTGACCCGAGTTTTTAGGATCTGCACGCTCGAATTTGAAGTCATTAGACCACTACTGATCTGCAGTTGGTATTGATTGAAGGCAATAAGCGTGGTGGTTTGGGTAGATCAGTGCTATGTGTTGTGATTATGTATTAGATTAGTGTCCTGGTGCCCTTTTGTGGTTTTGTTTTGAACTTATTGTATGATAATCCTAATTTCTGTAATGACTTAATTCCGTACTATATTAATCTATCTTAGTTTTGATTGATGCTGTATTGCTCCTTGGGACCTAGTCATTCAGGACTGCCCCGTAAGGGACGGTCTTGACAGGATGGTATCAGAGCGATATTTTGAGTGAATCAGGTGTTACGAAAGTAATACTTGGTCTCAAACTTAAGCAATACATAAGTGTCAATCATGCTAGGTGGCTTGAACTGAGATAGGACGTACAGACTATTAGGATGGGAAAAAGGATACATAGTCACTAAGTCTATTAAACTGAAAGTCACTTGAATTTTTATTTTTTCAGTAAGGATGTCTGGATAAGGAGGAATTCCTGATAATGTCACTCCTCAGCAACTGTTTGAGATGATACAACAACTGTTAGCACAACAAAATGAACAACAAGTCAAACTAATCCAAGAACAGTTTCAGGCTCGTGATGAGGCTGAAGCAAAACGTAAGGTTGATAAAAAGAATAAAAGAAAGGATAAGCAAATCCATAATGATGAGTCTGATACTGATAAATCCATTGATAATGCCCAAACTGATCAGCCAAAAGGCTGCCGATTCAAAGACTTTAAGTCTAGTGGTGCCTTGACATTTGAAGGTACTGTAGACCCTATCCAGGCATTGGACTGGATTTGTCACAAAGAAGAGATTTTCAGTATCTCTGAGTGTTTAGATTCACAAAGGGTCAAGTTCGCTACTGCCTTATTTGTCGAAGCTGCCCGCACATGGTGGAAGACACAGAGGAGTATCTACGGAGAGGATGTCATCTAAACACTTGAATGGGAACAATTCCTTAACATGTTCAACGCTAAGTACTGTCCCACGGATCACCAAGATAGAATGGAAGTTCAACTGATGCAACTGACTCAAGGCAACAAGACAGTCGATGAATACGACCATGAGTTCTCACGATTGTGTGGCTATTCATCTTATCAAGTAGCCACAGAAGAAAGAAAAATGAATCATTTTCGTAGAGGATTGTACCCAAAGTATCGTCAACCGATGAGTGGTAACAAATACAAGACGTACTTGGAGATGGTGGAAGCAACCAGACAAATTGAAAGCGAATACCTAGAGTATGGTGACCAACTAAGCGCAACACAGATCAATCCTACATGTCCTTCTCCACCCAAGAAGCAACGATTTAGCATATTTTCAAGACAGGAAAGACCCAGACTGATCAATATAGCTCTCCTCAGAAGGCCAAGTCTTATGCAATTCAATCAGAACATCGAGTGTGCAAAAGGTGTAGGAAATCATATATTGGGTTATGTAATCCAATTGATGTGATATGTTATGTCTGTAGCAAAGTCAGTCATAGTAGCGAGGAATGTCCAACGAAAGGTCTTGGTTGTTCCACGTGTGGAAAACTGGGACACTTTAATCATCAATGTCCCATGAGAAGTAACAGTCAATCCCAGTCATATGCTGGAGGTTCAACGATGAAAAGTACTGGTGCAACTCCATCAGCTAGAGCCCGTGCTTATCATATCACAACTGAGGAAACAGAGGAAATGCCAAATGCGACCATGAGTATGTTTTGCTAATTAAAAACCTGTTGTGTATCGTTTGATTCTACTACAACTGTTCTTTCATTTCTACAACACTTTCATGTCAATTAATCACGTAACTTGCCTAGATTTCTGCTACTCTTGATATTGAAATAGCCGTTAATAACCTTGTCTTGATCAAATTATATATTCATAACCATGATTTATCCATTAATAACACAGTCTTCAATCTCAACCTCAGTCTGGTTCCATTGAAACAATTTAAAAATAGGATCGCTAAGGAGATCAGGAGAAAGATTTCCTATTCATGATTTAAATCAATTTGTGATTTCAAAACAAGTCTTGAGTTAGACTGTACAACTTTGTCATCGATAGTGAATATGCGGATGAGATATAGGTTGTATCAGTTGAAGCTATGACTTAAATGTCTCTTTCAAATAAAAAATAGTACCTATAAGCTATACAGGTATCAGTGTTTGAATCATGTGTGATCTAAACTGGAATCCTAAATACAAGCTTCTTCGTAAAGCCTAGTAATCTGAATGATTACAACGTGTCTGATATCGCCAATTTTGTGTATATTTATCAGGCGATATCTGTTTTGATTTACATATTAATATTACTTATAGTACTCTTTTTAAGCAAATTTTGGTATTTAGTAGAAATTCTCTTCTTTGGAGAAGGTTTTGTGAAAGTTACTCAATATAGTTGTTCTGGAAAAAACGCGGCGCGGTAATTGCAGCGGAAACCCACCCTGAAACTGTCTCACAAAAGTGTGGCGCGCTCATCCAAAAGCGCGGCGCGTAAACGGCTCCAGCAACTTGCAACTTTTAAATTATTTTCAATGGAGGTCCAATAGGAGAGCAGCCTTTTAAAAGCGCGGCGCGCCCCCACAAATCTAGGAGGCCATAACAGACGAGGCACAAATTCCAAGCCCACGAAGTACAGTGCAAATCCAACCTCCTATGGCTACCAAGACACCAATTGCTACCTTAAAAATTCCATACCCTCATCGATTGAAGAAGGAGAAAATGGAGGAGCAATATGGTAAATTCCTTGAACTGATTAAGCAGCTTCATATTAATTTGCCTTTTGTTGATGTTCTTACGCAGATGCCCAAGTATGCAAAGTTTATGAAAGATTTGCTTACAAATAAAAGGAAGCTTGAAGAGGCATCAATTATATCACTCAAGGAAGGATGTTCGACAATTATCCAAAGCAAGATACCTGAAAAGAAAAGTGATCCAGAGAGTTTTACTATCCCTTGTTTTATTGGTAACTTTTCTGTGAGTAATACATTGGCCGATTTAGGTGCTAGTATAAACTTAATGCCAACCTCAATTTTTGAAAAACTAGGCCTAGGTGAGTTGAAACCAATGAATATGAGCATTCAATTAGCCGATCGATCAATTAAATATGCTAGAGGCATTGTTGAAGATTTGTTGGTCATGTTGATAAATTTGTATTTCCCGTTGATTTTGTCATTCTTCATATGGATGAGGATAAGAAAATGCCTCTTATTTTGGGTAGACCTTTCTTAGCCACATCTGGTGCTTTTATCGACATGAAAAATGGCAAACTTAGTTTGAGTATGGGAAATGAGCAAATTATTTTCGGAGTGAAAAAGGCTATGAAGCATCCTACTTATTGTGATGATTCTTTGTATTTTGTTGATTCTATTGATTTGCATGTTGAAAAATATTTTCAGGAATCAACTGAACAAGAGAAATGGGATGAACTCATGAAGGAAGATGTGGATGCAAGCACTTGTCATAATGAGATTGTTGACAAACTTGAGAGTATGCTTAAAGATGAACCATCATTGGAAAATCATGTTTTGGAAGAAGTGGGAACTAATGGAGACGTGAAGTTTAAGGATTCAATTGACGGACCAACTTCAATTAAGCTTAAGGAACTACCATCTCACTTAGAGTATGCATTCTTAGATGATGAAAAGAAATTTCCTGTTATTATTGCATCTAACCTTTCGAATGAAGAAAAAAGTCAACTTTTGGAGGTTTTGAAGGCACACAAGTCAGCCATAGCCTGGACCATCACGGACATTAAAGGCATAAATCCTTCGTTTTGTATGCACAAGATCTTATTGGAGGAGGAGTACAAGCCGGTAGTGCAACCCCAAAGGAGGCTCAATCCAAATATGAAAGATGTGGTAAAAAAGGAAGTGATGAAGCTAATGGATGCAGGTTTGATTTACCCAATTTCATACAGTCCATGGGTAAGTCCGGTGCAAGTGGTACCAAAGAAGGGAGGAATGACGGTGGTAACAAATGACAAGAATGAGTTAATTCCTACTAGGAATATCACGAGATGGAGAGTGTGTATAGACTATAGATAGTTGAACGATGCCACACGAAAAAATCATTTTCCTTTACCCTTTATTGATCAAATGTTGGAAAGATTGTCCGGTCACATGTTTTACTGTTTTCTTGATGGATTTTCAGGTTATTTCCAGATTCCTATAGTCCCGGAAGATCAAGAAAAGACGACTTTTACATGTCCTTATGGAACGTTTGCATATAGAAGAATTCCATTTGGATTGTGTAATGCACCGACAACCTTTCAAAGATGCATGATGGCAATATTCCATGACATGGTGGAAAGTTCAATGGAGGTTTTTATGGATGATTTCTCGGTTTTTGGTAACTCATTTGAACTTTGTTTGACTAATCTTGATAAGATGCTTGCTAGGTGTGAAGAAACAAACCTTGTTCTTAATTGGGAAAAATGTCACTTTATGGTGAGAGAAGGTATTGTTTTAGGTCATAAAATTTCACAAGTAGGTATGGAGGTTGATAAAGCTAAGGTTGATACAATTTCAAAACTTCCTCCTCCTACTACAGTGAAAGCGGTTAGGAGTTTTTTAGGCAATGCTGGATTTTATAGAAGGTTTATTAAAGATTTTTCGAAAATAACAAGGCCTATGACACAACTGTTAGGCACAAAAAGGCCTCAGTCAAACCTGTTCTGCATCTAAGGGAGAGATTATTAATCAAACCTGTTGATGCTTTTGAAGGTTGAATTTAAGGTGTTATATGCCTTATTGAAGCCTGAAAAAGATTTGCAATATCAGTCTGAAGCTATTCTATGTGTTGCAACAAAGGCAGTTTTGCCCAAGCTGTTCAGTCTGCTGAACACGCTGGACATAAACTATCTACGCTGCTCTACACTGGTAAGCAGCTTGGGCAGTTTACAAGTGTTCTGTTCTTTGTGAACATAACCTGTTCTTGTGAACAGGCTAAACACTTTATGGAATGTGTTTCCAAGTCCTCATGTATTGTTTTTGACTGCAAGATCAGTTTACAAAGTCGAAGACAAAGTGGAAATCAGAACTGCTCAGCCTGCCCAAGCTGTTCTGTTACATGAAGACAAAAGGTTATTTGAAAAAGGGTGACAGACCTTTTTCTTATATCAAAATAGGCCTTTACAAAGGAAGAAAAACACAAAGTTGACATTCCTTATTTAGTTAAAGGCAATGCAACAGTAGACAAAGTGAAAAGACAAAAGTTCTGCCCACATGAAGACAAGTCTGCTTTTCAGAATGTGCAGAAAAGTTTATGTTGCCTTTTCAACAAGACTTTACCTTTTTCATTCCGTCTAATGAAGAAGCTTCACTTAGATCCTCTGAGTGAGTATAAAAAGAAACTTCCAAGGATTGAAACAAACAGGTAGAAAAAGCTAAGTGCTGAAACCAAGAGTGAACATGCATTCAAAGTGTGTCTTTCATGCATGCAAGTCTGCTTGAATAAAACAGTGCTCAGTGTCTAAGCTGTTCTTGTTCAAGCTGTTCCTCAGAGTCTTGTAAACACAGTGAGTGATTCTTAGTGAGTGTATTCATTGTAATTAGTTTAAGTCAGTCTTAGACTAGTTAAACATACTGTTGTATCTGTCATCTCAGCTTGAACCTTTCCGCATTCAAGCTCGTTTGTAATTAACATTTGTTGATAATACATACAAACATTGAGAAAATTGTGTGTAGTTTTTAAATAGCTGTATTCACCCCCCCCCCTCTACAGCTTAAAGCTATATACTTGGGATATCTTTTGGGACCTACAACTGGTATCAGAGCAGTTTAGAGTGTGTGTCATTCTAGATCTCTCATTCTCCCAAAGTTTCCATGGACAACAGTGCTGCAAGTTCCTCATACTATGACAATGGCTCAATGGGCAAACCTCCAAAGTTTAATCATCAGAACTTTTCTGGTTGGAAGTGCAGAATGATGCTCTACTTAGAGAATCTGGATGTGCAACTACCAGAGATTGTAATGGAGGGTCCCTATGTGCCAACCTCTGTTACAACTATAACTCCTGCTGTTGAAGGAGCTGCTCCTGAAATCAGAACATTTGAGAAAGCAAAAGCTCAATGGTCTGATGAAGACAAAAGACTGGTGGCTCTTGATGCAAAGGCCAGAAACAACCTGGTCATCTCTCTACCTGATGATGTGTTCAAACAGGTTGAGAAGATGAAGACTGCAAAGGAGATGTGGGATACTTTGTGTACCGTCTATGATGGACCCACAATCACACTTGACAACAGGATTAATAATCTTGTTAGACAGTATGAACTCTTCTTTGCAAAACCAAAGGAGACTCTCACTGAAACCTACACCAGGTTTACTGCTCTTGTAAATGATCTCAAAGCTGTTGGGATCACCAAGGACAGCCTGACTTTGGTAAACAAGTTCTTAGATGTCCTGCCTGAAGAATGGAATTATTTTTCTACAATTTTAAGGAATTCAGGTACCATCAGAAGTATGGATCTTGTTAACCTATATGGATCCTTACTGAATGATGAGCAGTCAAGGCAACAGAAGAGAAATGCCTTGGAAATATCTAAGAAAGGTGCAGCCTTTGTGGCCAGTGTGAGACAACCTGTAAATCAAGTGAGTGATGTGTTCACTCAACCTGATCAACAGGCTGATGATAAGGAGGAAATGTCTGATGAGGAAGACAATGCAGATATTGCTGAACTGGATGATGAGCAAATGATAGCCATGCTTGTCAAAAGGTTCAACAAGAAAAGATTTGGAAGAAACATGCTACAGGGAAGTTCAAATGCTGTTAAAAAGAAGGCATTTGACAAGACCAAAGCTGAGTGCTTCAAATGTGGCAAAACTGGCCATATAGCAGCTGACTGTGTGTCAAAAGCTGTTGGTCAGTCATCCAAACCACACAAGACAAACAGGGATGATGGCTATAGGGTTAAGTACCTTATGGCTATGGCTAAGCTGAGAAAGTTGGAAAACTCAGTGGTTTCCGACCGGCAAAAGGGACTTATGGCAGAGACTTGTGACTGGGAGGAGTCTGATTCATCATCTGATGAAGAAGACAATAACTGTCTGATGGCCAACACTGATGTCCCATCAACAAGCAACTTCAAACAGGATCTGGCTGAAGCTGAAGCGTTTAGCAGCTTGGAGAACTGGAACCCTACAATGATGTATAAGGTACAAAATTTTATGGATTACAGTTCTGAAGAAAAAGTTAAAATGTTTGAATATATGCTTGTTGATCTAAAAGCTGCTGTTGAGAAGCATGCTGTTTTATTATCTGAAATCTCTAAGCTCAAAACTGATCTTGAAACAAAATCCAGTAAACTGGACAGTTTTCATAAGTTGGAAACTGAACTTGATGAATTAAAGCACATCAATTCTATTTTACTAGAAGAAAAGAGAGAAACAGATATAAAACATGCTAAGCTTCAAAAGATAGTTGACTCTTGGTGCCAATCTGCACAAAAAGTCAGCCACTGCATAAGTTAGCAGATTCCTGCACAAATCCAAGCCTATCTTGGAGGGGATCTTGACACAGCAGCTTCCATTGTTGAGGTTAATAATTTAAAAGAAGACTTGTCCACTCTTGGTGAGCTTCCTAACACTTTTATTCAAAAAGTGAATGGTAAATTAATCTCAACAAACAGGTTTGTCAGGCCTCAAAATACTGACAGCTTGTGTGAACCTAGCTCAAAAAGCTGCTGATGAAATAAGTTTTCCATCAAATAAGCTTGCTAAGTGCTCTGCTAATTCACACAAACAAAGGAAAGGAAAGCATGTCCAAACTGCAGCTGTGGACACCAAACCTGTTGATAAAACAGGCTTTTGGTCTAAAGCTGATGTAAAAAGGCATACTAATCCTTTTAATGCTGAACATTTTGAAAATAAGTTTTCAAAAGATAAGCAGTCTGCCTTTAACAAGAGTAAGTCTCAGATTGAAGGCAAACCTGCTGTGATTTCAAATAAGTTTTCTAATCATAGTGGTAAACTGGTTTTAAATAAGAATAAGTCTTTCAAAACCAGAAATAATGATTATGTTGATAGGCAACATCAATCACATCTCAGGAAGAGCAAAGGCAAAGCCATTGCTCAGCCTGAGAGAGATGGGAATAGGTTTCCTAAACCTGTGGAAGTTCAAAAGCCAATTAAGCTTCCTATCTTTGACATTTGTCCTCCTAAAAAGAGGAAAGAAGAGACAGGAAAAGCTGTGGCTATTGAACTTTCCACTAAGGCTGTTGATTCATCAAAAAGTAATAAGTTTGCTAAACTTGCTGATGGAATCAACAGAAATAACTCGGAATGTGTTTCTGAAAGGTCTTCTTCCAAAAATGCTAAAAGGAGAAAATGTTATAAATGTGGAACGAAGACACATCTGGCCAAAGACTGTCCTGAAACTGAGGACATAAGGCCTGTTGACTCTGATGGTTCCCTCACAGCTAACATAAATAGTGTTGGAAACATCTCAGTCAATGAAAGTGGTATTCAAACTGATACCATTCAAATAGGGAATATTAGTGTTGATATCACAAGTCCATCAACAAATGTTGATGAAGTAGGAGAACTCATCTCTGTGATGAGTTCCCCTAAAAATGACTAATATTCTTCTTGTCACTCTGCAGGAAAAACAACCATCCCAGGTTTGGTACTTGGACAGTGGCTGCTCAGGGCACATGACAGGTTGTAAGGACCTGCTGAGTGATCTCAGGCCTGAAAAAGGGCCAAAGGTCACATTTGGTGACAATGTACAGGGATCCACTGAGGGATATGGAACTCTTAAAGCTGGTGCTGCAGTGTTCAAAAGAGTAGCCTATGTGGTTGGGCTAAAACATAATCTTGTTAGCATCAGTCAACTATGTGTTGCCGGCTACAAGGTTAACTTTGATGAGCACCTGGGTTACATATTAGATTCCCAAGGCAAAGTTGTGCTGTGTGCTCAACGAAAGAAAGGTGTATATGTTGTGGACATGCAATCTGCTGATCCCACAACTGAAACCTGTTTTCTCACAAGAACAAATGCAGACCTAAACTGGTTATGGCACAAAAGGCTGTCACACCTGAACTTCAAGAACATCAACAAACTCTGTAAGAAAGAATTGGTGACAGGTTTGCCTTCTATGACTTTTGTTAAGGATAAACTCTGCACAACTTATGAGAAAGACAAGCAGAAGAAATCATCCATATGGACTTGTTTGGACCTGTCAATGTCCCAAGTCTAGGAGGAAGAAGATACACTCTAGTAATGGTTGATGAGTTCTCCAGGTACACATGGATTATCTTCTTGAAGAGCAAAGGAGAGGCTGCTAGAGAAATTATTGGATTTGTGAAAAAGATGAAAATGCTGAACTCTGCCCAAGTGAAGCAGCTTAGAAGTGATCATGGTACTGAATTCAGAAACAGTACTCTTGAAGACTTTTGTGAAGAGCAAGGAATCACTCAAAACTTTTCAGCTGTAAGAACTCCACAACAAAATGGAGTTGCTGAAAGGAGAAACAGAACTCTCATTGAAGCTACTAGAACCATGCTGTGTGCATCTGGTTTACCTTCATCATTCTAGGCTGAAGCTGTTAACACTGCCTGCTTCACCCAAAATAGATCCTTAGTGGTGAAAAGGTTCAACAAGACTCCCTATGAGCTGCTCAAAGGGAGGAAGCCAAATGTCAGTTACTTCCATGTGTTTGGTTGTCCCTGCTTCATTCTGAATCAAAGTTACCAACTGGCAAAGTTTGAACCAAAAGCTGATGAAGGTGTGTTTGTTGGCTACTCTGCTATCTCCAAAGCCTACAGAGTATACAACAACAAAAGAAAGGTGATAGATGAATCTATCAATGTCACCTTTGAAGAGTCCAAGAATGCTTCCACCAAAGCTGTTCCTGAATCAATTTCAGGAGAATTAAACTTTGATGATCTCATGCATTCAAACAGTGAAGATGACTCAAAAGCTTCCACTACACCCAGTGTGGAACCTGTTAATCATGATGGGCATGATGATAATTATGTCAATACACCCTGTGTGAATAAGTGTACTGACCTAATTACAACTGCATGTCCTGAACCTATCAATGCTGATTTTCCTAGTTCCTCTGCTGATATGTTCAACAGTGGTCAGTCATGTTCAACAGTTGAACAGGCTCAAGACAACAGTGTGTCTAAAAATCTTGAGAGCTGTTCAACAGGACCTGCTGAAGCTGCTGATAATTCAGGAGAATCCTCATTGAAGAATGATCCTAAGTGGATCAAATGTCACCCTAATGATCAAATAATTGGTGATATCAGCAAAGGGGTACAAACAAGGTGGGACAACTTAGGGAACTTCTGCATGTTTTCTAGTTTTGTTTCACTAATGGAGCCAAAGAAAGTGGATGAAGCGTTAAAAGATGCCAATTGGATCACTGCCATGCAAAAAGAACTCAATCAGTTTGAGAGAAACAAGGTATGGAAGCTGGTCCCTGCACCTAAAGGTAAAACTATCATTGGCACTAACTGGGTTTTCAGGAATAAAATGGATGAGCAAGGTCATGTCATTAGAAATAAGGCAAGACTTGTTGCTCAGGATTATAGACAGGTGGAAGGAATTGACTATGATGAAACATTTGCCCCTGTGGCCAGGCTAGAAGCAATTCGTTTGTATCTAGCCTATGCTGCTCATAAGAGCATTAAGGTATTTCAAATGGATGTGAAGAGTGCATTTTTGAATGGGAAGCTTCAAGAAGAAGTTTATGTCAAGCAGCCTCCAGGTTTTGAAAAAGAAAAACATCCAGGTTTTGTCTATAAGTTGGACAAAGCTCTCTATGGTCTCAAACAAGCCCCTAGAGCCTGGTATGACACTCTTACTGAATTTCTTATGAGCAATGGGTATTCCAGAGGTAAAGTGGATACCACACTGTTCATAAAGAAGGTGAAATCTGATATTATGCTTGTTCAAATTTATGTGGATGATATAATATTTGGTTCTACCAATGAGCAGTTATGCAAGAATTTTTCATTACTCATGAAATCCAAATATGAAATGAGTATGATGGGAGAACTTACTTTCTTTTTAGGATTACAGGTTAAAAAACCTCAACTGGAATTTTTATAAATCAAAGAAAGTATACTTTAGATCTATTGAAAAAGTTTAAATTTGATCAAAGTTATCCTATTAAAACCCCAATGGCAACCAATGTAAAATTGGATGCTGATGTCAGTGGCAAAGCTGTTTCAGTAACAACTTACAGAGGTATGATTGGGAGCTTGCTATATTTAACTGCTAGTAGACCTGATATTATGTTTGCACCTGTTTATGTGCTAGGTTCCAAGCTGATCCAAAGGAATCTCATCTAGCTGCTGTTAAAAGAATCTTCAGATACCTGAAGGGTACACCAGGTTTGGGTCTTTGGTATCCCAAAGACTCAAGCCATGAACTAACAGGTTGTTCAGATTCTGATTTTGCAGGCTGCAGGCTAGATAGGAAAAGCACAACAGGTGGATGTCAACTCCTTGGTGGTAAGTTGATAAGTTGGTGCAGCAAGAAGCAGAACTCAGTGTCTACTTCTACTGCTGAAGCTGAGTACATTGCTGCTGGAAGCTGCTGTGGATGCAGCATCAGCTTGAAGACTATGGGCTTGTGTATAGGAAGATTCCTATTCTGTGTGATAACACAAGTGCCATAGCAATCTCCAACAATCCAGTATTTCATTCAAGAACAAAGCATATTGAAGTCAGACATCACTTCATCAGGGATCACATTCAGAAAGGTAATGTGGAGGTAAGTTTTATTTCCACAAATGAACAGCTTGCAGACATTTTCACCAAACCTCTTGATTGAATCAGGTTTATTACCTTGTCAGCAAGTTGGGCATGTTAAACAAAAGTGACTAAGTGTCCTCAAAGGTCTAAGACCTTGTATGTCTCACACTGCTCAAGTTTCTTAGAACAGCTTAGGCAGAACACGCTATGCATGTTCTGTACTTAGCCATTTTTCTAAAATACTTGAACATCTTGAACATACAACAGGCTGAACAAACACAGTTTACTCATCCAGCCTGCTCTGATGGTTCATTCTTCACCCTGCTCATTCCTTCACACTGACTGAACAGCTTGATGGAACAGCTTGAAGAATGACCAGCTTGTGATGACCCTACTCATCACAGGTTTGACCAACAGCTTAGACCAACAGTTTCTAATTACCTTTCTTCACAATTAAGTTACTTAATTTTTGTTTTTATTTAACTTAATTACTGCGGATAATGTGGGTTACGTGTGTTAGTGATTAAAAAGGGCTCAAGTGGTCTGACAAACGGTCTGACATGGACAACCGTTCCGTTTTCCGTTAACGACCTTTTCAAATCAACCGCCCAAATGTTTCTCTCTCATTCCCACTCACATTCAAATCCTATAAATACCTCTTACTGTTACATATTCGTCTTCCTCACTACTACCATAAACCTTCTAAGAGCCCTAAAAATTCGACTAAGTGTCTTTTGCTTCTGCTACTTTCCCTACTCTCAAAATGGCTCACAGCAACAACCCCTTCCTACCAGTATTTGTTGGTGATGATGTGCAGAAACATTCATCAGTCACCACAATGCTAACCCTCAAACCCACAAACTACATTGCCAACCTCACAATCCCCAAAAACTATGTGGGGGAAAGGTTATGATCAAATGGTGGAGTTTTTAACAGTTCATCCGTTGAACTATGCCATGACTGCTACTCCTGCTGTCCTGTACCAGGAGATGGTGTACGAGTTTTGGTACACTTGTGCCTACAATCCCAACACCAAAGTCATCAAGGGGACTATTATAAATGGGACTTAGACCATTGAGATTACTGCTGATCTTCTCAGGGAGGTTCTTCATCTGCCCATTGCTGATGCATATGACATGCCCCAGCCTGAAAATGAGCAAATGGGGAATTTGCTACGCTTCTGTGGTGTAGCAGAACCCAAAATTGGAGCTACGCTGTACAGGAAGGATTTGTCTCCTACCTACAGCTTTCTGTTTGCCTCAGTGATGATGAGCTTCAGCAGCAAAGTTGATTCATTTGACCAACTGAGCCGTGATGAAATCCCAATAGTCCTACAGCTGGTGGATGGGACTACAATCGACATGGCTAAGTGGATCTTTCTGAACTTGAGGAATCTGGTGCAGCAGGACCCAAGACCAGCTGCTGTTCGATACCCCAGATTTCTGAGCCTCATATTCAGACACATTTGTGGCGAGCACCTGTACAACTCTCAGCCTTTACTTCATACTGCTGCATTCCTGTGATAGGGAATAGAGTTTTCTACACTGCTGTTCTTCCAAATGAGCCTCCTCTGTCAACACCAATGAGAAGGTTGTTAGGATTGGTGGAAGGACCCTGTGATGTGAGGGTGGATCCAGAAGCTGCTCCCAAGAGAAAATCCGAAGCCAGGTCCAAACTTGTTAAGAGGACCATGGCAACCACTGAAGCTGGGCCTGTGCAAAAGAAGGCCAAAACAGCTCAGTCTGAGTCTGCACCCTTAGCCTCTGTGGCTGAGGGGGAGCAGGCTCCTCACCCTGGTTCATTCGTTGAACCTGAAGCCTCTGTGGCTGGTGCCTTTGTGGCACCTGAGACTACGGAACAGGCCATCCCACCTGTTTCTGACCCAGTCTCTAAACCTGTCCAGTCTGAACCCCTCATCACCTCTCCACAATCACCCACTTCATCCATCCACTACCAACGCAAATCTCTAGCCAAAAAGAAACCAGCTCAAACAATCAGCTCCTCTGTTCCCTCTCAACAGGGTTCAGTTGTAAGAGAAGCCACCCCTGCTGCCTCTCCTATTTTGGGATAAGGTTCAGCACAATTGGAGCTTGCTTCACTCCAACCTGAGTCCACCCAGAGTCAGCCTAGACCCTCTAGTTCCTCCCAACAGAACCAGTTGTACAAAAGAAGATCACCACCTCCACTATTCCAGCCTCCCAACAGGCTGTGAATATTGAAAGACAGGAGCCCTCTCCACTCCATACTGAGTCCACACTGTCCCCTACTCAAACTTCTTTACATCCTGAGTCTGCACGAGGTGCCCACACTGCTGGTATAGACCAATCAGCAGCTCAGCCTCAATCTTCTGCTCCCCATGATACAGCTGTTCTACACCAAACAGCTGCTGAGGGACCAACAACCCCAACTGATGAACCTCAGGGAACATACCATCTCTTTGGTGAGGCTGCTCCTTCTATGCAAATTCCATCAGCAGGTTTCACCACTGCTGATGTTGAAATGCATATCCCATATCCTCATGATGAGGTGCTTTTACACCAAGGCACTGCAGAGGGAACACCCACTGGCCTTCATGAAGATGTTGCAACACAGGCAGCGTCTGAAAGGCCCCCAACATCAACCCCTTCTCCTGATGATGCAGCTACAACCGCTGCTGAGGGACCCTTTGACCCCTCCAAGCTGGGTTACATTACTTTTGCCCAGGCTATGGAGCTTCTCTCAAATGTTCCTCTTCCCTCTCCTTCCCATCCTCATACACCATCCTCATCATCATCTTCTCCATCAACACAATCTAAACAATCCACACATACCCCTCCATCTCCTAAAGACCAGCCTTTGAAGGACCATCTTTCTCTGCTGACCAACAAAGTTGGTTCTTTAGAAACTACTATGACCTCTCTACCCTCTCTTATTTCAGACTCTGTGTCTGAACAGCTTAAGGGGTTCTTTGATTTGTTCAAGGATTCCTTCCCTGCCACTCCACAAACTGATAATTCTCCACAGCTGCTTGCACTCACTGCACAGCTGCAAAATGTATCCACCTCCCTCTCCTCAATTCTTTCACTACAACAGGACTCTGTGTCCTCAATGACAACCATTTCTCAACAGCTGTCATCTCTCCTAACTTCTTGCAATTCTACACTTCCTGATACTTTGGCCAGCTTGAACACACTCATTGGCTCCCTAGCAAATTCTGTGTCATCAAACCTTGCTGATGTGCAAGATTCTCTAGAATTACATCTTGCACAGCTTCAAAGTTTGCTGTTCACAGCTTCTGTTAGGGAAAACATTGTTAAGCTGACCTCCATTGCTGATACCCAATTCTCTTCTCTTCAAACCTGTCTTACCCAGCTTGCAGAGGTGAAGGACAACTTGGCATTCTTAGTGAATAGCCTTGTTGGCCCCAGGCCTGCTGCCAAAACTGCTGGCAAGCCTGATGACTTCGTGTCTTCAGGCAGACCAGGTGTTGAAGGTGCTGGTACATCTCCTTCAAAGGGGGAGAAGTCATCTGCCTCGAAGACTAAGTCTAAGGGGGAGAAAACTTCTTCTCCTAAGGAGAAATCAGTGCCTGCAATATTCACTGGTCAACCGGCAGGAGCTTCAACAGGTACACTGGAGGGTGCCTCCCACGCTGCTCAGCCTACTCAGGCTGAATCTCCAATCCCTGCTCAGTCTAAGGGGGAGGAATTCATTCCTGAGGGCAGGCCAAGCAGCAGAAGGAGGAATCTAATTTTAGAAGAAGAAGAAGAGGAGGAGGAAAGTCCTGAAGCTGCTGTCACTACAGCAGCTAAAGGAAAAGAAAAAGCAGCAGCTGATCCTCAGCAGCAGAGCTTAAATTTCACAAAGCCAGGGCCAAAGAAATGGGTCTTCCTATGCACAAATATTTTGAGTTTAGAGAAGAACAGCTTCAAGCCCTGGAAGCTTTAAGGAAAGCAGAAGAATCTGCCAAAGCTGCTAAGTCTTTTGCACTTCAAGAGGCAAGGAAAGTTAAAATGTGCTCTCTGGTTGTGCAAAAGAAAATTTTGGAAGCTGCTAAGGGATCAGCTGAAGAGAAGGAAGCAGAAAAAGAAAAAGGTGCTCTGGTCTCGACCAAAACTTCAGTGCCTTCTGCAAGAGCCCAGTTTCACTTTGACAACCTGGCAAGAAGAAAATTTCAAGATGTTGGTGATAGAAGGCTTGCTAAGGGAGCAATTGTCAAAGCTGTGCCCATATCAAGAAAAGGCAGTCAGTGGAAGTTGAAAATAACCAGAATGGGTGCATCAGGCCCAGAACTAGAAACATATGACTACACTGACGTTGCACAAATGGGGTACAGAGAATGGATTGAGCTGGAAGTTGCTCTGAGTGAGTCTAAGTCAGAAACTGCTAAGACTATCAGAGCATATGTCAAGAAGCTGATGGAGAGAGTGAAGAATCTTGGCCTGGTCTCTAAAGAAGTTAGTGAAGGTGTCTATGTGACACAACCAAAAATAAAGGCCAGGAGGACAAGGAAGGACACTGAGGTGGAACAACTCCTCATCCTGATTGAACAAGGTGATTATGCTATAGAGATGAAAGGAGTTGATCACAGCCTGCCTAGTGGAATTGAGTTTGAAGATGGCAAGATCATTGAAGAGCCTGAGTTGGGGGCATTCTTTGTGGATCCCTTAACTCAGAAGAAATTCTTTCAGAGAGCATTAGATCTGTACAAAGTGGATCTGAGACAGCTTGTAGCCTTCAGACTTGCAGTTTCATTCAGGCAGTCAAGCAAGTGCAGAGCAGCTATCTGGGATCAGCTCAGAGGCTGCTATGAGAGAGGAGAACTTGAAGATCCCAAGTTTATGATCATCAGAAGTGAAATTCAAGAACTTGAGGATACTAGAGAGGAACTTGAAAAGATGTTTGAAGGTCCCCCTCCGTTGTGATGAAGTCCATCTACCATCTGGGTAGGTGAAGAATGGAAGCTGTCCATCAGTTGGACATCTTACCATTATCTGCTCCCAACAAAAACAGTCCAAAATCTGCCGTACATTAGTTGTACTTTATTTACATATGTTGTAATTTTTCTCTTTTGCATTAGTTGTAATATACATCAGTACATTAGTTGTACTTTTATAAGAACATGTGTTGTTCTAATGTAATAAAAAATCAGTATATATATTGTGACGTCCTTGTTGGATTAATGATATAATTGTAGCAATCACCAGGATCGACTAACAACCCAATGAGTAATCATGATAATTGAAATTGAATACTTAAATTAAAATTAAGCAAATCCACACTAAAGCAATAGAATACATGTCTACAGTGATAAGAGTCTAACTATTACATCAACATAATTGTTTTAGAAGTAGAAATCCCAGCCCAAAGCTATGACATTCAAGTACCAATAGCTACTAAGGTCTCCGGGATATTGATTTGATATGCTTAAGTAGATGGTCCAGCTACACTCTTGCCTTTGCCTGTAAACAATGTGAGTCAACAGTAAGCTAAATGCTTAGTGAGATAACAGATTATGCATACAACAAATATTTCTTTACAAACAATGCTTAACCATGGGCAGTGTAAGCCCCATGTATGTGAATATCGGCAGTGTAAGCCTCAGTGTATGTGAAAAACCATGCAGTGCAAGCATGGGTTGGCAGTTCAATATGCTGATCGGGGATGTGCCGAACCTGATGGGATACGAGTGGGATGATCAGTCCCCGACAGTGGCCTGCTGTCAGCCCCAGTCCAGGTCGCATCAGATTATGAAGTAATGATCATGCAGTGCAAGCATGATGTAAATAGATGCACTTTCAAATGAACGCTGGCTACATGTGTGTTACATGTCAAGTACGAGTGTGCATCATAACAACAAATCATTTCATGAGTGCCAAATGAAGTATATGAACAACGTGAACATGCCATTGAATGTATAAACATGAATGCAAAAACAATAAATGTTCGAATGACAATCTGTTACTCACAGTGATTGGTTTTGTGACTTGATCCTGAATCAATGTGTGTTTTGATAACACCACAATGATCTGTAAAGTAGGTGTAATAGTGAATTTGTGTCAGTAATTGCTTAAAAATTGTATTCTGTAATATTAAATGAATTTCCTACTGAATTTGGACCACATCCGAATTCGGATGGTCCGAAGTCCGGATGGTCCGAATTAGGTGTTGGTCCGAAATAGACTGTGGTCCGAAATGTGTGTACTCCGAAATGGGGGTGGTTCGGATTGTATATGGTCCGAATTGGGAAGGTATCCGAATTGACTGTTGGTCCGAACTCGGATGTATCCGAAATCACTATTTGATCCGAATTGGGGTGAATCCGAATTCGGATGGATCATATTCCGAGTTCATACTTAGCATATTTTTCCAATATTTTCCAGAATTATGTTTTTGACCATTTTTGCATGTTTTGAGTCTAATACTGTAAATGTGAACTTGGATGCTATTATTTAACTTATATCATCATATTTATGCATCAAAACAACCCATTTATGTCCATTTTTCTACATGTCTCGAAGAACACACACACTAAAACACACACTTAATTTCCAAAATCATACTTAAACTTCGAATCTGATTCTGAATTTTTGTATACAACAACATACATGCTCGAATTCAACTAATCCATCATCATGTATAACATGCATTAACATTTGCAACAATAATCTTAGAAATCGGTTCACTTTAAAACCGAATCAAAAACTTTAAAAAAATCCGAAAGATTAAATGATGTTTACCTTAAATCGATTCTCGTAGTTGTTATAGTCTCCTATATGCCACTTTAATCCAGATTCTTTGCACCTTAATTCGATGTTCTTGGAAATTTGATGAAGAACCCGTGGGTTCTAGAGAGAGAGAGAGAGACGAGAGTGAATGTAGAGAGAGAAGGAGTTTGTTGAAAGTGAAAGACTTTCCACCTTTTTATTTGTCACTTTGACACAATTGCACATTATACCCCTCACTTTGTATTTTCTTACTTAACTAATAATATGATCATAATAACTTAAATTGACATAATAATTCATTAACATAACCATTAAGTTCAAATAATTGTAAATTACACATAATTGAAAATTGGGATGTTACAGCATGGGCTCCACCACGCCTATACTTCGTCCGCGAAGTCATGCTGCGCTAAACAAACTTGGGTACTTAGTCTTCATGTCTTCTTCCGATTCCCAAGTGTGATTAGCTCCCCGATGATGCTTCCACTTGACCAGCACCATCCTGATCTCTTTGTTCCGTAGCTTTTTGACTTTTGTCTCCAAAATGCACTCCGGTTCATCAACGAACCTTAGCCGTTCGTCAATCTTAATGTCCGAATGATGAGTCCATGGTTCCCTTTCGGGCACCAGACTCTTCCTTAAGTACCCAACGTGAAATACCGGGTGAACACCTGATAATTCTTCCGGCAAGTCCAAATGATAGGACTGATTCCCAACTCTTTCTAGTATTTTGAAGGGTCCTATGAATCGAGGCGATAACTTTCCTCGCTTAACGAATCTTGTAACACATTTCATTGGGGATACCTTCAAGTATACCCATTCATCTTTCTGAAATTCTATCGCTTTGTGCCGGCGATCGTGATAATTCTTTTGCCGATCTTGTGCCGTTTTCATGTACTGCCGTATGAGTTGGATCTTTTCATTTGTTTCTTGTAGCAAAGCAGGACCGGCTATTGGAGTTTCTCCTGTTTCCCTCCAATAGGTTGGAGTCCTACATTTTCTTCCGTATAGAGACTCGAATGGTGCCATCTTGATAGTGGAATGGTAACTATTGTTGTAGGAGAATTCAACCAGTGGGAGGTGATCGTCCCAGTTACCACCCAAATCCATGACACAGGCTCTAAGCATGTCTTCGAGAGTTAGGATTGTTCTTTCACTTTGCCCATCAGATTGGGGTCTATAGGCAGTACTCATTGCGATACGAGTACCAAGACCGTTTTGCAGAGCAGTCCAGAAATTAGAAGTGAATCTACTATCTCGGTCGGAGACAATAGACTTAGGCACACCATGCCTAATAACGATTTCGTTTACGTAGATCTGGGCAAGTCGGTCCAGTGAGTAGGTTTCTCGGATTGGTATGAAGTGAGCAGATTTGGTTAATCAGTCAACAATGACCCAAATGGCGTCATGTTGACGACGAGTCTTAGGTAGCTTGGTTACGAAATCCATGGTAATATGGTCCCACTTCCATTCTGGGATAGGAAGAGGTTGCATACTACCATAGGGCTGTTGGTGTTCTGCTTTGACTAGACGACACGTTCTGCACCTTTCAACATACTGACCGACATCTCTTTTCAATCCTGGCCACTAGAAGTCGGCCTTCAGGTCGTTGTACATTTTTGTGCTGCCAGGATGAATTGAGAATTTAGATTGATGAGCCTCCGCAAGAATTACATCTCTCATGTTCCCGAACTTGGGAACCCACACTCTGCCATACACACCCTTTAGTCCAGTTCCATCATCTTGCATTAATGGCAACTGAATTCTGATATCTTCGTCTTTAACATTCCCTTCTTTTAGGGCCTGTAACTGAGCAGCCCTAACATCATCTATGATAGTGGACGTCAGTATTGTGGAAGTCAAGGCATAGCAATATGCCTTGCAGTATGCTTTTCGACTTAGAGCATCGGCCACTACGTTGGCCTTCCCTGGATGATAGAGAATCTCACAGTCGTAATCTTTTATCAGTTCCATTGACCTTCTTTGCCTCATATTCAAGTCCTTCTGACTGAATATATACTTTAAACTCTTGTGATCAGTGTAGAGCTGACACTTGGTTCCGTACAAATAGTGTCTCCATAACTTGAGAGCGAAAGTCACAGCAGTTAGCTCTAGATCATGAGTAGAGTAATCTTTCTCATGTGGTTTGAGTTGTCTAGAAGCATAAGCTATGACGTTTCCTCTTTGCATTAGTACCGCACCCAAACCCATGCCTGATGCATCTGTGTAGACTACGAAGTCTTCGTTCCCTTCAGGCAGGGCTAACACTGGTGCTTCACTTAGCAGATTCTTCAAGTTGTCAAATGCCATTTGCTGTTCTTCTCCCCAAAAGAAGGTCGCGTTCTTGCGAGTAAGCTTTGTTAGCGGAACGGCGATCTTTGAGAAGTCTTTGATGAATCGGCGGTAGTAACCAGCCAATCCTAGAAAACTCCGAATCTCTGAGGCGTTGCGGGGTGATTCCCAGTTCTGGATAGCTTCGATCTTTGCAGGATCAACAGCAATCCCAGCACCAGATATCACGTGCCCCAAGAATTGGATCTGAATTGATTGTTTAAGAGGTACAAGTTAATAAAAGAATTTATGTTTGAGTATAAGGACCATGAAATTGTTTCAAACGTTGAGACGTACCTGCCTCAACCAGAATTCACACTTAGAGAATTTGGCATAAAGTCGCTCTTTGCGTAGCAACTCTAGTAATTCTCGCAGATGTGTTGCATGATCCTCTTCGGTTTTTGAATAAATGAGAATGTCATCGATGAACACGATGACCGATTTGTCGAGCATTGGCCGGCAGACTCGATTCATGAGATCCATGAAAGCAGCCGGTGCATTTGTAAGACCGAATGGCATTACCAGAAACTCGTAGTGTCCGTAACGAGTTCTGAAAGCCGTCTTTGGAATATCATCTGGGTGTACTTTGAGTTGGTGATAACCCGAACGAAGATCAATCTTCGAGAAGTAGCTTGCGCCTTGTAACTGGTCGAAGAGATCATCAATCCGGGGCAACGGGTATTTGTTTTTGATTGTGACTTTGTTGAGTTCTCGATAGTCGATGCACATTCGCAATGTGCCATCTTTCTTCTTGACGAACAGAACAGGTGCGCCCCAAGGAGATGAACTTGGGCGTATGAAACCCTTGTCGAGCAACTCCTGTAACTGCTTCATCGTTTCTTGCATTTCTGCAGGAGCTAGACGGTACGAAGCTTTTGCTATTGGAGCAGCTCCAGGGATGAGATCAATGCGGAATTCCACTTGGCGATCAGGTGGCAATCCCGAGATATCTTCTGGAAAGACATCAGGAAATTCGGAAACGACGGAAACGGTAGAAGGAGATTGAACTTCAGCCTTCGCATCGACAGCGTAGGCTAAGTAAGCTGAACAACCCTTGGCAACGTGCTTTCGGGCTTTTGCAATTGAAATGAGGCATAGGTCGCCTTTGTGTCTGTCACCATATATGAAAATGTCTCGGCCCTCGGGAGTGGTGATCTTAATCATCCTTTTCTTGCAAACAATTTGGGCCTCGTTATGAACTAACCAGTCCATGCCTACTATGACATCGAATTCCCCGAACTCCATAGGGATCAGATCTATATTGAATACTACGTCTTCTACCAATAATGTACAATTCCTATACACTTTGTCTGCTTTTACTAACATATTGCTAGCAGTCTCTATGTCAAGTACAAATTGCAGTTTGGAAGTAGGCATATTGAATTGATGAGCAAATGAAGTGGATACAAACGAACGATTTGCTCCGGAATCAAACAGTATACGTGCAGGAATTGAGTTAACATAGAACGTACCAGTGACCACCTCCGGGTCATCCTTTGCTTCTTTAGCTGTGATTTGGAATGCCCTTGTTGGAGCCCTTTGAGATTGATCTCTGCGAGCCGTGGAAGCTACAGAAGATCTTGCTGTTGATTGTGGAGCATTCTGATCTCGTGGGGGTTTCGGGCAGTCCCTTGAGAAATGGCCAAGTCTGTGGCAATTGTAGCATGCGTCATCTTTTCGAGGACAATGCTCCCAGTGATGGCGTTTCTGCCCACAGCAGAAACAGTACATGTCTTGAGTCTTGCACTCCCCAGAGTGCGCTTTTCTGCATCGCCTGCAGTCTCTCATTTCTGAACTGGCCGAAAAGGCTCTTCCCTTCTTGGGTGATGATGACTGTTGATGGGATTGAGGAGAGAATCGGGAAGATCCAGACTCCCGCTGCCTTTTTGGCGGCGACGGTTGAGTCGGTGGTGCGGCGGCTGAACCAATGACATATCCGGATAACAGGACAATCTGCTCCAAATTCCGAGCAGCCTCGAGTAATCCAGCAAACGTTGTATACCGAACCCCACTCATGGTTCGGCGTATCTCATAGTCTAGTCCGGCCTCAAACCGGGCTATCTTCCTCTCTTCTGTGTCAACTTGATGTGGTGCAAACAAACTTAAGCGGGTGAACTCGACGACATATTGTGTAACAGTTTTCGTTCCTTGAGTCAGATTCAGGAACTTCGCCTCGAGACGTCGCTTCTCGTCGGCTGGACAGTACTGTTGAGAAAACACTTCCTTAAACTCGCTCCATGACATGTGTGACACTACCTCCATCGTCAACACATGTGTCATTGCGTCCCACCACATAACAGCGTCCCTTGCAAACATAGCGGTTGCAAAGCGGACCATGTCTTTGTCAGCGCAGTCGCTGATTCTGAAAGTTCTCTCCGTGGTGGTGATCCATTCCAATGCAGTAACGGCGTCTCCAGTCCCATCAAAAGTAACCGCTCCGTTACTTTTGAAGTCCTTAAACCTACAGCCCCTTGATCTGTTGGAAGACCCAGTATCATCTTGCCTTTCTCCCTGGTCGTCCTGTTGTTGCCCCTTGTTCTTTCGCTTATCGGCCTTTCGTTTTGCCTCGGCCTCATCTCTGGCCCTTAATTGGTCAGCAAATGACTGAGCCTGCTCAGCCATTCGTTTGGATTGTAGCTCATTGTTTTGTTCCATGAGAGCTTGCATCATCTGGAACATTTGCTGAGGAGTCATATCGTCTCCTGACATGTTCTGGAATATAACAACTTATATTTAGAACATTTATTTGTAAGTCCTAAGTGTACAGTTACCCTTTGTGTTTCCCCGTGTGCATGTCAATCCTATCTTAGTTCAGATCATTACTTAGAAGTTCATTCTAATATCATAACCTAAGTTTGAGTCCAAGTCCTCGCGGACACTTGAAACCTCAAACTAATGCTCTGATACCAACCTGTGACGTCCTTGTTGGATTAATGATATAATTGTAGCAATCACCAGGATCGACTAACAACCCAATGAGTAATCATGATAATTGAAATTGAATACTTAAATTAGAATTAAGCAAATCCACACTAAAGCAATAGAATACATGTCTACAGTGATAAGAGTCTAACTATTACATCAACATAATTGTTTTAGAAGTAGAAATCCCAGCCCAAAGCTATGACATTCAAGTACCAATAGCTACTAAGGTCTCCGGGATATTGATTTGATATGCTTAAGTAGATGGTCCAGCTACACTCTTGCCTTTGCCTGTAAACAATGTGAGTCAACAGTAAGCTAAATGCTTAGTGAGATAACAGATTATGCATACAACAAATATTTCTTTACAAACAATGCTTAACCATGGGCAGTGTAAGCCCCATGTATGTGAATATCGGCAGTGTAAGCCTCAGTGTATGTGAAAAACCATGCAGTGCAAGCATGGGTTGGCAGTTCAATATGCTGATCGGGGATGTGCCGAACCTGATGGGATACGAGTGGGATGATCAGTCCCCGACAGTGGCCTGCTGTCAGCCCCAGTCCAGGTCGCATCAGATTATGAAGTAATGATCATGCAGTGCAAGCATGATGTAAATAGATGCACTTTCAAATGAACGCTGGCTACATGTGTGTTACATGTCAAGTACGAGTGTGCATCATAACAACAAATCATTTCATGAGTGCCAAATGAAGTATATGAACAACGTGAACATACCATTGAATGTATAAACATGAATGCAAAAACAATAAATGTTCGAATGACAATCTGTTACTCACAGTGATTGGTTTTGTGACTTGATCCTGAATCAATGTGTGTTTTGATAACAACACAATGATCTGTAAAGTAGGTGTAATAGTGAATTTGTGTCAGTAATTGCTTAAAAATTGTATTCTGTAATATTAAATGAATTTCCTACTGAATTCGGACCACATCCGAATTCGGATGGTCCGAAGTCCGGATGGTCCGAATTAGGTGTTGGTCCGAAATAGACTGTGGTCCGAAATGTGTGTACTCCGAAATGGGGGTGGTTCGGATTGTATATGGTCCGAATTGGGAAGGTATCCGAATTGACTGTTGGTCCGAACTCGGATGTATCCGAAATCACTGTTTGATCCGAATTGGGTTGAATCCGAATTCGGATGGATCATATTCCGAGTTCATACTTAGCATATTTTTCCAATATTTTCCAGAATTATGTTTTTGACCATTTTTGCATGTTTTGAGTCTAATACTGTAAATGTGAACTTTGATGCTATTATTTAACTTATATAATCATATTTATGCATCAAAACAACCCATTTATGTCCATTTTTCTACATGTCTCGAAGAACACACACACTAAAACACACACTTAATTTCCAAAATCATACTTAAACTTCGAATCTGATTCTGAATTTTTGTATACAACAACATACATGCTCGAATTCAACTAATCCATCATCATGTATAACATGCATTAACATTTGCAACAATAATCTTAGAAATCGGTTCACTTTAAAACCGAATAAAAAACTTCAAAAAAATCCGAAAGATTAAATGATGTTTACCTTAAATCGATTCTCGTAGTTGTTATAGTCTCCTATATGCCACTTTAATCCAGATTCTTTGCACCTTAATTCGATGTTCTTGGAAATTTGATGAAGAACCCGTGGGTTCTAGAGAGAGAGAGAGAGACGAGAGTGAATGTAGAGAGAGAAGGAGTTTGTTGAAAGTGAAAGACTTTCCACCTTTTTATTTGTCACTTTGACACAATTGCACATTATACCCCTCACTTTGTATTTTCTTACTTAACTAATAATATGATCATAATAACTTAAATTGACATAATAATTCATTAACATAACCATTAAGTTCAAATAATTGTAAATTACACATAATTGAAAATTGGGATGTTACATATATAAAATGATCTTTTACTTTATGTTGATGTTGTAATTTTATTTCAACAAATGTACTGTAAAAATATATAGTGACTTTTGATAAGGCCAGCTTAGACTGGTTATTGCAAATAGGGGGAGATTGTTAGGCACAAAAAGGCCTCAGTCAAACCTGTTCTGTATCTAAGGGAGAGATTATTAATCAAACCTGTTGATGCTTTTGAAGGTTGAATTTAAGGTATGTTATATGCCTTATTGAAACCTGAAAAAGATTTGCAATATCAGCCTGAAGCTGTTCTATGTGTTGCATGTGTTGCAACAAAGGCAGTTTTGCCCAAGCTGTTCAGTCTGGACATAAACTATCTACGCTGCTCTACACTGGTAAGCAGCTTGGGCAGTTTACAAGTGTTCTGTTCTTTGTGAACATAACCTGTTCTTTGTGAACAGGCTAAACACTTTATGGAATGTGTTTTCAAGTCCTCATGTATTGTTTTTGACTGCAAGATCAGTTTACAAAGTCGAAGACAAAGTGGAAATCAAAACTGCTCAGCCTGCCCAAGCTGTTCTGTTACATGAAGACAAAAGGTTATTTGAAAAAGGGTGACAGACCTTTTTCTTATATCAAAACAGGCCTTTACAAAGGAAGAAAAACACAAAGTTGACATTCCTTATTTAGTTAAAGGCAATGCAACAGTAGACAAAGTGAAAAGACAAAAGTTCTGCCCACATGAAGACAAGTCTGCTTTTCAGAATGTGCAGAAAAGTTTATGTTGTCTTTTCAACAAGACTTTACCTTTTTCATTCCGTCCAATGAAGAAGCTTCACTTAGATCCTCTGAGTGAGTATAAAAAGAAACTTCCAAGGATTGAAACAAACAGGTAGAAAAAGCTAAGTGCTGAAACCAAGAGTGAACGTGCATTCAAAGTGTGTCTTTCATGCATGCAAGTCTGCTTGAATAAAACAGTGCTCAGTGTCTAAGCTGTTCTTGTTCAAGCTGTTCCTCAGAGTCTTGTAAACACAGTGAGTGATTCTTAGTGAGTGTATTCATTGTAATTAGTTTAAGTCAGTCTTAGACTAGTTAAACATACTGTTGTATCTGTCATCTCAGCTTGAACCTTTCCGCATTCAAGCTTGTTTGTAATTAACATTTGTTAATAATACATACAAACATTGAAAAAATTGTGTGTAGTTTTCAAATAGATGTATTCCCCCCCCCCCCCCCAGCTTAAAGCTATATACTTGGGATATCTTTTGGGACCTACAACAACTCCTAGAGAAAGATGTTTCTTTTAACTTTTCTGATGATTGTTTAATTGCATTTAATATCTTGAAAGAAAAGTTAACTAATGCTCCTATTATGGTTGCCCCAGATTGGTCTTTACCGTTTGAATTAATGTGCGACGCAAGTGATTTTGCAGTTGGAGCGGTATTAGGCCAAAGGAAGGAAAGACATTTTCAGCCGATATACTATGCTAGCAAAACCTTGAATGATGCTCAAGAGAATTATACAACCACTGAAAAAGAGTTGCTAGCAGTAGTATTTGCGTTTGATAAATTCCATGCATATTTGGTGTTATCTAAAACTATTGTTTACACGGATCATTCGGCTCTTAAATACCTTTTTGCTAAACAAGATGCAAAACCAAGATTAATAAGATGGATCCTTCTTTTGCGGGAGTTTGATATAGAAATAAGAGACAAAAAGGGAGCGGAGAACCTTGCTGCGGATCACTTATCTCAGTTGGAAAATCCAGATATGGAAGTGTTAAAGGAATCGGAGATCAACTACAACTATCCCGATGAACATTTAATGAAAGCACAGGTATTGGATGAGACTCCTTGGTATGCTGACATTGCTAATTATCTTGCAGGTGGAATATTGATAAAAGGCTTGACACATCAGCAAAAGAAGAAATTCTTTGCTGACATCAAGTACTATTTTTGGGAAGATCCACACTTATTTAGAGTATGTGCTGATCAAGTGGTGAGGAGATGCGTTTATGGACAAGAAGCGAAGCAAATTCTAGACCATTGCCACAGTGGACCAACTGGAGGACATTATGGAGCTAATCTAACGACCAAGAATGTGTTTGATGCTGGATTCTTTTGGCCTACAATTTTTAAAGATGCCCACAGTTTGGTAAGCAAGTGTGATTCATGCCAAAGAACTGGTACGATCTCTTCACGCAATGAAATGCCCCAAAATGCTATTCAGGTATGTGAAGTCTTTGATATATGGGGAATAGATTTTACGGGGCCATTTCCATCTTCGTACGGTAATAAGTACATTTTAGTTGTTGTAGACTACGTGTCTAAATGGCCCGAAGCCCAAGCATTGACAACCAATGATGCAAGAGTGGTTGTCAAGTTTCTCAAGAAATTGTTTTCGCGGTTCGGTACTCCTAGAGCCTTAATAAGCGATAGGGGTACCCATTTTTGTAATAATCAACTTGATAAAACTTTGCAAAAATATGGGGTAACCCATAGATTGGCCACATCTTATCATCCACAAACGAGTGGACAAGTTGAAAATACGAACCGTGGCATTAAGCGAATTCTTGAGAAAACTGTTAATGTGAATAGAAAAGATTGGGTTGAAAAACTAGATGATGCGTTGTAGGCCATTCGAACTGCTTCTAAAACTCCAATTGGCACCACACCATTTCGTTTAGTTTATGGGAAAGCTTGTCATCTCCCTGTGGAGATAGAGCACAAAGCATTTTGGGCCATTAAGGCATGTAATCTTGATTTGAATATGGCTTGTAAACATAGGAATGCGCAATTGCAAGAATTAGATGAGTTAAGATTAAATGCATATGAGAATTCTTGCTTGTATAAAGAGAAAACAAAGAAATGGCATGATGCACGTTTGAAAGTTCGGTCAAGTGTCAATATAGGTGACAAGGTCCTTCTGTACAATTCAAGATTAAAATTTTTTCCAGGCAAGTTGAAGTCCCGTTGGACCGGTCCCTATATCGTGAAAACCATTTTTCCTTATGGCACGCTTGAATTGATTAACCCAAATGACAATAGCACTTTCAAGGTTAATGGTCATAGAGTTAAGAAATATTTGGAGTCCGATCTGTGTGTTGAAGAGGTTGAGGAGATCAACCTTGTTTCATTTTCAACTTAAAGGATTGAAGGGATGAGTCAAGCTAAGGACTCATAAATAAACAAGCCATTGTCTTTGCTATAAGCTTCAATTGCTAAAAGCTTCATGTTTGTGTTTTTGTGTGAATTTTTGTTGGTAATAGATAGCTTCGTTGTGTTTTTAAGAGTTGAGTTATGGTAACCGTAATATTCTTTTGCGTGCGTAAATGTGAATGAGTCGGAAACGGTTACAAATCATGTGAATGGTTGTGTATAGTTCGTTAGTGGTAAGTCATAGAGTTCTTTGATCTATATTGGTTGCATTTCGTGCTTATAATTTTTATGACTAAATTTGCGCCAACAGTGAATACCATTTTTGAATGATTTCGGATTGAAATGTGAAGTGGTTGTGGAAATTCCAGGAAAATTTTCTGTTACTGATTCTGCTGTTCAAAAACGCGCGGCGGATTTCAAAAGCGCGTGGCGGAAAAAATACAGAAACTTTGCCAATTTTCTGCTGCTAAAAAACGCCACGCGGATCCCTAAAACGCGCTGCGTAATTTCTAACAGAATGTTTTTCCAGATTCTGCATTTCAAAAGCGCGCAACGGTTTCGTATTGCGCGTCGCGTAAATCATAGCAGAATCATTTTTGTTTTCTGGTCATCAATTACGCGTGGCGTTATTCAAAAACGCGTCGCGTTGACCAAGTCAACTGTACAACCATCGTATGCATGACCAGGCTGACCAAGCGAAAAGCACGTCACGCTTTTCTAAAAAACGCGCCGCGTCGACTGAGTATATGGTCTGAAACCCTAGCCGACTTTTATCATTTGGCAGCCACTCTCCCACTTCTTCTCTCTCGTTTTTCACCAAAAATCGGACATTTTCCTCCATTTTTGACCATCTTTCTCCCAAAAAATTCTTAAAATCTTCCACTCTCAAAGCCTAGTATACATAAATCTAAGTTTTTGTTGGAAGATTTGAGAAGTTTTTGGCCATTCCAAGGTTCACTCTCATCTACCGCCAGATTTTGTTGATTTTGGCCGGAGATCCCGCCGGAGTTTCATAGATTACCCCGTTTTTGTTGATTTCCCACTTCTTGATAGGTATTTTCTCTTATTTTCTTTAAGTTTTTAGGTTGTTCTATACAATGTGCTTGTAATGTAAGTGGATTAACTCTTGTTTTATATTTCTATTTTTTTTCTCTATAAATGTAGTTTAATTGGTACGTCATTTTTGTTATTAGCTAGTATGCTTTGTTATTTCTTTTCTTGTAATATGCTTAATGTTGGTACATTATCTAGTTTAGAGGTTTTTGTTTCTTTAATTCTAGTTATTTGTTTTTCTAATATGATACCATGTTTACTTAGTAGTGATATTTCCTTTCTTGTTTATTATCTAGTATGATGATGATCCTTGTTTTTGTCCACAAGTCACTTGTGATTCTATTTAGGATCTAGGATTGATGTTTATAAGTATGGTATATATTTTTGTTGCGTCAATTAAATTTCTTAGAGTTATTTTGTATGTTAATATAACTAGGAATAGTGATACTCAAGTGTGGGAAGTTTCATTGCGGGAATTATGGGGAGGAAGATTATGTTTTTCATGATGGCGAGAGTTTGCTTTTGCTA
This sequence comes from Centrapalus pauciflorus, assembly GCA_020465985.1. Taxonomy (NCBI): domain Eukaryota; kingdom Viridiplantae; phylum Streptophyta; class Magnoliopsida; order Asterales; family Asteraceae; genus Centrapalus; species Centrapalus pauciflorus. The sequence continues at coordinate 204,134 of JAANYP010005076.1, forward strand.
GACTTAGTTAACTTCATAATGCATTTTTAGAACCTTGTGCTCTAGCTTAGTATTTGCTTTGTGATGTTTGTTATTTAAGTGTGGGAAAGTACACTTACTTTCTTTGCTTATTCTTTATAACTAACATCTTAAGGTTTTTATATATATAATCCTAATTTGTTTTCTTTTTTTTTTTTGTATAGATAATGGCCGGAGGTAGAAAGAGATCAAAAGCCGGGCATTCTTCTTCTCGTCCGTCACACGATGACGACGAATGGCTTCCAGAAGTTCAAGAGCCAGAATTTCAGCTGCCCCAGCATCATAGGATTCCACTGAACTGGAATCATTCTTACTATAAATTCCCGCCTTCTATGAAGGATCAATATCAGAAGCATCTGCATGACCTAGCAACAAAAACATTTAATAATATCCCGATCATAAATTGGGGAATTTTAGATACTGTGCCGACATCTGACGGGAATGATTCAGTGGGGGCAAGACTTAGAAGCCTCTTCACCATTCGGTACAACAATTTTGTGTCACACGTCTGGTTGAACCTAATGAACATCCAAGAGGATGTTTATACTGAGCTTACACTGGAATTCCTTGCCACTTATGAATTCAATAAAGGAACAAAAGACATGAACAAAAAGTCGGCAATTGAATTCAGACTAGGAGGGGTCCAACGAAGGTGTTCAGTGGTACAGTTAGCCGAGTGGATGAGGCTATATACTAGAGAAGAGACAGCTCACCCCAACTTTGTGGCATATCTTGATGCTGGGTTCAAAAAGAAGCCTGTGAACTTTAAAGACCAAGAATTCTGGGCGATGATCGGAAGAGGCCACTTTGTGCCTAGTGATGCCCAGGAATCCGCGTTGATTAATCCACTTCATAGACTTCTTCACAGATGCATTTCCTTATTGATTGACCCAGTCGTATGAGTATCAAAAATAACCCAGAAACACTATATAGATAGGGTAAGTGGGATCGAATCCACAGGGAATGTCAGGTCACTAAACTAGTTTCGAAGACTGTTTGGATTAGCATTGTAATCATTTGTTTTGAGTTAATTTCCTACCGTAAATTACTATTGTTGCAATGTCACACACAAGAATTAAATTAAAGAAGTTTCACTGGAGGAGAGAGGGTGTTTGCTCTCTCGTTATACATACTATGGCAATTCAGAATGTTATGGACACCATTTACATGAATTAATACGACTTTACAATTTATGCTCTGAAGACAACGTATACCACTCTATTGATTGTCTTCCTCCCCTATAGAGAGTGGGCACAACCAATGACATGGATATCAACCGTTCCGACTCATGCATCTGCTGGTAATGTAAAGCACGTCCAAAGTGATGCGGGACCCCATAGAAAGAAGCACGCCCTCCTGAAGTAGCATCCTTAGGCACGTCCTTATCGCGGGAGGAGAAGAACATGATAAGCCTATCTTTCTCCATATGGAAGTGCTGCGGGCACATAGAGATGTGGATAGAGGAAGCCTCACAAAGCGAAGGCCGAGCTGTAGGTCACGTGACCTGCACCGAGTTGGTGGCTGACTGGGCTTTTGATTTGATCAAAGAAGAGAAGCTCGCCTACACTCATTGCTCATTCACATTCACTCATGCAAATATAATCCCATTGGCAGTTTCCATATAAAAAAATTGGCTTTCACAACAAATACTCTTAAGACAAAGTATGCAACTCTATTAATTGTCTTCCCCATTTTAATGAGCCGGCACAACTAATGATATCACTATACCCTGTTATATACAATACCCATTGATTACAACCATTCATTCATTCATAAATAAGATCCACAACCCCTTTAAGCACAAATGGAAACTGAAATTAATTAAACATTCATTCACACCATAGTATGCAAACTAAAGAACAAACACCACAAAGTATTTAGCCAAGCATGGCTTGAACTAGCATACTAACAATATAGACATAGATGAAAACATTAAAGCTACCAATAATGCGTAAATACAATAGATTGGACGCCAATGCTTGATCCTTGCTTGATTCTCGTTGTTTTCTCCTCTCGTTCGCCTCCTAGAACTGCCCTATGTGTGTGTAAGACGAACACCCGTCGATCCCTTCAATTGTGGCAACTGCCTTCCTCAAAAACGCTGCATTCTCAGCAACTGCCGCACCAGCGTCGCCACCAGTGTCTGGGACGCTGGGTAGGACGCCGCATCCAAGGTTTGAGACACCCAGACTCTGTAATGTTGTACTTCGGACGCTACTCCAGCGTCTGGGACGCCCGCTGGGACGCTGTGCACGAAATCGACACTCCAGCTACCATTTTTTCTTACTTTCTTTCCAAGCAACTGAAATCACAAAACTTACATTAGCAGTAGCAATTATCTCACATTTACACATTAAAACACAACACAAACACATAAAAATAGATGTGATTTATATCACTGATCAAACCTCCCCAACTTACACCTTGATCATCCCGAACAAGGCATCAAAACAGAGACAAAAGAACTAAACATCTGAGTTTTCCAGCCTTAAAAATGTGAGCTGATGACATGATAAAAACAGGTAACGGATAGTTATTAGATGCCAGCATGTTCAAGCTATGGACTTTTCCTTCCTAATAAATCCTCAAACATTGATTTTTAGCTCAAGGCTATGAGTTGCTTCACTTAAAGCCCAATTGCACACTTTATATTTCAGCACTTTTCTGCTCTTTTATTTCGAGTTTATACTAACACTTGTAATCGTGACTTTCTAGTAAGTCCATGTAACGGGATTTGGGTCAATCAATCCCAAACCAGACGGCCTTAGGTGATTAGGCATGACGGTACCTCACAGACTTAATTTCCCGAACTTACTACGCCACATGTTAGCTTATTCAACTCTTTTTTTTTCTTTTCTGTTCCCCTTTTTTTTTCTTTTTATTTTGTTGTGCAATGCATACATTACTCTCCCCCTTATTGCCATCAATACCAAAGATCTATTAGAGAAGAATTTGACCAATATCTCCCATGCTAAACACTCAACCTATCACACTCACCTTTCATCAAACCAAAAGCTACTTCCTTTTTAAAACTATCAAACCCACTATGCTTACCCCTCTTGAACTCTTATTTTCACACTTTGAACAAGACAATTCATGTACAAGCAGTTAAGAATGATCATGATACTATCACCATAACACACATTTGCAAAAATAAACTAAACACCTAAGAAAATTACTAAAACTGGAAATGCAATAATTTAAACAAACGGAAATGAAACGAAAGTACCAGATAATAGAGCATCCTCTCGTCTATGATGATGGCCCAAAGATGCCACTGAAGTAGGCTGCAAAACCTTGTTGATCTCGAATTTGAGGTGTGGATGGAGGCTGATGAAACGGTGCCAACGCAGGGTGTAGCACTGGATTGCCCATGCCCCTTTCAATGGTTTCATAATTTGGAGCTTGATGCCTCTCGAATGGTGTGTAGGGCAGATTAGCCCTATAATCGCCGTAATGCCTCATCTCATCCGCATACTGCCACTACTGGCTGTATAAATAGGCATTCATGAATGTGCCAGCCCTCACTCCCAGGTAAATGTCATCCAATTGCCTCCTTTTTGCTCCCACTTCAGACTGCAACCAGTTAATTTGCCTCTGATGTTCCTCCATCAATCCATCTTGCCTCTGCCACCTCTCTCGCTGCTCATTCCTCATTCCAATGACCTCTGTGCTCAAATTGGATAGCATCTGCACAATGTTACTCAGGTCTCCTGCTTCACCTCTTCTAACGGCTCTGCTCTGCTGCCTTTCTGTCCTCTCCTCTTCAAGGTACGGTGTCACTACCCCTTTCTTTTTCTCGGTATCATAAATCTCATACCCATCATCTGCTTCTCTCAGTATGATATCCTTCATGGAGCTGACTTTGATCCACAGACTGCTTTCCTTGATAAACCTAGCTGGGGTAGTCTCAGCCATAACACCTTTCACCTTAAAAAACCTGGACAGCAACCACATGTGAGGTATCACACGTTGTCAGGATCTAAAAGTAATTAACCAAGACTAACTGATTTGAATTTATCAGAGTATAAATCAATAATCTTGCTTTGAATCAAAGTTTAATTAAGAAGTTTGCGGAATAACACTTAATTATTTTAACAAAAGCTTTCAGAATCAATAGCAGATAAACACAAGAAATAATCAAGACTGCTTGTATTGCTGATTTCAATGATTACAATCACCTCTAATCTGTTTGATTAGACGAAGAACACAAATTGTTCTTAGGGTTTTACAACCTTAGAGGCTTATAAAAACTTAAACAAAAAGCAATTACAAACTTGAATATGCAGAAAACTCCTATATAATAGAAAGACCTATTCTATGTATTTATATTGCTTCTTGATTTGTTTCCTTGAAGGACTATGACTTCTCTGATAGTAGATATGCTGGAATCTTCGTGTAGATATCTTTTCCTAAAAATCAGCACTTTCTGTTTATGAACCTGTTGAGCAGCTTGAATCACTTGACAGCTTGAACAGAGCAGCTTGAGTTGATTTACTCTAGCAGCTTGAACTTTTACACTGGCAGCTCGAGTTTCTTCAACTAACAGCATGAACTTTGTATTTACATATAAACTCTACTAACAGTTTGAGAAGTCTAACTAACAGCTTGAACTTACTTAGACTATTTCCCAACAATCTCCCCCTAACTTAAATTCTTTACTCAAGACTTTAAGTTCTATACAAAAATGGAAATGAATAAGTAAACTGTTATTTACAAACCAAGGCTTTCAAAAACTTACAACTGTGCAAGCTTCTGATTTACAGCCTTCAAAAATTCTTTCTTCATCTCGTCTCTATCACAAGATATCCTAACAGATTTCATCTGGAGTAGCATTTCCTTTGGTAGATCATAGAATTTAAGATTGAAAAACATACCAGATCCATCTGAAAATTTGATTCTGTAAGTCCTTGATTTGACAAACAGATCAACTTGCTTGATCTTCTTTCCCTTCTTGTTGGCATCCTCTATATCTTCCCTTATAGACTCAGGATCAAAAATGGACTTCAGATCTTTGATGACTTGCTTCACTTGTGGTAGAGTAGATCTTACTTGTGTCACAGACCCAATATTGTGCATCTTTGTGAGCTCATCTCTGGTCAACTTTTGAACCATGTGCCAGAATGTGTCATACTCTTCTTCTGGACCAGATTCCCTTCTCACTACAAACTGAACTCTTAAGTCAATATTGTCCAGTGGCTTGGCATACCAGTAGTTGATAAGAGGCTTTGTAAAGTCATGCTGGTCTATTAATTTCTCCAACTCCATAGCCTTTTGTAGTTGTTGCTGAAACAACACCCTTTTAACTTGACCCAGCTGTGCTTGTGATAATAACTCTGGTGCAGGAATGGACGCAACAGCTTGATCAGAAGGAGCAGGGGCACTGGTAGCAGTTTGAACATGACTTGTATCAGTTTGCACTGGTTCTTGGGATGTTTGGACTTCTTGGGAGACTTTTGCTTTCTTTCTTTTGTCCATTTCTTTGTCATGGATCTCTTGCATCCTTTCAGTGGTCATGGACTGAGCCATCTTCTTTGGAATGCCAGCTGCAAAGGCAAAATTGATCAGAAATCTTCTATGATCAGCCTTAGAGTGCCCTGTTGGCAGCTTCCTCTTCTTTTCTCCTTGTTTGACCACAAACCCTTTTAGGTAATCACCTAATGTTTCATCATCGTCCATTGGGGGCTGGGTTTGCTGTTTCATCATTCTCCTGCTTTAGTGCAAATGTCTGTGCTCCCTGTGCAGCAATGATGGACATTTGGTATTCCAACATAGCTACAACAGGTTTCATCTTGGGATCCGTTAAAAGCATAAGTTGCAGACTAGCCTCAAGATCAGAAAACACCTGTGGTGCTTGTGATCTATCACTTGCAGGAATACCAGAAGTAGAAACATCTGGGCCCCTCTGTTCTTGGTTCTGGGGACTTCCAGCTTGTGTTTGTACACTTGCTGTTGCCATGGGTGTGGTCTTAATGATGTTAGCACTGTCCTGTGCCTTTTGTGCAGAGACAGCAGTAGTGCCAGCCACAGAACCCATATGGATCATCTCTGGAGAGATGTCCACCTCCTGAGTGAGGATGGGTGTGTCCTCAATGTGTTCCCTTTGGATATTCTGTGCAGAAGTGTCCTCCTGCACAGGGTTATATGGTTCTTGTCTGAGGGCTGAGGAGGAAGGAGCTCCTGGTCCTCTTTTCCTTTTATATAGAAATTTTAGTGGGGCTGGGGGCTGTACAATAGGATCAGAAGGAATTTGTGTATCATGAGGAGTGGGTTGGGGTCTTGGGGGTGTAGCAGTGATGATAGGCTGAGCCTGCTCAGGACCCTCTCCTCTGTTTCTTGGAATGATGTTCATCATTGCAGAAGGCAATGGAACATCTACACTCAAAAAATTGGCACTTTGTTTCAAAAGTCTTTTGATGGAAGATAGTGAGTGCCTGTGGGAAACATGTATCCTCTTATGTAAATGAGAAGTGGTGCAAGTGTGTGCAATTATTTCTGCCAAAAATCTAGGATACATTAAAAACTTCCCATTCTTTAGGGAATGATGCCTTAACATCCCCTGAAAAATCATATTTGAGAAATTGAACCGTTGGCCCGTTGAAAAGCACACTAAGGCAGTGGCAATGTTGGAAGAAAATTCTGACCAACCGGTTCTTTTGGGGCTTATACACTGCTGAATGATATATACAAGATATTTCCACTTAGGTGAAAAATGTGCTTTCAAGAAAGTAAATGAATCAGCAGGACCCCTATATCCAATATTGTAAAGACCAGTATGTAAAGCATCAAGGGTTAGGTCTGTTATACCTGTGGCATCTTGAAGATGCAAATGGTGTCGAATGGATTCCTCAGTGATGGTGATGGGAGTGCCATCAATTTTGGATAGTATAGAGGGAACTCCATTGATGGTTTGGACAGAGGCACGGTTCCAGAATTGCTCAATATGAGAGATGTATATGGTGGGATTGATATTGAGTGCATGATGGATATGGGAGTGTCGAAGAAAGTCTATCATGTCATGGAACGGTTGAAGTTCTGAGTGCTTTAGAGAGTAGGGAAAGCAGTTGTGTTCTTTAACAAACTCCATTGAAGATCAAACGAAGGTTTTAGGGTTTGCAAAGAAGAGTGTGTGAATCGTTCAGAGAGAAAGGAAAGGCCGTGGAAGGAAAGTTTGTAACTGGTAGTTACAACTGAACGAAACTGGGACCTTTAAAGGTTTTGAAAAAGGTTGGGTCCCGCGCACACACATTTGAAGTTACCGAAATACCCTGCACACTTTGACAGATCAAGTGAATAACTAACAGTCCGAGAAAATGAACTAGCAGCTTGAGAAAATACTCAAGCTGTTAGTTAAAACTTAGGCATCTTTTAATGAAACAGTGACTCCCCCTTAAATAAGCATATAAAGTTGAGAATAATGAAGACAAGTTAATCCATGTTTACCATACCAATGTTTGATACTAGGAAAGTGAACCTTCCTACATCAAAAGGTTTTGTAAATGATCAGCTAACTGATCATCAGTATGTATTTTGGTAACTTGTATTAACTTCTTCTCATTACAATCCCTTATAAAGTGAAATCTGATTTCTATATGCTTGGTTTTTGGGAATTTCACTGGGTTTTGCACAATGCTGATTGCACTTGAATTGTCAATATAAATAGGAGTGGATAAGAAGTTCATACCATAGTCTCTCAATTGATTTTGAAGCCACATTACCTGTGAGCAGCAGCTAGCAGCTGCTACATATTCTGCTTCAGTTGATGATGTGGAAACAGTTGTCTGCTTTTTGCATTGCCAAGAGACCAGTCTTGCTCCTAAGTATTGACATCCACCAGTTGTGGATTTTCTATCAATGTTGCATCCACCATAGTCACTGTCAGAGTAGGCTGTTAATGTAAGAGGAGAGTCTTTAGGATACCAGAGGCCTAAATGAGGTTGGCCTTTTAGGTATCTAAAGATTCTCTTAACAGCAACCAAATGAGAATCCTTTGGAGAGCATTGAAACCTAGCACACACACAGACAGCAAACATAATATCAGGTCTAGAAGATGTTAGATACATAAGTGATCCTATTAGAGATCTATATAAATGAATGTCCACATCTATGCCATCTTTGTCTGTATGGAGCTGCTTGTGAGGATCCATTGGAGTGCTTGCAACTTTGGTGTCTTGATACCCAAACTTTTCCACTATGTCTTTAACATACTTTGATTGACTTATGAAGAGACCAGTGGGTTTCTGCTTGACCTGCAATCCTAGAAAGAAAGTGAGTTCTCCCATTGAACTCATTTGGAACTTTTTGTGCATTAAAGCTTCAAACTCTTTGCACAAACAATCATTTGTTGAGCCAAAGATGATGTCATCAACATAGATTTGGACAAGCAGAATCTCAGCTTTGATGGACTTAGTGAAAAGAGTTTTGTCCAGAGTGCCTCTCTTGAACCCATTCTGTAGAAGATATGATGACAGAGTGTCATACCATGCTCCGGGGGCTTGATGGAGACCATAGAGAGCCTTGTCTAACTAGTAGACTTTGTCTGGATACTTGTAGTCCTCAAAACCAGGAGGTTGACATACATAGACCTCTTCTTCAATTGTTCCATATAGAAAAGCAGACTTCACATCCATTTGATACACTTTAAAACCTTTGAAGCTTGCATAGGCCAAGAATAGTCTGATGGCTTCAATTCTTGCCACTGGAGCAAATACATCATCATAATCTATGCCTTCTTCTTGAGTGTACCCTTGTGCTACTAGCCTTGCTTTATTCTTGATGACTATCCCTCTCTCATCTTTCTTGTTTCTGAATACCCATCTTGTACCAATTGCTCTCTTTCCTTTAGGAAGATCAACCAGTGTCCATATATTCTGAATCTTGAACTGTAGAAGCTCTTCTTGCATTGCCTCAATCCAGGATGAATCTTTCAATGCTTCTGATGCCTTTTTAGGTTCTAGTTAAGACATGAAACACGCATGTTCAAAAGCAGCTAGACTGAATTCAGGAACTGCTTGTTCAGCAGCAGCAGTCTCATTGTGAACCATCTTCCTTGTTTGTACAGGAGTACTTGGATCACCCAGTATTTGATTTAGAGGGTGATACTTGTGAACTTTGAGGGTAGGCTCTCTTTCTGTCTGAAAAGAGGATCCAAGATTTGTATCATCTCCATCAGGACCAGTGAATGGTTCAGCTTCTGGAACAGCTTGACTTGGATCTAGGACTGGTTCACTTTGTGTTGGAGCTGTTCTCTCAGGACTTGGGAGTGGCACTTCAGTGTCTGAATTTTGATCATGTTGAGCATTCAGAACCCCTGGAGGATCACAAGACAGAAGTGGTATAGTGGTGTATTCATCCCAATTGGTTGGATCTGCAGCAGTTTGAAACTTTGTGCCAACAGCTTGAGAATTTGTATTGGCAGCATGAGAATTTGTGTTGGCAGCTTCAATCCTATATGCATCAGCTTCTGCAGTATACTCAACAAAGCTCAAAGAATTTGTTAGTGAATCTAAATCAAACAACAAATCAGGACCAGTGCCTTTGACATTTGCAGTATTTTCATTAAATTCAACATTGGCACTTTCTTCAATGGTTTTAGACACACTGTTATATACTCTATAGGCTTTGCTTTGATTTGAGTATCCTACAAAAAATCCTTCTTCAGCCTTACTTTCAAACTTCCCTAAGTGAGTCTTAGTATGAAGAATAGTACATGGACATCCAAAAGGCTTGAGGAAAGCTATTAGGGGACTTCTGTTGTGGAATAACTCATAGGGAGTTTTTCCTTGAGATTGAAAAACTTGAACCCTATTCAGATCATAACAGGCTGTATTGACAGCTTCTGCCCAGAAAGTCATTGGCAGTTTTGAATCAGCTAACATTGTTCTAGCAGGCTCAATTAATGTTCTGTTCTTTCTTTCAGCTACACCATTTTGCTGTGGTGTTCTTGGTGCACTATATTGTCTAGCAATACCTTTGGACTCACAGAAACTGTTTAGAATGTGATTTTTAAATTCAGTTCCATTGTCTGATCTTATCACCTTAACTTTTGAGTTGGATTGGTTTTCTATCTTAAGGATAAAAGACTTAACTAGCTCAGCAGTTTCATCTTTGGACCTAAGAAAGTAAACCCAAGTAAATCAAGTGAAATCATCAACAATAACTAAACAGTAAGCCCTTTTATTCAAACTCAAAACAGATGTTGGACCAAAAAGATCCATATGAATCAGCTGAAGAGCAGATGAGATTGAATTTACTTCTTTGGCCTTATGAGAAGTTTTGTGTTGCTTTCCTTTAAGACATGCTACACAATGATCATCACATATGAACTCCTTTTGTGGTAAACCTCTTACCAGATTCTTTTTGACCAAAACATTCATGGACTTGAAGTTCATGTGACACATCCTTCTATGCCAAAGAGCAGACTCATTTGATGATGCTTTGGATATCAAACAGCTTAAAGTATTTGATTTGGATAAAAGATCTGTGTCCAAACAGTAGACATTGTCCTTTCTTGGTGTTCTTAGTAAAACAAAATTTTCAGGAATTTTGAAATCTTTTGAAAGGACAATGCACTCAGAATCTGTAAACACAACAATGTTTTGTTTGTCACAAATTTGAGAGACACTTAATAAATTATACTTAAGCTGTTCAACATACAAAACATCATGGAAAATCATGTTGCCTGCATTAACAATACCTTTACCTGTAACCTTACCGCCTTTTGAGTTGCCTCCAAATGCAACAAATCCTCCATCAAAGCCTTTAAAATTTGACAAGCACTCAGAATTGCCTGTCATGTGCCTAGAGCATCCACTGTCCAAATGCCATCTTGTTTTATGAGGTGACCTGTGGTTGCCCTGCACAAATAAAAGCTTAGTCAGTAGTGGAGTAAACCCAAACCAAATTGGTTTTGGGTTGGCCTTGTGTATTGACATAACTAAATACTGTCTTTGACTTCTTATATTTAGTGAGATCTACTGATGGAGTCTTTGGAGAGTATTTAGTGATTATATGAGGTATCCAGGTATTTTGATCATCTTTTCTTCTAACAGTCTCAGATGATTCACTAACAGTTCCAGATTGATGCTTAGCAGCTTGATCTGTGTTTTTAGTGCTAACAGCTTCAGTATTTGCACTAACAGCTTTAGAGTTTGGCTTAGCAGTCTGATCTTTTGCATCAGCAGTTTGATCTGAAGATTTGTCCTTGACACACCATATTTGTTTAAAGCTTAATATAGGCTTTGCCAAAACTTGTTTTTGGTGTGTGGACTGTTTTTTATTAACTTTTGAAAGCCTGTGATCAACTGTTTTCTTTGGTACTGGTGTAGAAGGTTTGACCTTTGAATTTTTTACATGAGTAGGACTGGACTTTTTATGAATCACAGTCTGTTTTGCAACAGATGGTTTATAAAAACAGTCCTTGGCTAAGTGATTCTTCCTTCCACAGTGAAAACACCTTTTGACTATTTGAATTGGAGAACCAGATTTATCTGACAATTTCTGGTTCTTGTTCCTCTGATTTCCCCTTACCTGCTGTTGTTTGGGAAACTTTTGAACACCATGCTTTTGGCATGTGCAGACAGGAACATTTTTACCCTTTTTATTATTCTTTGAAGAAGATGCAGTGTTACAGTTAGAATGTACAGAAACTTGTGGAGCAGCATTGCATACACTTATCTTCTCTTTTCCTTTCTTACTGGGGGCTTGGATCTCTAAGGGTGCACTCATTGTTTTGTGTTCCTTCTCAACTGTTGTGCACTCATACTCTCTATTTTGAATCTGATCTTCTTTAGATTCAGGGCTGGTATCAAAGATAGGATCTACAGAAGTCATAGACTCATCTAATGGTTCATTGACAAGTCTATCAGCAACTTCACTCATTGGATGAATGTATTTGTTATTGTATGGGGGTGGAGTAGCCCTGTAGCCTATGCCTTCTTTGGGATTAACCTGAGATTTTACCCTATCTTTAAATTGGACTTCCATTAGGTGTTCCAGCTTTTGATTAGCCAATTTGAAGTTACCTAGATCTATATTGACAAATTCTAGTTTCTTATTAGCCTCTAACACCTTTTGTTCAGTCTCTTCTACCTTTTTATTCAGAGATTTTATTTTCTTATTTAGCTCCTTTTTCTCCCACTCATGATATGTTCTATCATGTCCCATTTGAATCTCATTATCCTTATAGTCATTGATCTGTTTTTCAAGATCTTCTATGGCTTGCATATATTCATATCTCCTTTCTTCCATCTTAGCTAGAGTTTTGCACATGCTCTCATTATGGTCTCTGTACTTTTTAACCATATTTTTGCATGATTGAGAGCAGAGTTTAGAATTTACCTCAGAGGGTAGTTCAGTGGAGGAGACATTTGATGTTTCTGCCATTAGAGCTTGATTTTGAAACTCTTCCTCTGTCTGATCACTCCAGTCAAACACATTGTCTTCTTGAGAGACAAGTGCTGTTGATGATGATGTCTGATTGGGCTGTGGAGTCCTTGATGACTGTTGACCTTGAGATCTGCATTCTCTGGCAAAGTGACCAAGCTTATGACATTTATAGCACTCAACTTTTGACTTATCAAAAGCTGGTTTGCCTTCTGTTCTGGCTTGAAAGTTGGTCCTTCCAGTTCTTTTAAGAAACCTTTTGGCCCTCATGGTCAGCATTGCATGTTGCCACTTTAAATCCATCTCTTCAAGATCATCTGGATGAATTTGTTCTAAATCTTCAGCATTTAGAGCAAATAGTCCATCATTGGCGACAAAAGCCTCATAGTGAGCTTCAGCAGAGTTGCCATCACCACCTGAAAAGGAATCACTGCTATTAGATTTTTCAGAAGACAGAAGAGCAGTATTGTGATTATAAGAAAAGGATTTCTTTTTAGTATCAATCTCAGTCTCAAACACTCTCAGACTGTTGTACAGATCATCCAGTTCTATCTCATCAAGAGTGTCTTTTGTTCTCCATTGTGCAGCATAAACTGTCCATTCTTCTCCAAGAGATCTGAGAAATTTTCTGTTGACTTCATCTTGATCCAGACTGACTTTTGCACTTTCTAATTCACTTATCAGTTTGTTGAACCTGTCAAAAATTTGAGTAAGGTTTTCATTCTTGCCACCAGAAAAGTTCTCATACTGCTGTTTCAAAAGATCCTTTTGATTTCTCTTGGTACTGGCATTACCAGCAAATCTTTTCTCTAAAGCATTCCAAAGAGAATGAGCAGTATAAAACTTTTTGAACTGATGTTGATAAGCATTAGGAATGGCTATTTGTAAAAGTGTAAGAGCTTTCACTTCATTCATTCTAGCCTTTCTTTCAAGTTCAGTTTTTGGAGGAGTTTTGACTGGTTTTCCCTCATCATCAAGTTCTGGATCAACTACAGGAGGAAATTCAACAGTTTCCCATATGGCATAATCAATAAATTGAATATGCTGTTTAATCCTGAGTTTCCACATCTCAAACTCAGTGGGCTTGAGCATAGGAACTTTGAGTCCTTGCCCAGATCCACTGCTACTATTTTCAAATTCCATTGCAAAAGATTAAAAAAATTTAAAAGAAAACTTTCGACTTTGAAAAACAAAGAACAACCTGGCTCTGATACCACTTGTCAGGATCTAAAAGTAATTAACCAAGACTAACTGATTTGAATTTATCAGAGTATAAATCAATAATCTTGCTTTGAATCAAAGTTTAATTAAGAAGTTTGCGGAATAACACTTAATTATTTTAACAAAAGATTTCAGAATCAATAGCAGATAAACACAAGAAATAATCAAGACTGCTTGTATTGCTGATTTTAATGATTACAATCACCTCTAATCTGTTTGATTAGACGAAGAACACAAATTGTTCTTAGGGTTTTACAACCTTAGAGGCTTATAAAAACTTAAACAAAAAGCAATTACAAACTTGAATATGCAGAAAACTCCTATATAATAGAAAGACCTATTCTATGTATTTATATTGCTTCTTGATTTGTTTCCTTGAAGGACTATGACTTCTCTGATAGTAGATATGCTGGAATCTTCGTGTAGATATCTTTTCCTGAAAATCAGCACTTTCTGTTTATGAACCTGTTGAGCAGCTTGAATCACTTGACAGCTTGAACAGAGCAGCTTGAGTTGATTTACTCTAGCAGCTTGAACTTTTACACTGGCAGCTCGAGTTTCTTCAACTAACAACATGAACTTTGTATTTACATATAAACTCTACTAACAGTTTGAGAAGTCTAACTAACAGCTTGAACTTACTTAGACTATTTCCCAACACACCTCTCTCTCTTGTGTTGTACATATTCCACAGGTCATCCATCACGACCCAGGCAAAGGACAATGGCTCCTCTCCTATCAGCAAGGCATGCATAAAGCTCACGTCCTTTAATCTCACCTTGCTCAGATCTCCCGACCTTGGTAGAATATTGGTGATCACAATCTTGTGGAGCACTTTTGCCATCGGCTGCAAGTCACTTCTCCTGAAATCCTTGTACCTGGATACCCGCTCCCTTGGAAGATCGAAAGTTGCCATCATCTTTTTCAGCCAAACCTCGGAATACATCATTCCTGTCCCAGCCACATATCCTTCAGTCTAGTATACGTAGGCTTGCCTTTCTCCGTCCCTCATGCAGCCAGTGTCCACTGCAAATACTTCCCTTAAGTCCGCAGCTGTCATCCTAATCTTCGTGTTGCCGACTATGCCAATCAGTGTATAATTGCAGTCATCCACTCCTCTTCCTAGCCTTAGATTCGACATCCATTCTGCGACCACGAACGGGTACAATTCCTCTCCTCCCAAGTCCAAGACTTTCTCCCATCCTAATGCCTTGAACAACTCTACCACACTGTAATTGCCAAACTCGTCTCTGTCTAGCTTCTTCTCGTAGATGTACTTCGTGTCTTCCCCCCATTTTTCCATAAACAATTCAGCCCTGATCCTCTCATCATGTTCAGACAATGACTTCGTTGGATCCCATACGGCAGGAGGACGAACATTTGATGTTGCTGGTGCTGTATTCTTCCTTTTGGCTATGCTTTTCACCCTTTGTGATGATGATGATCCAGACATGGTGAATCTTGAAATGCACAAACAATAAACGCAACCAAAGTAGTGAACATTTAGTACCAACATATTCAATTGCACATATATGACCTACAGTCCACAACAAGGTTCCCCGTCACACATCCATATGGAAAAGCATATGCCAAAAATCGAAAAAATTGGTCACCCCCTCCCCAACTTAGAGAGAAGTGATGTCCTCATCACAAAATTAAGCATGTAAGCAACACAAAGAAGCACAAACCAAAGCAGTCACAGCAAATATATGGCAGACGGTACCCAAGCATTGCATAGAAAGGGGGAAAGAAGAGAAATTGTAAGAGTTAGGTACAGATAATTGTTTCTTCGCCACAGACGGCGGAAATGACCACATCAACCCCAAAAGAAGGTAATTGTTTTTCAACCAAATAGCATCCCTATACCAGATCCCTATCCTCATCCCGCATGGGGGCCTTCTCCCTCCTGCTGTGATCCACCCTAGCCAACATTTGCTCCACCTGCACATCAGCCTCGTCTCTGGCCGTCTCACCAGTCTGCATGGCCTCTGCCATCTCGAACAGCCGGTCCACCTTCTTCTCCGTCAGCTCCAGTGTTGGCAGCACCTGCTGCTGCATTTGATTGTGCAGTTTGCAAACAATGTTGGTGAGGTCCAGCAAGCTTTTCTTCACCCCTTCTAGGGCAGCAGCAGTGGTGGCAGAAGAGGACTCCCCCATAACGTGTTCGGGTGAAGCCACAGGAGAACGGGGCCTGTCCAAGGTGGTTTCATAACCACTTCAGATCTCGAATGATGGATTTGTCCCCAGCATGAATGAACTTAGTACGGCTGAAGAGTTGCTTTGTAAAATGCTTTTCACGGTCGGGAATCACAGAAAAACGCGGATTTGGAGGAAGGGTGCCCATAAGCTCTAGTAGCTCAGAAATCATCCTGGCGTGGACCAATTCGGAACGGTTCGATAAGAGCACAGACTTCCAGATATTACCCAATACCAAGTGGCTCAGTGAGATGCAAGGTGACCCAGTTAACAAGGAATTAACAACCACAATTTCCTTTACCTTCACGCGAGTGGTGTCGGCATTCCTCGGGAGAACATTGTAAAGGACCAGCTTCCAAAGAACTTTGGCCAAAGGGCGGAGATCCTTACGGGCATGGTATGTCTTGGCTTGTGCAGGAGTGAGCTCAAATACGGTAGTCAAGTAGTTTTGCCAAATCTACGGGGAGACCAATGAGATTTCCTTCAAACTTTCCTCATCCCACACCTCGTGCTCAAGCGTGGTGCCATCAACAGCAGTGGTGTTGTCAAATCCTAAGAGCACTTGTAATCGCTCCGCAGAGAGCTCAATCTCGTGTCCCCCCACCACAGCATGTAGGGTCATGGGTGCTAGTGGGTCCCCCTTTTTCGCCTTACCGAATCGCAAAACTCCTTGAGTGCGTCTTGATAGATCACATCCTTGGTCCAATCTAAGGCAGTTATCCAGCCCAACCTACCAAAAGCATCGAACATCCCGTAATCCTTAAACTCGTCTTTGAGCACCCCCTTCTCCAGCAGGAACTTAAAATCCGAATCTATCTCAAAAACCTCAATCTCTTGCTCCACATCCCGTTCTGGAGAAGGTGTCGGAGAAATTGTTTGACGGTTGTGCTTTCGAGCACTTGAAGTTGCAGCCTGCTTTTGCTTCTTGGCGGAGGCACGAGTCATGGCTAGAGAGAGTTATACGAATAATGTTAGATGCTATGCCCAACGTGATGGATTATATGGACACCGTGAATGCTTGCTTAGAGTGGTGAATGGGAATGCAATGCAACCTAGTGTCAACTAAGCCCTTGCTATCTACAAGCTATACCCGATGTGGGTTTTGACCGTTTATATCTTAAAATCACTCACCATAGTGTTCGGGGTAGCGACCACTTCGCTCAATAGATCACCCTTCCCAACTTAGTTGTAAAGGGAGAAGTTACGACCTTTGTTCTTGAAACCCTATAAACATGATCACCAAACGAACTCTTAAGCTAAAGCATACAAAATCGACACTTGAACACACGCATAACTACCACTAAGAACATACATCAACAGTTATGATACTCGAAGCCACATCCAACCCATTACACTTAACCTTCAAACAAACCCTAGCTTCCGAAATAAGAACCCTAACTTCGTAAAACCGCAAATGTGCATGACATACATGAAATACATTAGGAATGTAACTATATGCACACATGATCAACACAAAATGTCAAGAATCGCACACAAGCCTACAAAAATCCCTAATCGGTTCACTAAAACCGCAAGAAGGTCAAAAATGCAAAAGATGAACTTGAGATGGTTACCTGATCGATGGATGGGAAGGAATGCGTGAGAAAGAGTGGCAACAATTGTGGAAAATCGTTCAGCGTTCGCAAGAGAGAGATGAGAGCGTTTAAGAGAGAGAGAGGGATGGTAGGTGTGAGTAAATGAGGCGGATAGAGGTTTAAATGATGAAAAGTCGCTCGAGCGTCCTACCTGGCGTCTAGGACGGCCTCCCAGCGTCCGTGCGGCTGTTTTGGGCGTTCCAAAAAGGCTTACCTTCTGTTTCAGAATTTATTTCAGCGTCCCAGATGCTCACTTGGACGCCGCTCACCTAAGCGCCCATTTGACTGCGTCCCCAGCATCCGGCTCAGCGTCCCCAACGCTGCCCTAGCGTCCAAGTCCCTTGCTGAGCGTGCTACCGACGCTCACACTCTGTTTCATAATTAATTCCAGCGTCCCCAACGCTTACTAGGACGCTGGTACTCTAAATTCACTCAACACTTGCGCCAAAAGCTTTCCAACTTCCATTTGCTCAATAACGGCCACTCCCGCTCATTTCCAAATTAAAAACACACACTAAATTAACTAAACACAACTTTAAACAAACACAAAAACAACCATTTTCGTAGGGAACACGACTATACTTAGCACGTATAGCAAGCCTTTAAACCACCCAATTACTTGGATGGACGAGTTTAGTCTCGTGAGGGTTTGCAGTGAATATACCCACAGAATTCGTACCTGCTTTACTTACAGAACTGAATAGATTGGCTCTTTGAGAGCCACTACCTCAATCAAGGTTGCTTGATCACTGTCAGTTCCAATAGGACCTTCAACATACATCTTAAGCCTATGACCATTCACAGTAAAGGAATGTCCATGCCTAAGGTCCTTGACTTCCACAGCTCCATTCTCGTAAACATGAATAACCCCATAAGGTCCCGTCCATTTACTCCTCAGCTTACCTGGAAACAATTTAATGCGTGAGTTATAGAGCCAAACCTTGTTACCAACTACGAAAGTCTTCCTTCTTAAGCATTTATCATGGAAATGCTTAGTCTTTTCTGTAAGGTCTACCACTGCAAGATCTATCTAGACGCGGATCCGTGAACGAGTGCGGAATCCTCGTTGACGGTTAGACGGACAACTCTCAACCAACGGAAACACGGAGACTATTAGACGCTGAACGAACGACACACGAACGATCCTACGTACTAATTCTCTCCGAAACGGCACTCACCTAGCTGATAAACTCGAGATCGCCTCTTGCTTAATTCCTCACGAATTCTGCAAAAAGTCTCCTAATTATTCGAGTCTATCCCTAATTATAGACCCTGATTCGAGTCTGTTGTGGGCCAACCTCGAATCTGGCCCAAGGCCCATTCGAGTCTGTCCACAAGGACAGTCTCGAATCTAGCCCATTCGAATCTAAGGCTAGACTCGAATCTATCACAGATTCGAATCCCAAGCCTTAAACAATTCGAATCTATGGCTACATTCGAATCTATCACAGATTCGAATGCCAAGCCTTGTATTCTAAAATCACCCAAGAACTTGTCTTATCAATAACAAAACTAGACTGCTGTCGTCACATTGAATGTACCAACAGACTCCCCCTTGACGATAGCTTCTAGTTTTTGTTCATTGATCTTGATAGACTATTTGCTTTAATGACAATGAGTGTCAAGATCACCCTTTCTCCTCGTTATCCATTACTGATGATTCTGAATCGCTTCTCTAACTTAGTCCACGTTCCTTTGAACCACAGCGCTTCTAATACCTCTTAGACTAACCTCTCAAATCTGAAGTACGACCCTTTCTTCTGACAGTTTTTGCAAACACCTCAGCCCAGAATTGTCTTCCTAGATTATACGGTCCTTCTAAGCTAAATCAGTCACTTCTAACTTCAGAATCTGATTCATCATTTAGAGCAGTCTTCTGCATCTCTAGATCTATCCCATTCTGATCATCATTCATAACACCTTCATCGAGTGATGCATTCATAACACTTCGGAAAAAGTTCTAAGTCATCTTCAATTACTCTGACAATGCTCCGGTCAGACCATGTCTTCAGTTACTTCAGTTGTCTCTGAATCCTTGTCTTTCCTATTGTCAGTAGCTACGATCACTGACTCCCCCTGAGGATCAGCAGTGAGAGCCAATATTTGAAAGATCTGCCAGCTCACTACTGTTTTGAAAGATCTGCCCGCTCACTATTCGAGCTATCTTCTTTGACTTATCTTTTTCGAAGGACAGCTTCTCTACGATTTCTCCACTCTCTACTATTTCTCCCCCTGAGATGGATGATCTTTCAACCAGATGCCAATATAGCCTCCAGATTTGCAATTTGCTGCTTCTAATCAGTCTCTGTCTGATCCAACTTGGCATGAAGTTCACAAATCGCCTTTGTCAGTTGAAGAATCTGTAATTCTGTGAATAAATCAAGGCTAGCACTGTATAGACTTAATCAACACATGAAACAAGTCATGAGATGTTAGTAGGACATTAAAATCATTATTCAACGATAAAGATAAAATGAAACTCTCCTACTTAAAGTTTTTGAAGGTTTATAGCGTAAACCAAACACGAGAACTAAGTTCGAGAGAAACTATCATTACCTTTGTTTAAATAGTCCCAACCTCGTAAGTTTTGAAAAATTTTGAACAATTGTCAACTTTTTCAACACTTAAATGAAAAATTTGAAAATCTTTGAATAAAATTCAACTTTTTCAACTTTTTCATGTAATGGAGGTTTACAACCTTTGCAGAACCAATCACACTAAGCAACAGATTTTTACGCAATATTTGTTTATTCAACCAATCATGCATCCTTAGAAACTTTGACCTTTATCCTACTGAAGATAAAAATAAAATAAAATAAAATTAATTTTAAACTTAAGCTACTCTAACCTACACTAAATAGTATATTTTTGGCGAGAATAGTCAAAGAAAGATTCAATCAGATAGCGGTGTCAGATACTCACTTTGAGTACTTAAACTTTCACACTTAGGAATTTTGGATTCCTTTGATTGTTTGTCGTGACATACCCATTCAGCCGATTGTTGGTATTTTACTCCTTTAAACATGCTACATGTTGGAATATCCCTTGGCATTTTTATGTATCATGAAATTATCTTACGTGACTCATACATAGACATACTTTTATGATCAAGGCACACAGACAACGAGTCTAACTTGTTGGTATCTGCAAACTTTCTTTAAAAGACAAACATCGGACACAGGTCTGTATTTACATACAACAAAGTGTCTTAGTTTGACTTAAGGTTTATTTTTAAAGCTAGCAAGACAGCGGTGACAGGTCTGTACTGACGTACAATCAGAGCGACTTATCTTGCTAACCCGACTCTAAACAGAGGCAACAGGTCTGTACTGACGTACAACAGAGTTACATGTTTTCGACTCTCAATTCCCTATAATTTTTCTATTCTTTCCATTTTAAGATGTATTTGATGTTGCTATACATCCCCAGAAAGTTTGCATACCTCATTTAAACTCAAAGTTTGTATGTCTTGTACATAAAAATTAAGACCGTTTGATCGTACATCTAAGTTAGTGACACGCTTGACTTTTTCTAGAATATTTTATTAGCCTTGAGATTCCCTATATGTATGATGCCTACCAACACATCAAACTAAATAAAGTATAACACTTAGAATTTAGTTGCATTATGTGTGAAAGCCTAAACACTTATAGTTTGTAACGACTGTGCTAATTTTCGTCACTTTGAACCTATGCATCTAAGACTTAACTCAATTTTCTGATATTCTCTTTTTTTTATTTTTTATGGTTTTCTCTCTTTTTTTTTTATTTTGATTTTCATAAATAATAATAAGCTAATAAAGTAACTTACTAATTTACTATATAAAAAAAATAGCCTAAGGTCAAATTACTTTGGATTACACATGCCATTCAGTTGAACTAACAACCCAAAGCATGAACTAACAAATGCTTTTGTGACTAGATTCGCATTGTTTATACAGACTGACACAACTGACACACCTTACATGTTTCCCTTATAACTTCTCACTTTGGTCTAAGGACCCAGAAAGCATACCTGCTGTTTCGTCCTTTGTACCCCTGTCCTGTATCAAGAGAAACCACTATCCATAAACCATTTGTCATTAGGATCTGTAGCTAACTCCTGCACACTAAACAAGAAAAGTTAGTTATCACGGGGGACCCAAGCCATGACTGACTTGGTAATATCATCCTCATCCACAAACTTGAATTCTTTCAAATACCCATCTTTCCTTTCAGGTGACTTGGATTTTTGATTAAGAATCTGTTGTGAAGCTGAATGATTAACATCCATTCTCGACCTTTGTATTGGTATTTTCGTTTCAGCCCTTGAATAATTTTTGTTATGGTACATTTCAGTCTCATAATTCCGGGCTCTACCTGGTGTCGTATGCTTATTAGGAGAATTAGACCTAACTAGAGTGTGACTCCTCTTAGGTGAATTTTTCCTAATAATGGTATGGGGGCCAGACATTGATTGACTAGGAGATCTATTCGGGGAATTAATCCTAAGTCCGTCATTTTGTCTAAGAAACACCGATGATTGACAACTACCTATACGTGACACCTCAACGGAGTTCTTCTCAGAAACTCGAGAACTACTCCCGCTCGCATCACTAGGCATTGTTTTTAAGATTTGCTACTCTTGTTTCCCTATGTTTAATGAAGACTCTGACTTTTTGTAGGGACAACCTGAAACAACATGTCCTTTCTCATGACACTTAAAGCAAGACATCTTGTCAATAGATTTCTTATAGGCACTCTTTGACCTAGGTGTCTTACTAATACCCTGATTGTCTGTATCAACAGCTTGTTTTAACTCCCCTTTGTTAACATTGCTTACAGTATTTTCCTCTTCTAGATTTGAATTACAACTAGACTGAACACACTGTACTGTTTGTCTAACCTGAGGAGTAATTGAAGATACTTCATAGGACTCAGTTACCTTGACTACCTCTGAGTTAACCATATCATTGGTCTCATCCTGAGCAGTAGGTACACGATTGCTATTGGCCTCATCAACCTTAGTACTAGACTCAGCTAATTCCTTATCTCTAAGAGAGATCTCTTTGGTCAGTGACTCTACATGCTCATAAAGTAGTTCATTCCTGACACTTTGTTCAATCAATTTGTCATTCAGAACTAGGAAATCTTGAGCATCATTTCTCAGTTTGGCCTGAAGATCTTCCTTAATGTCTAATAAATTAGCATTATCTGATTTTAAGGATTGAATTTGAGCAGTCATAGATGAATATGTTTCTAGTACTAAATTCAATTTATCATTCAAAGTAGTACATAAAGCACATAAATCATGAAAAGTAGAAGAGTTTAGAATTACCTGTTTCCGATCAGATTTGATATTGGCCATCTGAGCTGCAAACTCCAGCGTAGTTAGCTCCTCAGCAATTTCCAGCACCAAAGGTTCTGAATCAGAAAACTGTGTATCCTCTTTCTCTTCCTCTTCTGCTCCCGTACTTCCAGTCTCTGTGACTTCAGCCATGAAGGCTCTAGCATTAGTCTCTGGATGTGTACTCCAATCATATGTGCCATCTAACTGTCTGTTAGACCCCACATTAGCAAGTAAACCAGCCACTGAACCCTGATTCCCTGATCTTTGATTCCCTGAACTGGCTAAATGCTGACGTCCTAAGTTCTGATGATTATCAATCTTAGGTCTTTGACACTCTCTCGCAAAGTGTCCCAACCCCTGACAGTTATAACATCTAACTTTTGACTTATCGAATCCTACATTGTTCACACTCATACTTCTTCCTGTTCTTTTCATGAACCTTTTCAATCTCTGTGTGACCATAGCCAATTGCCATTGTAGGTCCATTTGTTCCAAGTCATCCGGATCCACCTGATCATAATCTTCTTCCCATAAAGCTGGATCAATTATTTTCCCTTGAATACAATTCCCGTAAGCCGCTACAAACGATGCTAGAAGCTTCAGTTGCTCCTCTGCAGTTTTAGCACTCATTGGCATTTTTGTGTATCCCTGAGACGATGATCCTGAAGTAGATGCTTGTGGCTGCTCATCCGGTCCACTAAACCCTATGAAAGCTCTACGTTGTGCTTCCTCTGGCTCAGCTGGTGACGCAATTTCTCCTGTGAAAAACGCTGTAGCTGTCTTCATATCAGCTGTCACTGAAGGTGTTGATTTTCCGAAATACATTGCCGGATTTTGGACTTGTTCATAATCCGTTTCAGCCTTCAATAACTCGAAATGATACGCCCTCAGCGTTCCCACTACATCCTCCAACGATTGAGTATAGTACTTATCCTCATCAAGCTTAATCATAGCCACATACATCGCCCATTTGGCTGGTAAGGCATCCAAAAGCTTGTTATTCTTTTCTGTGTCGCTATACTCAATGTCGTGACTTTCAAGCTCTGTTAATAGATGATAAAACCGAGTGATAGTATCATTCAATTGTTCATCCTTTAACGCCTTGAAGATGGCGAACTGTTGTTTTAACAGCTCTGTACGCTTTCTCCTAACCCGAGGATTTCCCTCACACCTTTTCTCAAGCGACTCCCAAAGTTCTTCTGATGTCCTCTGAGTCCGGAATGTGTGTAGAATATCTTGCGGTAACGCCATTCGGATTAAAGAAAAAGCTTTGTTTTCGGCTTCAAATAATTTCTTGTCATCCTCTTTCATCATCTGGTATGACAAGACCTTTTGACGGCCTTCAACTTCAGATACTGGCGGAATATACCCTTCATCTATGCACACCCACATGCGCATATCATTGAATCGTACAAAATCTGTAAATCTGTCCTTCCACCAGTAATAGTCCTCAACTTTCATCAGCTTTGGCGGTGCATTTGCCTTCCCAACTTCGTGATCCATCTCAAGGAATTTCTGAAGATTTGACATCTTTTCTAGAACAAATTGAATTTGAACTTAATTAATTTAATTCGAAACTGATGTAGACTAACTTATTCGAATCTAGATAGATTCGAAACTAATTAATATTAAATCTGTTGAGATTAAATTCGATTAAGTCTTAAAAGTCAATTAGATTCGAAATTATGTCAGATTCTAACAACTCCTTAGATTCGAAGTTATGTCAAATTCGAAGACCCTTAGAATCGAAGGCACAGCAGAGTCGAATGTCAGCAGATTCGAAGCACAGAATCGAAACAGTAACAAACTCGAAACAAACTCGAAACAATATAGACTCGAGATCCAATTCGAATGAAGTAACAGATTCGAAACAAGGTAGACTCGAAACTCTCTGAAATTGACTCGAAAGGAGCGTATTTAGGTTAGACTCGAAAATAAAGTAAAACCCTAATTACCCCTATAGATTCGAGCGCCGCAAACTCGAAAAAACGGCTAACACTTTGATTTTTTTGACGTTTTACAGATTAAATCACTATTTTTCAAACGAAAAATAATGATTTCGACCAAAAACGTGAAAAACGACAAAGTGTTTCCCGAATATGAATTTGCTAAGCTCAAAAACACGTTTTTGAGAGAAAAAACCGTCCAACTAGCGTCAAGAAACCTAGAATGTATCTGATGAACACGAAGAACACCACGAACACTCCGTAGGCTCTGATACCACTTGTAAGGTCTACCACTGCAAGATCTATCTAGACGCGGATCCGTTAACGAGTGCGGAATCCTCGTTGACGGTTAGACGGACAACTCTCAACTAACGGAAACACGGAGACTATTAGACGCTGAACGAACGACACACGAACGATCCTACGTACTAATTCTCTCCGAAACGGCACTCACCTAGCTGATAAACTCGAGATCGCCTCTTGCTTAATTCCTCACGAATTCTGCAAAAAGTCTCCTAATTATT
Organism: Centrapalus pauciflorus; assembly: GCA_020465985.1. NCBI lineage: Eukaryota > Viridiplantae > Streptophyta > Magnoliopsida > Asterales > Asteraceae > Centrapalus > Centrapalus pauciflorus. The sequence continues at coordinate 229,346 of JAANYP010005076.1, forward strand.
CGAGTCTATCCCTAATTATAGACCCTGATTCGAGTCTGTTGTGGGCCAACCTCGAATCTGGCCCAAGGCCCATTCGAGTCTGTCCACAAGGACACTCTCGAATCTAGCCCATTCGAATCTAAGGCTAGACTCGAATCTATCACAGATTCGAATCCCAAGCCTTAAACAATTCGAATCTATGGCTACATTCGAATCTATCACAGATTCGAATGCCAAGCCTTGTATTCTAAAATCACCTAAGAACTTGTCTTATCAATAACAAAACTAGACTGCTGTCGTCACACTGAATGTACCAACATTTTCCTTGTAGATCCTTGCACTTTCATATGCCTCCAGTTTGATTTCCTCCAGTTCTGCTAGCTGAAACTTTCTCATTTTACCTGCATCAGCAATATCAAAATTAGCATTTCGAATTGCCCAAGTGGCTCTATGCTCTAATTTTACAGGTAAATGACAAGGCTTCCTATAGACCAATCTATAAGGTGACATTCCAATGGGAGTCTTATAAGCAGTCCTGTAAGCCCATAATGCATCATCTAATCTCAAAGACCAATCCTTGCGACTAGGCTTAACAGCCTTTTCTAAAATCCTTTTGACTTCCCTATTAGACACCTCAACTTGACCACTCGTCTGTGGGTGATAAGGAGTGGCAACATGGTGGGTTACCCCATAATGCTTCAACAAACTGTGGAACTGAAAATTTTAAAATGAGTTCCCCCATCACTAATAATAGCTCTGGGAATCCCATGGCGTGAGAAAATGTTCTTTTTCACAAATTTGCACACCACTTTGTTGTCATTATACCTTGTTGCCTCAGCCTCAACCCACTTAGATACATAGTCTACGACTACCAAAATATATTTAAAACCAAAAGAAACAGGAAAGGGACCCATAAAATCTATTCCCCAAACATATAAAATCTCTACTTCTAATATGGGAACCATGGGCATTTGATCTCTCCTGTATATCCCCCCAACCTGTTGGCATCTAAGACACGACTTGACATACTCATATGCATCTTTAAACAATGATGGCCAAAAGAAACCACAGTCTAACACTTTATGGGCTGTTTTCTTAGCACTAAAATGTCCCCCACATGCTAAACTGTGACAATGAGTAAGGATATCAAGTTGATCCGTCTCCGGAACATATCTCCTAATGAGCTGATCAACACCAATCTTGAATAGATCAGGGTCGTCCCAGATATAATACTTGGCTTGGGCATAGAAACTTTTCCTCTGCTGTGATGTCCAATGACTTGGCGTCTTACCTGTCACAAAATAATTAACTAAGTTAGCAAACCAAGGTAATTTAGACACAAATAAAAGCTGTTCATCAGGAAAAGATTCATTGATCACTTCAACGGAATTTGGAACCAATGTGGGCAGCCTTGACAAATGATCAGCCACCAGATTCTCTGGCCCCTTTTTATCTCGTATCTGCAGATCAAACTCTTGCAGCAACAGAATCCACCTTATCAGTCTTAGTTTGGCATCCTTTTTGTTCAAAAGGTACTTCAATGTACTATGGTCTGAGTAAATTATCACTTTGGCACCCCAAACAGAGGCACGAAATTTATCCAAAGCATACACTACCTCTAATAACTCCTTCTCTGTGGTAGTGTAATTCTGTTGAGCTTCAGAAAATGTCTTGCTGGCATAATAAATCACAACCGGTTTCTTATCTATTCTCTGTCCCAGCACTGCTCCCACCGCAAAGTCACTTGCATCACATATAATTTCAAATGGTTTAGTCCAATCAGGTGACTGCAAAATAGGAGCATCAGTGAGCTTGGCCTTTAACAACTCAAATGATTTCAAACATGCCGCATCAAACACAAACTCAACATCCTTAGCTAAAAGATTACATAATGGCTTGATAAACCTCCTATAAAATCCGGCATGCCCCAAAAATGATCTAATTCCCTTAACACTGGTTGGTGGTGGTAAAGACGAGATAAGCTGAATTTTGGCTTTATCCACTTCCATTCCTTTCTCAGAATCCACATGTCCTAATACAATTCCTTCATTGACCATAAAGTGGCTCTTTTCCCAGCTCAGCACCAAATTCATTTCAGTGCACCTCTTCAAAACTTGCTCCAAATGGTGTAAACACCCCTCAAACATTTTGTCAAAAATGGAGAAGTCATCCATGAAAATCTCCAACGAGCCCCCTAGCATGTATGAGAATATTGCCATCATGCAACGCTGAAAAGTAGCAGGAGCGTTACACAACCCAAACGACATCCGTCTATAAGCGAATGTCCCGTAAGGACACGTGAACATGGTCTTCTCTTGGTCATCAGGGTCAATCGGAATCTGATTGTACCCCGAATATCTATCCAAAAAGCAATAATACTTCTGACCAACCAACTTCTCAACTATCTGATCTATGAAAGGCAACGGGAAGTGATCCTTTGACGTGGCTGCATTCAACTTCCTATAATCTATGCAGACCCTCCAACCCGTTACTGGTCTAGTTGCAATCTGACCGTCTTTGGTGTTTATCATTGTCACCCCAGACTTCGCACAGTCTGTGTAGGACTGACCCACTGGCTATCAGAAACGGGGTAAATGATACCCGCATCTAACCACTTCAGCACCTCCTTCTTTACCACTTCCCTCAAATTCGGATTGAGCCTTCGTTGTGCATCCCTTGAAGGTAAACTGTCGGCCTCTGTGATAATTCTATGCATACAAATTGTAGGACTTATCCCCTTAGGATCAGAGATTGTCCAACCCATGGTTGCTTTATGCTTCCCCAAGACTTTAATTAATGCCCCTTCTTCCTCTTTTGCCAAATCTGAAGCTATGAAAACTGGCAAACTCTCTTGTGGCCCCAAAAATACATACTTAAGATGCGTGGGTAAGGCCTTGAGTTCCAGTGTAGGAGCCTAATCCAAATATAGATTATTTGACTCTGGAAGATCCTCGGGTAGCTTCTCAAACTTCAATGACCATGGAGGCTGCTTATTCTGCTTCGGTCCTCCAAACATCTCCTCCAAACTCATCAACCAACCCCATTCAGCCTTCTCTTTCTCTTGGCATGACAATGCATACCCCAATTCATCCCTGCTAGTCATTAGTGGTGCTTGTGATCCTGCTAGCTCATCAAGGTAATCAATTAAATAGCACTCTGAATCATAAGAAACATTAGGGACAACACTGAAAACATTCAATTTTAATTTCCTATTCCCGAAGGCTAAGTCTAAGGCACCCGTCCTACAATTAATTTGGGCATTGACAGTGGCCAAAAATGGCCTACCCAAAATGATTGCAGGCTGGTTATCCCGACTTCTCTGATCTGATTCTAACACAAGAAAGTCTACCGGGTAATAGAAATCTTCAACTTTCACAATTACATCGGTTAACATACCCCTTGGAATCTTAGTGAATCGATCAGCTAGTTGTAAAACCACATCCGTGGGTGTTAGGCTTCCTAAATCGTGCTGATCAAATAAGTTTCCAGGGAGTATATTAACACTCGCTCCCAAATCTAACAATGCTTTTTTAATCCTAATGTCACCAATAGTAACAGAGATAAGAGGTGAACCTGGATCCTTAAGCTTGGGTGGCAATGAACTTGAGACTACAGCACTTACCTGCTCCGTAAGGTTCATTTGCTTCGGTAGAATTGTGGGATACCTGTGCTTCTGAGTGCACAAATCCTTCAGAAACTTTGCATACGCTGGAATTTGCTGCAATGCTTTCACCAGTGGAATGTTGATCCTCACTTGATTGAATGTCTCCCATAGATCCTCTATATGCGGCCCTTTCTTCCCATACATTCGTCTATTCGGGTCCTCTAGAGCTGATGGGTATGGAGGTGTTGGTTCAGGCTTTGGTTGCTCTTCTTTTTGTACCACAACTTCCTCGAACTGAACTTGCTTCTTCAACTTCACCTCCTTCTCGGATTCTGAATGTGGAACATTCTTCCCATCATCTATGATTTCCTCAACATCACTATTCACATCTTCCACTTCCGGCATCACCACTTTGTTGTCAACCTTCTTGCCAATAAATTATTAAGTTATATGATTAATCAATAAATTATTAATAAAAAATAGGTAGAAATAATAAAATATATTTATTGTACATGTTTGTCTTGTATATGAAATCAATCAATAAGACTTGTGGAAACAATCTCCAGATGACTAAAGATATCATATGTAAAAAAAACAAAAAAAAAAAATCTTCCAATTCATTAGGGTGAGTGACAGCTAAATGAATATGCGTACCATAAGTCCATAACCACCATTAACTTCTATGATTCAGATGAAACTAGTTCGAAAGGACATCCAATTTTATTTGTTGCATTGTCTCTACAATTAGAACCAACATCTTTATATTCACCACTTTACACAATTTTTTTAAAAACTCCAAACGTTCGCTTACAATAACAACTCCTACCAATATTGCTACATAGAAGTTATAAAAAGTAATGGAGTCTCACTCAATTATTCACCCAATTCATTAATTTATAAAAAGTAGCAAACTCCTATATAAAAAAATTAGTATACACATTTAACATTAAAAATATTATACGGTAAATAAGAAATATATTTATAATAAATTTAAAAAAAAATACCTCAAGAGTGGAAAACTTTGTGGTTGTATCAATAACATAGTTTTCAGCCATTGACATATTGAAAGATTCAAATAAATAAATTGAAAGTTTCAAGTGACAAAAGATGATGAATTGAAAGTTTGATCATTTATAGAAAATACTATTTTCATTTTACATCCCTTAATTTTTTTTTTTTATAAAACTTACCATGTAAAACCTGTTTAATAATTCATAAAGCATATAAAAGCAAAAAATTAAATTAGCGTGACAATAAGGGGTGTATGGTTAGTAATATAAGAGTCCCACTTCACTAAAAGACAAAATTTTAAGCGACGTGACAATAGGAGATGTGTGGTTAATAATATGTGGGTCTCACTCCATTACAACAATTTAAAATGATGTGACGATAAAAAGGTGTGGGGTTAGTACATGTGAGTCTCGCTTCATTATAGAAACAAAAAAAAATAGATTTGACATTTACGGGACCCACACACACCATTGATAAAAGTAATTAAGGGGGAGAGGTGTGTGTAATTAGAAAAATGAAGGGTTTGGAGGTGTGCGTTTAACATAACCCATATATATAACAAGATCAAATCCAATTCACAAATCATTTAGAAATTAATCACAAATCTAGTATAATCGATAATTATTCACAAATCTAACAAAATTAAAAAACCCCATCTTTTTATCGAAAATACAAAATTGATGAAATAGATATCCAATCACAGTTACATAATTTAAATAAAAAACACATTGATATTGACTGAAAATCCAATAATTTTTACATTTAACATTAATTAGTGATGAAATCAAATTTTAAAAAAAACAATAATTATCATTACTATTAAACTAACAAATTAATTTTTACAATTAAAAATTGTTCATAATATATAGAATACATATAAATATAAATGATTTATATACATAAAATTAATCAAAATTAAATAATTAAGTTAAAAGTTAATAACATTATTAAAAATCAAGTAACTTACACAAACGGTCCATGTGGTATATGTAACATTATTGTTTTCATCCCTCAAACAAACTAATTACATAGATGGTCCTTAAAAATGAAATATTGTAATATTTTGATCCCTTCTGTTAATTTGATGTTAACTCTAAAGGGTAATTGTCTTTTTACTCTTATAGGATCCATTTGTAAATCTTTTATCTTTTGAATATTTTTATTATATATTCATTATTTTTTTACATAAATTTATTATATTTTTACTGTTATTGTTATTATATAACTTGTTAAAAACAAGGGAAAATAACTAAAATAACCAAAAATAACATCTTATTATCAAGTTTTAGCCAAATAATATTAATCTAACCAAAATAGCCACACTTTACGTGATAGCCATCATTTACGTAATCTGTACTTTTTATTAATATTTTAATGCATTACGTTACAAAAGGTAATTGGTAACGTAAAGTAGTGGTACTTTACGTTAAATTTACGTTACCAAATTTAAATGTTGCTTGTCATTTCATGGTAAACACCTTTTGGTAATGTAAAATACCATTACTTTACGTTACCAAACACCTTTTGTAACGTAGTGCATTAAAATATTAATAAAAGGTACAGATCACGTCAATGATTGCTATCACGTAAATATGGTAACGTAAAGTGTGGCTATTTTGGTTAGGTTGATATTATTTGACTAAAACTTAATAATGTGGTGTGATTTTTGGCTATTTGAGTAATTTTCCCTAAAAACAATCCTAAATAATTAGAAACAGGAATGGAAACATGCAAGTCAAGGTTTAACTATTTGTAGAAACAAGGATTAAAAACAAACCTAAAAAAATTACTCTTGCAAGTCAAGGTTGGAAGTATGGAAATATGCAGGTCAAGGTTTAATTATTATATCTTTACTTTTTAATGTTATTGTCAGGAGTCATGTAGAATGGTACTTGACATGTTTGCAAGTTAAGGTTGGATATCAAAAATTGTATGAAAACATGCAACCACTCGACATACCAAAAGAAAAATGTGATCACATTACTATAGATTTATGGTAAAACTTCCAAAGACCAGTGACAACATGACGTGATTTGAGCTATCGTGGATCGGTTAATGAAGACGACACACAAAAGTTGACATCAATGGATCTTGGATGATACTAGCACGTGATGATCAACTTTCATCCATGGTGTTAAGAACAAGAAAGTTTTCTTCAATTTAAAAGACGATACACAAAAGTGAAAAACTACAAACCAATCGATTACTTCGATGCCTAAAATTGAATCATAACCAAACCAATCGGTTACTTAGATTTCTTAACCATTTGATTTCGGCTAATTCGGTTTCGGTTAATGTTAAGAGCTAGTGGGGCGATAAATTTATCGGTTAAATCGGCTAACCACAAATGAGCTTAAGTCCATGTGTTCTTATAGAATGAAATCTCCAAAATAAGTCAGACATTTAATTTTTTATGTTTAAGAATAATCTAAAAAAATTAATAGTTAAAAACTCAAGCATATAAATCATATATGTAATTAATGTTTCAACATCAAAACTAATTTATTATAACATTAGTATAATAATATTTTGTAAATATATTACAATCACGCATTTAAAAAACTAAAAAAATCGTTGAATTTTTTTTTGAACTTCTAATGTTTGAAGTATAATTTTAAAAAACATAATAAAAGATTAGAGAACCAAATTATCATATAAAAATAATAAAAATCGTAGTTAACTTAAGATGAGACGGTTCGGTATATAATGGGGTGGTCATTTGCAAAAACCAAAACCGAACCGCTATAATTGGTTAACAAGAATTCACAAACCGTGCCGTTAGTTTAATAATAATTCGGTTATTATTGATCAATTTTGTTGGTTAATTTAGTTATGATATGATTTTTCAGTTATTATGCTCATCTCTAATTATATATATATATTGCCGACGGAGCAGAGAGAATAAAGCTGACGTGGCGTTTCATTATTGGTAGTAATTCCGATTTTTAATACTGATTTGGCAAGATGTGATTGGCTATAATTCAGAAAAAACAGCATAAAAAAGGGATTTATGGATAAATAATTCTGCAATGTTTATCATTAAATGTTTCTGGATAAAGCCCACGTTTTTTAAAACTATATTCAAACTGCTAGAAGTTTTGAAAAAACTACAAAAAATCTGGAACAAAAAACTGCAGAAAATTCTTAAAACAATGGGGTTCCGCCTAATATTCTGGATAAATCACAACTGAAACTACAGAAAAAAAGGTTCAAACCTGGAAATTAAATATTTGCATGACCAGTTCATCACAAATTGTGGATAATATCACAACAGAACCTGCAAAAAAAAAAAAATTTCAAAACAGAAAATTGTATATTTCCATCGCCTTTATTATCACAAATTCTGGATAATTCAAATACATCTGGAATATTGGATAGATTCAAACTAGAATATGATTAACAAACTTCATGATAATGTCGATATTTAAACTTTTACTAATATTTACCTCTCTATATTTATCTCTTTCTGCTACATTCGCATCACGTTAATGTTTGCTTTCTGCTTTATACTCTGCATGCTTTCTCCAGCAAAGCATATATGAATCCAACGTCTATGTTTTCCACTGCTGATTCAATCGTTCCTGCAAGAAGAAACATTGTATAACAAGTACATACAAAGGTAAATCTATCATTAATCTCTGTTTTAGTTAAAAAAAAATTTCTATTCATTAGTTTCATTAATATGTACTACGTAACATACTTACGCTCCAAGAGATACCGTTGCTAACAACTTGATGACCATCCCCCAGTTGTAGCTTGATCCAGTTACCATTCGGAAAAAAAGTGTATAGACAACGATTGTCGTCCTGAATATACAGGATACAGTTTGTTGTCAAGCATGAACCATAAAGTTAAATTGGAAATGGCCAAAAAATAATTATTAATTTCCATATCATAGAAACATGAATTACAATAGCTCCACGGTAATAATTATCCGTCTTAATTAAGAAGTTAAACACTAACAGGAAATCAGTACCCGTCATTCATTAATGATTCTCCTTCAATAATAGTACTGACTTTTTTGCTTGCACCAAGCTCTTTTAACAAGGCAACCACAGCAACAGGATCAGTAGCACTTAGAAGTCCTCCAAGCAGCAATGATGTTTTCCAGTTCCAGTCATATGGAAATATTAACTGCAGTTAGGTTGTTCTCCTTAGAAAATAGGAACTGACATCCTAAAAAAAATTTTGAAAAATGTGTATGTAAGCATAGTAGCATACCTTCAGAGCTGCACTAAGAATGAATGTAGAAATTAGAACCCCAGGCCCAGCAAGAAGTATCATTTGTGTCATGCATTTCTCCTTAGAAAATAGGAACTGACAGCCCCCAATTTTCAGCACCAAAAGTTGAAAAACAATACAAATTATAGCATTTTGTAGACAAAAAAACACAACATCCATTGTTCCCATCAATTTAATTACCCTGTTGTAGGAGATGAAACACAAAGATGTTAAAAGAATGAACGATCTACTACTTTTTTGAATGCAAAAAGTAATATCAAATTGAAGTTTCATACAAATGTCAAATCAAGAAGAAATCCAGATTTTGCAATGTTCTTCGTAATAAATTTATCAATGTTGTAAAAGTCGCTAGGGAGGACTAACAAAGAGTCAAAGATCCGACCGCTGGCACTTTTGCATTCAGTCCTTCCAACTGTGTTGAGTTTTTCTTTCTTTATGTTATGAATCTAAAATTCCAATTTTTAATAAATTAAAGGATGACGATATTTGAAATTAACTGTTTTTTACGGTTGCAGAAATCCAGAGAGGGTTAATTCTACCGGCAAAGTTCCCAAGTGAGTAGTTTTTATATCCTTCTAAAAAAAGGGATGTTGCATCCCGTTTAATAAACTCTAATTTCTTATAATTTTTTCATATTTTAAAAAATATTACCGGGAGGATATTTGTTTGTAATTATCCAAGTGAGTAGTTTTTATATCCTTCTAAATGAAATGGTAAGGTTTTCTAATGGATGAATTGAATGTTAGATGGTCGTTGATAGGAATAAAGTCGTTTGCAATGGGTGAATTGGAGGTGAGGAAGCTAAAGTTTTCAACTACTGGTACTGAAGCTATTTTGATGAGAATTTGGGTCGAGGGTTAGTGTCAAATGTCACTTCCCTTTTTCATAAGTGTTTTTTATATGTGTTTATACTTTACAAATAATTGTGATATTCGTTGTGGGTTTAATTTCACTTTAACCAATTTGCATTCTACATTTAGATTTTGTGGGTGTTTGCATATAAGCATAATCTATTGCTCAGGTTTAAGGATCATTGTTTGAAATGTCTCAAAATTTGTGGAACTCCTTGACATCATAAATGCCTTCAAAATGCACATCGAAACACCACACTTAATTTATGGCTAAATGACGGAATATGTCTCTACTCAACTTAACTAGAGACTAAAATTCTACCAGCTATTCACTAAACATGAGCTAGAGCACGCTGACCTTTCCACAAGGAATTATGTTTTTATATATTTGGTCTTTATTGGAATTGGGCGGTTCAAACATACCCACTTTCGTTGCTGTGAATGATGTGCCTATGCACAAGGCGCATTGAGGCACAACTTTGTGCTATGCCTTCAATGAGGGGCATGCCTTGGCCTGTGAGGTGAGGGATGTGTTGAAGAGGGATTAATGGTTGCAGATTAATGATTTTCGACCCATAACAAAATTTTAGGGGATGAACCACAATAACAAGTATTACTTAATCCTAACCTGGTTACGTTACAAGGCAATATTTATGCTTCCAGAGTTCCAGTTTATTATCGTGCATGTCTGGGCTTCCATGTAGGCTTGTCGATTAGTATATTAATTTATACAAAAGACATAAGATTGAACATTCAACATTGTAAATACACATTTTTTTGGCCCTTCAACTTTGTTCTGCCTCTTCTTCCCTTCTTTTTGAGGTTATTTGAATGAAGTGGTTAATGCTAATGTTAATTAATTATTTTTAATTGATATTTAAACAGTGGAGATGCTAATGACATTGTTATGCTTCTTGTCGTCCCCTTCAATGATTCTTTGTGCATCGACACTATTGATATTTAAACATGGGACTCTTACGAATAACGCCACCTGGTGACCTAGCCTTGCTGATTGAGCCTGCATCCTAAATAACATTGTCCAAATCATTTTGCCTTTAGTAGAATGGACAAGAATTAAGGCAAGATAATTTCATATTCTCTTCTCTGTTTGTTTCTAGATACAAATCAGGCTTCAAAACTCTTGCGTGCAAATTGGTTCACACTTTCCAAAGTGAGGGAGGAGGCCATCAAATTGATAGGAAAGCCTGACTATTTCTTTTTCAGTCCTGAACATCCTCCTCTAACAAACTCAGCTCAAAAGGCCCTTGATTGGGCTGCTGATGAAAAACCAAAGTTAGGCAATTTTCTACTTTTTGCCGGGTGTCCCTGTACTTAAGAATCTAGAATGATAGGAAGACATTTTTGGATAATTTAGGAACAAGAAGCAAACCATCATTTTGCAAAACAGAAAAAATGAGGATGTTTTAGGAGCATGAAGTGATTCTAGGATTTGCCTACTACGAGAGTGTTTGAATTAAACTGATATTTGCAAATTGATGTGCTAATCACATTTTAATGTTTGTTGGGTAGAAGTGTTTATGATTCCAGTTTGTGACAGTTTAAGGTCAAAATAATCAGACATGGAAATAAAAACTCCTATAAGAAAACTGATTATTATGATAAGTGTAAATTTCATATCTTAGTTTTAACCTGTTGATTATTCATGTCACAAAATTACTTTTATATAGCACATCAAACAAATGCCCCTATAGACTAATCTCTTGAGTCCTTTGCAAAGCCGAGGAATACTGAAATTAATAAAAATACGAACAAAGTAAAAAAAACCGACCTCCTTTTGATAAGTAGCAGTCTCTCCAAGATCACTTTCAAGAGGTAGGTGCTCTTCCATGATGCTTAACATACATAACATGCTGAGTAGAGAATAACAAAGCAAATCACACACACAAACATATAAGTTCATTGATTGATTTAGGGTTTACACAATAAACCAAACATTTGTTATATTGCTAATACAATGTGAAGTTAATCGCTCTATAATTCAACATTGTTACAACACATATAACAATCCAAGTATAAAACGCATATTATTTGACGTTCAAGTGTCAAAGTAGCATATATAGTCAGATAAATGAACTCATAAACAATTTTAAAATGTATATATCTCAAAAACCCATACATGAACGTTCATTAACATCGATTTCTCAAGTTAATACTATAAAAAAAAACTAGCAACAAATAACATGAGAAACAACAAAGTGTCACATACAAATGTTTAAACAACAAAGCAGAGGAAATAACGAATCAGAAGCATATATCCAAACGAAATAGAAATATGTGACTTACCAAAACCGAAAACATCATCAGATGTAGATCGAAGTTGAGCAACGACACCGATTGCATGGGTGAGGTGTGGTCGATTGCTACGGCGAGGTGTGGCGGGATTGTGTGAGTGAGTGGGTGGTGATCGATTGCGTTGGTGGTCGGGAGATCGACGATGAGCGGTAGCGTGCACCAAAAGGGAGGAACGGTGGAGGTGCGTGAGATAGGATTAGGGCTAGGGTTTTCTGGACATTGTTTTGAAACGATTTGAAACGAGGCTGGACACAAATGGATTAGGCTGGAGAGAATGGCTTCACATGTTTTATATCTAATAAATTTCATCATATAAATTTATAAATATATAATATATAATCTATACTTATTTAAATGGATAAAATTATTAGAAAAAACAATCAAGTATTGAATAAGGGTTAATTATCAGAAAATGTAACTATTTTTATTAATTTTATTGTTTACGGTAATCAATTGTTTTGCAATAAAAGAAAATATCACTTATATATTTTGTTCATTTTCACTTAAATATTAACTTAGCAAAATTGTTAATTAAAACAATGAGATATTGAATTGAAATCAAAACGTAATGACATAATAAAATATTTAAATTAAAACAAATAAAATAATACATTTAAATCAAAACGTATTAGTGTAACCAAATATTTAAATTAAATCGTAACGTATTAGACTAACAAAATATTTAAATTAAAACTAACAAAAACTTAAAGATATATACTTTTCTTAATAACGTAATGAAATAGCTAGATGGAAAAGTATAAATGATAAAAATATACAAACAGTTTAACCAACGAAATATAAAATAAATAAATTGAATACATAAAAGAGGCATAAAATAACTAAATTAAATATATAAATAGAAATAAATTTTAATAGCTAAATACTAATTTATTTTAAAAAAATAGGTATAGTATAAAAACCAAAATATATATTTAAGAAAAGGATCAAAAGTGAAATTAAATTAAATAGTTGAGTGTAATTTAGAAAAGGACAAAATCATCATTTTTAAAAAGTTTAGAAACATAGGAACCGTTTCTGCAAGTAAAAAGTAATTTGAGGGACCACCACTGCAACTTTTAAAGCTGATGGACCGTTTTCATAATTTTAAACAAACCACATGGTCCATTTTTGTAATTTACTCTTAATATAATATCTAGTCAATCAAAATATAACATCAAAAGTAAATTGATAAATATTTAGATAGAATCATAAAAACATTATATGTTTTTTTTAATATTAACTCATTATAAATTATTTCATATGTATATATGTGTGTATATAAAGTCACAATCATATATTTATACTTTAAAACACAAAACTAAAAACAAATAGTTGTGGTTTTTTTGTAAACTTTTTCTTAAAAGTTTTAATCACCTGAGTTTTTAATTTGTTCACTTAGGTCATTCAAAAATTCCTTGAATGTTAGAATATTATTTGATGGTAAAATGATGGGTTTTCATTTTATTGTAAATTATAATTATAAGTAGTTTTTTTTTCTATATATTTCATTCTGATACATTTTTTTTAACTAAAAGTTAGTCTTTCGATCAACTCACGGGTATTAAATTAGATAAGTATAGACCTCAAATATAATTGTAATTTTTTTCTTAGTAGACAATGTATAGTTTTCTTAAATAAAATATATTTTTATTATGTCATATTTCATTAAACAAAATTAATTTCGTCGCACATCACCCGAGCAACGCACGGGTATTCAACTAGTTATTTTTATTAGAGTAACTTACAAAGTTGCAAAATAATATGTTTATCATAACTGAAATTAATATATAATCATCTCTAATAATAATAACCACAATGTAACATCCCATTTTTGAGATAATTACGTGGATTTAATCTATTGGGCGATTATAAAATTGATTATTGCGTTGTGCAACGATATTGCGATTAGTGGAATTAACACGTGTTGGGATTGAACATACGTGTCTTCGAGATATAATTTTAGTGGATGAATTATAATTGTGGATTCACGAGATTAAATGAGATTTAATGATATAAATAGTGAATTTTTAATAACGGTGTCGGGTATCGGTGTCGAACCCGTGAAATAATTGAATACGCATATGCGTACGTACGTGTTTTGCTTCCTTCACTTCTCAAACTCACCAAAAGTGTGTGTGTACACTGTATGTGCTCTGGAAATAAATTGAAGTCAAAATCAAGTGATTGAGTTGCTAAAATTCGAATTGGAGCTCCATTGGTGTTCTTGAAGTTTCAAGGTGAGAATCCTTTAAATTCAATGGGTTTTGTTGTGTTAATTGATATGATGTTGTGGCTGATATCATAGTGGATTTTCAACATGTAACTCACTATGCAGCGAGTATCCGATAATTGCGATTTTAACGGATTAATTAACAAAGGACGCTTAACCTTTTTTATTATCGATGGATTATAACCATGAGCCAAATGGTGTGATTCTGTGCCAACGAAGTGATATTATGGCGAGGGATGCTATCATGGATTGGTTATGATCATAACATTCAGATTTCAAATGCGAATTCAACAGAGTTGTTGATGATTATATTGAGATCTAATTCGAGACGGCTAGAGATGGTCGACCTTTGCGATTAAGATTGACTCAGGGTTAGTGCAATTCTGCTAGTGTAGGTGGTGTTGTGTAAAAGATTAATCAGGTGCTGTTACTGTGCGATACAAGGTGCTGGCCAATCTGTGCAGAGTCTGTGATCAGGAAGTGTTTCCTGGGGTTATTCAGATAGGGTCAGGGCAACGTGTGCTTGTGTAATTTATTGAGAAGAGTGCTTCATAGGTAATGGACTGGGTATGCTTCGGTGGGGTTACCGTAATGATTAGTTTGAGATACTGGGCATCATGAGTTGGCTACATAAGTATGGTTAGAGGATTGAGTATCGATGAGATATCTTGTAGATCTGAGACAGAGTGTTATAGTGACGATTTACGTGCGAGTCAGAGTTGGATTCCGGGGACGGAATCTTTATAAGAGGGGAGGATTTGTAACATCCCGTTTTTTAGATAATTAAGTGGATTTAACTTATTGGGTGATTATAAAATTGATTATTGTGTTGGGCCAACGATATTGCGATTAGTGGAATTAACACGTGTTTGGATTGAACATACGTGTCTTCGAGATATAATTTTAGTGGATTTTATAATTGTGGATTCACGAGATTAAGTGGGATTTAATGATATAAATAGTGAATTTTTAATCATGGGGCCGGGTATCAGTGTTGAACCAGCGAAATAATTGAATACGTATATGTGTACGTACGTGTTTTGCTTCCTTCACTTCTCAAACTCACCAAAAGTGTGTGTGTACACTGTATGTGCTCTGGAGATCAGAAACAGAAATAAATTGAAGTCAAAATCAAGTGATTGAGTTGCTAAAATTCGAATTGGAGCTCCATTGGTGTTCTTGAAGTTTCAAGGTGAGAATCCTTTAAATTCAATGTGTTTTGTTGTGTTAATTGATATGATGTTATGGGAATTGGTTTATATATATGTTAGAAGTGTTTTGAAATCAAAATCATGAGTTTTCGTCGCAAAAGATAGAAATCCCCATGGATAGAGGCTGAAAAATGAAGAAGATGAACCTGAACCGCGAGCGCGGCCAGCGCTCAGGTGATCGCGGCCAAGGATCAAGAGCGCGGCCCGCGATCAGGTTATCGCGGCCAGGGATTAGGAGCGCGGCCAGGGATCAGGGTTATTTTGGCCAGATTGGGTTTTTGGACCTCGGGAACCTATTTGAGTTGCTTTTTGAGGGTTTTATCAATTGTATTAATGATTATGGGGCATTTGGGGCTTATCTGTTGAGTTTGGATTAATTTGGGAAGATTCGTTATGTGCATAGGAATTTGCCGAGACTGTGTTGGGTCCGCGGGTTGGTGATAATTAGCTGAGTGATCCAGGTGAGTACACAAGATCTTTTTTAAAAGACCGTTCGTCTTCTTTTGGGTTATTCTGTGTTATGTTTCATATGTGAATATATGAATTGTGTTGAGCTAGTGGGCACTGCGAGCTGCCCCTCAAGTATGACCTTTCTCTCTCTTATTATGTGTTACATGTGAATGTATGTTGAGCAATAAATGAGATCCACGATACTGTGATCGCGATGAGTTATCGCGTGAGCTGAGTAGCTCTGTTCAACCCTGTGTAGGGTTCCCATATATATGGTTGTGTTATTAGCAGGTCGCTCCTGAGCTAATGAGTCCTGCTAGCTTCCATGAGCATGACTTGGCTACAAGAGGGGAGGGGTTTCCCCAATGGAGATGAGTATCTCATTGTGTTGGATCTCATATGCCTCTGGGCAGGGGGCAGTGTGGCATGAGTATGCCAGATAGTGTAGAGTGCAGTGATTGATATAGTGTTGTCATGTGATATGCAATTATGTGCTTATGTGATTAGTGCAGTGTCTAACCCTTGTGTACTCACGAGCTGCGAAGCTTACGTATTCGAGTCTAATGTGTTAATAAGGGGAACTAAAGATAGGGCCGCCAGCTCCTGAGCGGAGATAGGAGCTTTGGGATTGCTGCTGAGGATTCTATGTTTTGCTGACTGTGCGTGCATGTATTTGTTGGGAAACTGTTGGGGTACTTGTATCTGGGTTGTATGTGGATATTGGATTCGGGTTTGGGTTTTGTATGCTGGGTCAACTGTTAGATGGGGTTGTTTATGTGTATAAAATGTTTTAAATTTTCAGCGTCTGTGTAAACCTTTGACATGTGTAATGGATAATAGATGCGTTATTGCCACCTGTGTATTGTAAATGACGTGGCCTTTGTGCGAGTTTGGAGGGTGTTACAAACAACATATATATCAAATTATATTTATTAAATTAATTATTTGAATTTAAAATCAAAATTAAAAATTTAATAAAATGAGCAAAATGGAAATTAAATTTAATAATGGAGAGATCAAACTTATAATTCAAAAAAGGCAAAATCGACGTTTTTAAAAAGTTTAGAACCATAAGGACCTATCTACAAGAAAAAAGTGGTTTGAGTGACCACAACTTCAACTTTGAAAGTTGAGTGACTGTTTTCGTAATTTTAAACAAACCACAAGGACCATTTCTGTAATTTACTCATTTTAAAATATTTAAACTAATTATTATATATTTAATTAACTAATTATTATGTCTATCTGTTTTGTGAAAGGGAAAATTTCACAAAAAAACATCAAACTACACATTTTTTTATTAAGTCCATCAATCATTTTTTGTATGATAAGTATCTTTACCAGATAAAAAATCATGAATTTAGTGTTTTTATTCAAGAAAAGTTACTGGTAACCTGTAGAATTTGTTGCAATTGCTGACATGGATTTTATAAATCTATGGTTTTTTTCGATTAAGTCCCTCAGCAAAATTATTTTGTCTTATAAATCCCTCAATCAAATTTTTTGCCACTTAAATCCCTTATCTTGATAAAACTGACGATATTGTTGTTTTATCAATTTAAGTGGTTCTTTAATTGACACACGTCACACATACGTAGATGCGAAAAACAAAACAAAAAGATAAATCAAAACGATCATTTGTTGTTGTTTAAAGTTTAGTCGAGACGAACTTGTTAAATATATATAATAAATTTAGGTCTAGACAAACATTGGATCGTAATTATCATCATTTATGTTTTTGTATCAAACCAACGTATACTATCCAGAACACCAGACTTTTTTTTAAAAAAAAACCATTTTTTAACTACCATTTTGTTTTATGTTTTTATATATTTAACTAGTTTATATTGATATAGTTTCAACACAAAAAATTTCAAGTATAACATTTTAAGTATTTTGTCGACCCATTTAATTATTTTAACGAGTTCAGTTAACGTATTTTTTTTGTTCTAAACACGACTATCTGTGAGCTAGAGCTTTTAGTAGTTAGATATTTTTGGAGTTGTAGGTTTTTAAAATAGCTTAAGTTTTTTATTTTTATAAATTTGTTTGGTAAGAGTAGCTATAGTTGTAGCTTTTAGTATTAGTTGACATAAATATACATTGATAATAATTAAAAGTTGTAGTTTATGATTTTAAATGTAATTTTGTTTCACTAAAAACTCAAGTTCGTTTTGATAGCTAGCTACTTCAAGTAGCTTCTCGTAAGAGCTTTCAAATCAGATTCAAAAGGCAAACAGAGTTTTTGAGCTTGAGCTTCCAAAAATCAAAAGCTGAAACTTTTAACAACTTCTAAAAGCTCATTGTCAAACACACACTAAGTCTCAAGTTAAATGGCATTGGTATACATGCACTCATTTCTTTATTTTTACTAATCATACACCATTTCACTTACATGTGTTTTTGTTAATAACATGATACCTAATTTTCAAACTTAATCTTCCTATCACGTTAAAAGAGGTATGATTAGCAAAATGATGGTGTATTATTCAGGAAAAGCTAATCATTAACGAAGGAAAAGTCTGTTAATGCTAAAGATGATGTCCCTAAAAATCTATCTATCTAGATCTATATATTATAATAAATCAAAACAATTGATGCCAAATGTCATTTTCTCAATGCACGATAGTTTCATTTTCCCGTCTCTTTTTTCTAATTTACTACATTAACTTAATTACAATAAATTTTGATTTTAAGTTCATTTTTATTAATAAATTAATATTAAATTAGATATTACAACATATTAAGTAAATTAATGTTTATCTAAAATAAATATCTATCACTATTATCCTTGATGATCATAATTAACTTCAAATGTAAACATTTGGATTTAAATATAGAAATGTTGTACATAAAGTAAAACTATGTTAATTATTTTGCTAACAAAAGTTAAGAATTAGATGATATAACTTCAATTGTGAATATGATAAATTTTGATTATTGATTTTCAAAGACTCCATTTTTATATTTTATCATTTCAAAATATACATACACATTCACGTAATTGAAGCTTTTTTTTTTTCTCACAATATATTTCATATTTGAACTTAATAAAAAATAAAAGAAATATTCTTTTGCAAACACGTATTATGATTTGTAATGATATAATATAATAATATTTTTCATGTCATTCAAGCAACTAAGTATTCTTTTATCTTTAATTTTAATAGCTTTCAATTTTTTTATTTTAACTATAAATAAATTTTAAACTGATTTAATAAAATATAAAAAATTCATGTATATTTTAAACCAATCCATATAATACATGGGTCTCTAACCTAGTAGGTTTTCCAAAAGACAACCAAACTCAAGCATTTGGTAAGTCTAGTGAAAGCTTAGCAAGTTAAAATTATGTTCTCTAACAGGGTTAATATTAAAAAAAAAAAAGAAGAAAAAACTCAACCAGTTTTTTTTTATTTTCATGATTAAGTTTCTAACTAATTAAGTTCTTCAACTATATTTATCTTATTCAAAAGTGTATAATGGTCTGTTTAGCCGGTACCAAATAAATAACTTTAGGTTTTTCACTTGATTCGAAATATATCAGTTGTGTTTTACCCGTTTAATTCGGCAGCCGATAAAAAATATATATTTTTTAATAAAACAAACATAGTTTAAAGTTTTAAACAGTTACAAAAAAAATTTAGGGACTTAACTGAGAAAATAAAAAAAATTGATTGGATTTGTTTAGGGTTTATTATGAAAAAACAAACATGTTTTAAATGTTTTTACATTTTCATCGCTCAATATTATCTTTGTCCATAAAAGTTCTCAAGTTTTCTAGTTTTGTGAAATTTGAATATTAGATTCCGGTTATAATTACTAAACCGAGCTTTTAAAACTAAAAACCGGTTTCCAATAGTAAAATTTTACAAAACAAAAAATAAATTAACTTAAAAACTTTTCTGGAAAAAAGTAACATAACGAACGAAAACACATAAAACGTGAAAACATGTCAGCTTTTTCTCATAATAAACCCATTTATTTAACATCAACCTTTTCTAAAACTAATCAGACAAAAAACAAAGAAAGATAGATCTTCAAAGAAAGTTGAATCCAATAAAAATAAAATGGAATCTATTTCCAAAAGTTCTTTCAAAAGATCAAGGAAAAAAATGTTATAAATATAAAAAGAAGACCCATAAGGCTAAGGATTGCCCAGACAAAAGGAACACTGTTGCTATTAAAAATATCATCAAAATAAAACCATGCAAGTTTTCTTTAACCGTATTCAAGTCACATAAATATCGAACCGAAACAACAAAACAAATTTAACGACTAAACGAGTATAAAAAAAGTATGTTGAATAAACGGACACATTAGCAAAAGTACTTACCTATTACGTGCCAAGCGTAAAAATAACTTAATTAATAAATGAATTTTTAAAGTCTAAATTCATTCCAGGAAATTAACAATTAACAATCTCCAGAAAAAGAAACAAAGATGATTCAACAATAATGTGGGGTATTCCAGCAGAAAGGTTGAAGTTTGTTTAAAAAGTACAAATATCTATGCTCATATTACAAGTCATCAAACAACCAGTATATCTAATGTATTGAGCCATTCTCACATGTTTAAAACCAAACCAGTAAGGCCAAGCAAAGTGTTTTGACTGATCACCGACGATACCTGTAGCGTTTAAAGTTGAAATATACGTGCAAGATTCCACGCTCGAATGTGCATTTGAATCCCTTCTTGTGTGAATACTCCCATTCTTTGTTAACGATGCGAAATGCCTGTTGAAAAATTGATAGTATCGTCAAGATGTGTGCCATTAATAAGAATATGCAGTAAAAAAGAAAACACGGTTTATGTTGTAGAATAGCAATGTGCTTTCTATTCTGTCTTGTTTTAGTCACCAAACTCTTTTTGTTCATAGGTTACTGTTATTTCAAATGGTTTATTATGAAAAAAACCATGTTATCACGTTTTTTGTGTTTTTGTCCCTCCATGTTATTTTTTTCCATAAAAGTCCTCAAGTTAATTTTTTCTTCTTGGTTTAGTATCATTTCGACATTAGAACCCGGTTTTTCAGTTTTTTAAAAACCCGGTTTACTAATTATAACCGGGTTCTAACGCCTAAATTTCACCTAAACCAAAAAGAAAAAAATTAACTTGAGGACTTTCATTAAAAAAATAACATGGAGTGACGAAAACGCAAAAAACGAACATGTTGGTTTTTTTCATAATAAACTCTATTTCAAATCTTGTCTCACTGTAAGTGACTGGGATGGATAATCAGGTTAAAAATACACCTATTATCATACGTAATAATGTCAACTAATTATATGAAAATATCATTACTTTATGAACATATATCTACAAAACCATTGATTAATTCTCTAGATTTTTGTTAAGGAAGATCAAAGTAACAATATGATGTATTTTCATATAATTAGTTGACACATCATACGTCGACATGACACAGAATTATGCAGGTCCCGCATGGAACCGATTATTCTAGAAAGCATATGCAAAATCATGTTGAGACTTACGATGTCCTCATATGGAGGTCCCGCATGGAACCGAATTATGCAGGTTTCAGCGCTGTCACCGTCCTTCTCTATAGTATAGATAGGAGCTTTTGTTTTGTCTACGAGATCCGGGTAAAATATGTTGAACTTGTACCCTTGTACAATCTTTGGTGGGGGATTGTCGTGATCGTAGTGAGTCTGGTTGTATTTGTTCCACTCGTATCCGGTGTGCACTCGGTTGAAATACTTTGGTTTTCTAGGTCGATATTTGTCATGCCACCAGTATACCTGTAAACCAGATCCACGTGTGAATTTTATAAGCGTAATTGTTATTTCTTTAGCAACCAACTATCAAAAATGTCGATTTTTGACTTTTTGCAACACCTTTTTTTCTCATTAAAGTCCCTTCAACGATGATGTAGTTTCTACGACGAAGTCCTAAACATTATTGGTAACACCAAAGTTCCTAGGCTTCATTTATTTGTTACAGGTAAGTGAAAATAGGGGCTTTTTGGTTGGACAAGAAAAGCAAAGTTTGAGGACTAAGTCGAATGTAAACACAAGATCAAACAGCATCATATAGCAACGAACATTAACCTCTTTCTTATTTTGGTAATCAATTTTTTTGTTATCACTTAGGTCTCTTAAACTTATTAAATTTATTATTTAAGGAGAGATATTTTATTTTTGTCACTTAGATCACTAAACTTTTATTTATTTTATGAATAAATGGTGTCATGTGACAAAAATAATTAGGATTTTTAGAAGCTTAGTGATGCAAGTGACAAAATTTGAAGTTGATTACCCAAAATGGGAAAGATGTGAAAGTTGATTGCTATATGATGCCATTTGCCCAAATATTAACTAAATTTCGCACAACTTGAACAAAAAAATAGGTTTAGGATAGCGTGTATAAATAAAATTTAGGGACTTCAAAGAAAAAAGGTTGATTGATAGACTAAAATGGGCATTTTTGATAGTAGATAAAAGGGTTTATTATGAAAAAAACCAACATCTTTTCACGTTTTTTGCGTTTTCGTCCTTGCATGTTATTTTTTCCATAAAATCCTCAAGATAATTTGTTCTTTTTGGTTTAGTGAAATTTGGACATTAGAACCCGGTTTTTTAGTTTTTTAGAACCCGGTTTACTAATTATAACCGGGTTCTAATGTCCAAATTTCACTAATCCAAAATGAAAAAATTAACTTGAGGACTTTTGTGAAAAAAATAACACAGGGGGACGAAAACACAAAAAACATGAAAACATGTTGCCTTTTTTCATAACAAACCCTAGATAAAAATACTAATAACCCAACATTATAGGATAATAAAAAAAAATCAATTCTATGAGCAGAACATAAGACAGAGATCAAAGAGAAAAGAACCTGTGAGTCGACATTGACTTCATCGCTGTTTCCAAAAACTTCGTCACCATTATCCATGGCTCCCATTGCTTTGACCGCTCTCATTTCCAGATTATCCTCAGTTGGGGGTGGACGTAAAGCCATTGCTTCTTGCAATTTTCTCTGCTGCTCTTCCCGTACAGCCATACGTTTTTCTTCCTGTTTACAGGACACAAATTTGTTATCGTAATCAATACCTAAAAGCAACAATACATTGAACAAGGAGTGCGTATGTTGCTTACCAGCATCGCCCTATCCTCATCAGGGTCAATTGCTTCTTCATTTTCTTCACCGTGTAACAATTCAGGTGAAAAAGAACCAGCTTCTTCCTCCTCGATTGGGTCATCTTGCGTTATTAGTTCGGGAGAGAGAGCCGCTTCATAGTCTGTATGCAAAAGAAATCGTAAACAAATGTCATTCAGAGTTCGAAGCAATAATCCTTGGAGATACTTTTTGATTGAATACAATTGTCCATGGTCCATACCATTTAGATCATGATCAGATTCTTCCTCCACTTCCGGTGAAACAGTTTTGTCTCTTTCCATGTCCCCATAGCTCCCAGCCGGCTGCTCGAGACGTTCTAAATGCTTACGCAACATCTTATTGTGAATTTCCTTTAAGGAAGCCTACAGACACAGCCAAATAATATTAGGAGACAGGAATCGGGAAACAGAAGCCTGATTGCATGAAGACAGAAAATTTCCAGACGGTGATAACTAATACCTTTGCTTTATAGATGTGAAGACGTTTAAGAACAGCTTCCCAATACTCGACAACCTTAGCAGTGCCGGAACGCATCTGTGACTCAATTTGGGACTGAAGAGCTTCTAGTGCAGTGAATGATTTTCCATCAAGAAGTTTCTTTACATCTGCCTCGATACTTGAGTGCAAACCCCGTTCTTCTGCAAGTAGCTCTGCCGGTGGTTGTTCCCCTCTGACTCTAGCTCGATCCAGTGTATCCTTTTTACGCGCCTCAGCTAATTCCCAGTCACAAACCACTAAAAGCGCCTGTTTAATTAATGATTTGATTGAGATACTACGTAAAAATCAAATTTTAAAAAGATGCATCGTGAAAGTGGACTTATTTTTGTGGTAGGAACGGAGAAACATATTACCTCCCAATATTGTATGTGTGTTGGTGTTCCTCTGTCCAAATCTAGATGCATTTTAATATCCTCATGAAGCTCTTCCATCTCTTTAACTGTCAAACCCTGTAAATGAGAATGCACTTGTGAGAACCATGAACATGAATGGTGTAATCAAGTCAAGCCAAAACGTAAGCTACTCAAGACTGACTTGAAAAATATTTGATATCAACTCAATTTAAGTTGAGGTTGAATATTAATTTACAAGAACATGAAGCTCGCAAACCTTATCAATCTAATGTTAAATTACATTTTTACCCTTTGTGTATATTTACATCATTACCCTTTTACAGCATCAGCTCATGTGTATTCTATTAATCCTTTTTTATACAAAGTCGAATCAATGTCAGATTGACTGGTCAAGTTAAACCGAGCTCAAAAACACTGTTCACTTCATCGAGATCGAACTCAAGCATGAAAATAAAGAATAAATCAAGCTTCAGTCACAATTCAAGCTTTTTTAGTTGTAGTGTCGAGTTGAGCTCAATCTTGACACTATATCAGTTTCACTTGCTTGATACGTCCCTACATGAAATTAACCCACATCTATATAACACAAAGAACAAGTACATCTGAGTTTAGACACAGAAATAAGTAATGCAGCACAAGAACCACATAAAAGACTTAAGAATGTGTACCTTAAAAACCATGTATGGTTCCTCTAACTCTACATCGAATTCATCAGAAGGATTAACATGCTTTGACAGTATATCAATTGGCTTCATACGCCCCTCACGCAACCGTATTTCGGATCGAACTTTGCTTTGATCAAAATGAAACTGTAACGACATATGTTAGTGTCAGCTTAGAATAATTAAAAGACAACACGACAAACTTGTAAATGAATAGAAGTGTATTACAATGTATAAAGAAAGCAATAAATCACTCTACCTCTTCTTCCTTCTTCTCCCAGTCTTGGAACTCGGCCCGAGCACGCTCTCTAGCCAGCAAGGCCTGCAAAGTGCAAAACAATGGGTATCAACTTATAAGCTGTCACCAACTGAGAAATACAAACAAAAGTAAAATTTAGTAATTGTAGAGGATAAAATTGTAAAAACCCTTGTTAGAAAGTCCTAGAGGAAGAAGAATGATAGAGGTATGGACTAACGTACCATCTCCTCCTCATGTTGTGCTTTTTCAATGGCCCTTTCCTCCCTTCTCTTTTTGACTTTTTCTATTTCAGCCTGTAATATTATGTGAAAATAATTCGATAAATATCAAAACAGAAATATATATCAAAAAGTATTAGATGCAATCATTAGGCTTGGGAGTTACATACCATCCTTTCTTTCTGTCTCTTCTTTTCAGCTTTCACAGAGAACATGTCAAGAGGAGCTCCTTGTGTAACATCTCGCTCGATCTTCTTTCTCCACACAAACCTTCAATCATAAATCGATAATCCATTAATACCATTTGTAATAAATACTAGGTTCTGCCAACTATAAATTTAAGGATTGGCTTACAACCTTGTGGCCATGTGGGAAATGAAAACCATAGTTGCCATGACATTTTAAAAGTTATACGATGCAGCATGTTGCAGATAAACTAAATGGCACGTCTATATATGTATGCTATCATAAACTATTAATTTCATCCCACACACCATAAATTTTGCAGTAGACTAATCTGTAGCAAAACATCAGTGAAACATTGGGAAATTCTGAGATAGATTCACTATGATGTTAGAGATTTTAGCTTATGTCATAGCCAATGAATTTTTAATTTGCTTTTGTACTTTTCTTAACAGGTAACCATGATAGGCCATTTTGTTCAGGTAAAAAAAAATCAGATAGGCCTTATGGCAAATATTAATCAAAGAGACAACGTTTTATGACTCAAACCACACACACCTGGGTAACTGGGTTTGGGTATTAATTTCCAGGTCTAGTTTTGCAAAACTCTGGGCGGCCAAGTACTCGGAGATTATTCGGTAATGGACCATATGCCGAGGCGACTCGGGGGTAATCCGGCTAGAAAGGATGATGAAATTCTGTTTTTGCAAAAAGGACATGAAAATCGATATTTAGGCTGATAAAAGATCATGAGATACTGTTTTTTTACCAAGAAAGAATCATGAAATTCAATTTTTACATTCTTAATTAGTCACCGATGCCCTTTTTTTTTATCAAAATTTAATATTATAATCTTTTCTCGGCGTAAAAAAATTTCATGTTGCCTTTATCGTCAAATTTTGAAATTTATGTAACCTTTCTTGGCACTTTACCCAATTAAAATTCATGTTTAAAGCATTTGAAGTTCTTAACAAGTATGTTAGTGTTATTAAACTTACTACTTGGGTTGATGGGTTCTATGAACAAATTTATATATATATATATATATATATATATATATATATATATATATATATATATATATATATATATATATATATATATATATATATATATATATATATATATATATATATATATATATATATATATATATATGTATATATATATATATATATATTATGAGGACCGTGCTTAAAATGAGGACGGCAAGAACCAATGAAATTGCTAGAATTTGTGAACAACCAATAGGATACAAGGTGGCAAATTTGTAATTATTATAGTTTTATACCCCTTTTAAAACATCTAGAGGGCAATTCCGTCATTTGTGCACCATTATATTTTTAGCAAATATATGTCATTAATTAGGAGGAATCAAATATATAGATGGATTTAGAGGTTTTGGACGGCAGCACTGCTGGTTCACGATTAACGGCGGCACTACTGGTTCAGAGATTCATGACGGCAATGCTGGTTCACGATTCACAGCGGCACTGCTGGTTCACGATTCACGGCGGCAGTTAGGTGATTCACGGGTTTCAGGCGACGGATGGCAGAAATATCAGAGGTTGGTGGTTCACGGCGGCAGACAGTGAGGAGCAAAGCGTGGTTCACGGCGACATGCATTGAGTAGATGGATGTGGTTCACGGCGCTATAAGTGAGAAGTGCGTCCGGCTCAGGGTTTTGCCGAGTGGTTCACGTTGGTTAACGGCAAGTGGTTCACGGTAGTTTACTGTTAGACGGCAGAAGGGTTTTGTGAGAGACGAGTCTGGTTGGTGGTTAACGGCAAGGTGCACGGTGCACGGCTGGTGGTTCACGGCTGGTTGATTCATGGCAAGGTGCACACTACGGACTTTGATTCACGACGGAAGCGAGTGACGAGTGGTTCATGACTTCACGGTGAGTGACGAGTCCAAGGTGTGGTTCACAGCGGTACAAATTGGGAGAGTCAAAGTGGTTCACATGATTGAAATTTTGTGAACCCTCCAAATGTTCACAACTGAGATTACAATATATTAAGAAAGTGAATATGGATGTTGATATATTTAATTTTTGAAATTGAAATTGATCTATGTTGACCGAGCTTTGTGTTGAAAGCTGTCAATTGGATTTAAATTTTGAAATTGATATATTTAAATTTTTTTCTTAAAAAAAATATTAGTCATGTTACCATATATATAAATGTTGTAAATATCCATAATGCCCTTTAAGGTGAGAGAAAGCTATTGCTTACGTGGCGATCTTTTATTACATCCACTCCCTATATATGTGTGTGTGTGTGTGTGTGTGTGTGTGTATATATATATATATCAATGTTGTAAAACTCGCTAGGCACTACCGGCCAGCCGGGGACTAGCGACTAATCGGCTAGACGGGGAGTAGTCGGATTAGAAATTTTATAAGTAAATTTTAAAATTCTCTGCTATATAATAAAATATTTATGTATGTACTTCTTAAGTGAAAATAATAAAGCAAAATGTACAAGTCTCCATTGCACTTTATGAAATTTTAAAGAAATTTAAAGGGTAGTTTTTGAAAACCTAAAAATGAAAGGGGTAGTTTTTGAAGACCTAGGCAAAGACAAGACAACAAAAGAACAGTCAGGCAGCTCGGGCCAATTACTATACGTTCTTACCTCTCCCTCTCCCTCTCTGCACCTTCTCCCTCACCCTCTTTGCTACTGGAACCACAAGGTTCATGAGAACCACCACCACCATCAACAGTCAGGCTAGGAACCCAAGCAGCAACAACACCACCAACACAGCAGCAAGTGCAACACTACTGCCACTACCCCTCTCTCTCTACCCCTTTCTTGTCTTTGAAAATGGTCCATATCTACAATCTGATGATCAGATGATACAATCGATCTCATAGAGTGCGATGATCAGATCTAAAATCCGATGGTTTTATTAGACATTTGACTTTGACCGATTTTGACCAGCCCGACTTGGACCACCTGGTACCGATTTGGACCACCTAGCACCGACTTTGACTGCCTAGCACCAACTTTCACCGCTACCGCCTAAGGAGTCCTATTTTGCCCTTATCAGAGCGTCATATGCCCAACTACCGACTAGTCCAATTTTTACTACACTCATATTGACGAAAACCCATTACCCAAAAAACCTCCAAAAGGATGACGGTCAGATTTTTTAAAGAGCCAGGGGGCGTTTGGTTCATGGAATTCCTGGGATTTGCATTTAAAATCTTGTGTTAGGTTCGCATATTTCAGTAAGGATTTAAAATCTCAAGATTTCTTAAATCTCTTCCTTTTTTGTTATTTAAAAACCCAGCCTTCTCCTTAGGATTTTAAATATCATTTACCTTGCATTCTTCATATTAGCAAATTTTCCCTAAAAGATAATACAGATTCTTTGACAGAATTATGATAAATGCAAATGCTTCATAATGCAAATCCCAAAAAAAAAAAAAAAACAAAAAAAAAAAAAAATCTGTGAACCTGCCTTCCCCTAAATAGCAGGCCAAGGAATTAAGTGCCCTCAACCAAAATGATCAACTGATCATTCATTCTTATCAACTTGGATGGATCCTTCCAATCTTTAAATGATCTTATGTCCACATAATCTAAAACCACACCTTACGTATTGAACAAACCGCATGTAGCTCCACATAAGCACATGTTAATCTCCTTTACGAAATAAAGAATAAAAGGCCACTCAACCACCTAGTTCTGCTTAATGCTTTATATAATGGAACTAAAAGCTTAGAACAGTTAACTTGTTGGCAAGGGAAACAACCCGAGAATCTCACTGTTCATCTCAGTATAATGGTACTTAAACCTCTAACTGTTTGACCTGTATCCTAACTAATATATAAAATATCTAAAGCTAAAACATGTCCAGATGGATAAGGTAACCCTAATTCAATGAGAAACACAGAGGCACAGAGAAACTATTCACTGGGCAAGAACATGAATTAGATTTAGATAACAAACAATATTAAGCAAAATTTAACACCAAATAAACCAACCTACAAAATTTTGTCAATAATTACACAACTAACTACATCAATAGATCTTACATGTTTACCTGGATATTTATAATAAATTAATAAGCAACATTAAAGAGTGAAAGAACAAAAAAAAAAAAAAATAAACTTACTTCTCATTGAGATTGGAATCACCAAATGGATTGGAGTCATTCGCATAACCATATACATTCTGAGACTTAAGCTTCTTTGCCACTTTCATTGCCTAAAAAACCAAAAGCAATCAAGTTCAAGTTACCGGACATTGTACCATCGAATCCAATCAGCAGAAGTTATTTTCATGTAAAATCCAAACCTTTTTCTGAGCTTTCTTAGCTAGATACTCAGCAATCTCCTCCTCACTAATCTTCTTTGAAGATCCTCTCCGTCTCTTTTTCCTATCATCATCAGAATCGTCCGAGTCAGATTCCCGGCGCCGGCTGCGCTTGCTACTGCGGCCACGGTCTTTGCTTCGTCCCGACGAACGTCTTCGGGGAGAAGAATCATAGCTGTCGGATTCATAAGAGACGGATGGTGAATCATCATCATCATCAGAGGTTTTTCTTCGTTTGGATTCTTCTCTCTTGCTCCTCCTACTACCCATTTTTTTTTTTTGCCCTAGGTGAAACCTTCCGAAAACCCTTGTGAGTGAGATTTTGCGTTGACTGGGGCACGAATGAAGATCGCCGATGGGGACAATTGGGGTTATGCGGGGGACTCGCGATAGCTGCCGATGGGGCGACGGAGGGTCAGGGAAGAAGGCGTCGGATGAATCGTGCAAATGGGGAAGAACGGTGTCACATAAATTCATAAACAAGAAAATGTTTAAACAGTAAAAATTTATAAATAACCTATCTAACCTAGTATTACATGGATAAATTTTAATAAATAATTGGTTATATAAAGTTTATGTAAACATAAAATTAAAAAAATATATAAATCTTAAATATTATTAAAAAAAAATACAATAATAATATTATATTTTATATATGTAATAATAATATTTAATAGTAGTTACTTAATGTTTATATATATTTTATTACAATAAATAAAATGTTATAAAATATGATTTTATTAATATTTTATTATTTATGTTTTACTTATATCTAATATTGTTTGTGATCTTTATTTATGTTTAATTTTTTTTTAAAATTTATATTAGTGACCCACGTATTACGTGGATATTTTTAATAAATCTTATTAACATAAAACACATATAAAGTAAAAAGTAAAAAACATAAAATGATAGTTATTTAAAATATATAAGAATTCCATTATTATTAGTTATAACTATTATTTTTTTAGTTTTATAAAAATTATGAACAGTAGCTACTTTTATATTTATAAATTTATATAAATTAATTGAAATAAATTGATATTTTAAATTATATATAACATATTATTTATTTATCTATTACAAGAATAAAAATGATATAAATATGTTTTTACAATCATCTTTGGTCAAATATTTAATAATTTTGTATAATATGTACGTATTTATCTTAAGATATTTTTGATATATTCAATTAATCAATCACAAACACAGATATCAAACAATTAATAACAATGAGAAACACTAACCGAATGATTTGATTGCACAATATTGAATTACAGAATGAGAGAAAAAATGAACACTGTTGACGTAGCCGTACAATTCAATTCCATGCAAAATAGAATTTCAGATCCGTACCTTTGTACAACATTTACTATTTATACAAAAAGTCATAACTATGAACTAATTACAATTCAACCCCTAGACTAGTTATTTTCATCAACTAAATAATATCCAACAATCTCCCCCTTTGATGAAAGATAATCGGTCTTCAGTTTGTTAGCCAAGCTTCATCTCAAAACAACGAATACTTCTTCTGTTCGATAACCTCCAGTTAATCTTTGAAATAAACTCCACAATCAGTTTTCTGTCACTAACACTTAAAGCACCCTTCCTCGTCTTTCTCTTCTTGTCAGCAGCTAGTTTACCTTTCAAGTCAGTCAATACTTTCTGTAAAGTCCCATCACAAAATTTGTTTAATTCAACACTTCGCATAACTTTCAGCTTTTGATCTTTGTCTTTGTAAATCACAACGGGATGCTTTGCCATAACCACTTGAAATTCTTTCAAATTCTCCATGTACTTGATAAAGCGATTAGGCGCAGTGATATTGATCTTCCTCATACCTCTCTCAACACAAATTTGCAGATCTTGCACTGACATGAGCACCAGTTTGGTGTGCATGAAGTAAAACAATGTCTTAAGTGCAAATTCTACACTGTTCCTCTCTTTTATTTCTACACAATTCGTCAAAAAGATCCTCAATATCCACCAAATTCATACCAACATATCTGCCTCGGTGAAAACGTATGTATTTTCATCTGTATAGGTCACCGTGAATGTAGGATAAAATACTTTCACAAATCGATCCTTCTCAATCTTCACCAGATATACTATCCTGAATTCATTTCTGACCTTTTCAACCGGTTGAGCTTTCTTTTGTAGAAAACTGGCATAATTCACCAAATTTGGCATGTTAGGCTCCAACACTTTGAACAACTTCAAGAACGTGCAAGGTGCTTGCTTCTTACAAAATATCTTCTTCTCAAGATGATCTTCTAAGTACGGAAGCTTATTTCTTTTTCTGATGTACTCAGCAGATTGTTTCGCAGATAAATCTAACACCTTTATCTTTTTCTTACTTACTTCATCTTCATTCAGCAGTGTAAGCATGTCATTAATTTCTTTCTGGACTACCTTCTGCACTTCAAATCTTAACTGATGTTGTCTTTGGGATTCATCAGCCAAAATGTAATGATTAAAAAATTAATCCATAAGCTCTACTTCATTCAGCTCTGACATTGCAGGAGGCATCACATTTTCAATTGGAAAGGTATCCAATTCTTCTTTGACTGTAACCGTCACCTCGGGCTTTTCAACCGTTGGCGTCGGTACATCATCTTTCAAGATCTGCTCAACCAATTCTTCTTCCTCTTCTATCCTTTCATATCGTCATCATCAGACATCTCAATTTCTTTCTCAACCTCCCCAATCATCAATGCTTGACCTTGTTCCTAATTATCTGAATCATCATATTCTTCAAAATTATATATTCCTGATTGAATACTTAAAGGAACTGGAACATCTTCATAAAGAATCAATTCCAGCTCACTTTGAGCATCAACGGGTTTTTCTTTTGAGCTTCTAGTTTCTCCAGCCTCTTCACCTCCTATCTCTTTATCTTTCTCAGGATAAGTGATCATCAAAATTCCAGTATCCTGTTCTCCAAGCTTCCTCCTCTTTTCCCCCTCATGAAGAGCATCATCGGAGTCATCGTCATGCTCATCATGTTTCCGTTTAGTAGCAGAATCTTGTGCTTTGCATGTTTGCTCAACAGCAGATATTCTTTCTGACATTGCTCCCAAAGCAGTAACTACTGTACTCTCCAGTCCAATCATTCTTTCTCTCATCTCATCAAACTGATCAAAAACAAAGTCTATAAGCTCATCAATAGATTGTTGTGGATCTCTTTTTTTTAACTCCTTCAGCAACATTCTTTCCATTTAACAACTTTTGAATATTTGACATTTGATCCATCATCTCTGACAATTGATTTGTCATTTGAGTAGAAACTCCAGCAATGGCTTCATTGAGCTTGTCTTCATTGACAAAGGGTGACATTCTAACCACTGGGTCACGTGGACTTCCAGTTGACACAATAGTAAAACTTGTAAAAAGAACTTCTGTGTGGCCAGTGCTCAGAGATGGCAATGTTGTAGCTCTGACTGGACTTCCAACCACTTCAAGCGAAGGAGCAACAGATGCTTCCAACACTATGGTTGTTTTGGCAGGGACACTCAGTCCTTCTGCACTTACTTCAACAAATGAAGTCGACGCAAGTGTCCTAGAGTGTATAGGAATTATGACTTGTGCTTGAGATGAAATTGTACACCTGGGTAGCTGTGTACTGGTTTCAATATCCATAAAATCTAAAGGATTTAAGGATAGATCTTGTGTAATATCCTGGTGAGAAAATGAAACACCTTCTTGTTAAGAAGGTGAGTGGCTGGTGGGGTGTGCAATTGCCAGTGGGATACTGACTATTTCAATGCTAACTCCTATATGGGAGCTAACAACAGATGTGGCTAAATCCCGACTTTCTGGGCTAGGTATCTCCCTCACACTCGACCTTGCAATCTCAACAACATCAATTTCTGGTAACCTTTCAGATTCAGAAAATTGAATCATACCAGCACCTCCCTCATTATCATCATCATCATCATCATCATCATCATCATCATCATCATCATCATCATCATCATCATCATCATCATCATCATCATCATTATCAGCTCCTTCATTACCACATTCAACAAGATTTGACAATGTTCTTTCAGAGTCAAAACTCCTCTCACCACCCCACTCTTGCTCCATAACTCCCTCAATCTCTATTTGACTTCCCTGAACATCAGCCCCTTGCTGATGTTCCTCCACTCCTAAAACTCCCTAGGTAAGAAAACCCGGTTCCTGGGTTTCTATAGGAGCATGATCAATTCTATAATTTCTTACACTCTCTGCTTCTTGATCAGCATATATAAGTAATGACTCAGGAATCGGCAAAACATTTGCATTGGGTGCATCTTCAACGCTGTGAAGGCTCATCATTACATAATCCGGGCATTTCTGAGCATTTGATCTCTTTGGTATTTGCTCATTCACCCTCAGAATACCCCTAATCAAAATTTGGATTAAACGTTGAAGCGACACAAATTTCTGTGCTCTGTTGGTTGTCTTTGCCAAAATCACCTCCTTGAGATCTTCCCATATGCATTGGGCATAATAATAGTGTTTATTAAATGCAATGCCGTGAAAAATCCTTAAACAGTGAATGCTGCCTCTATCAATTCATGTATGCTTTGAGGGCATACACTGTTGAAAATGCCAAACAGTGTATACCATTCACCATTCAAACCGTTTCGATGAAATTTTGAGCTCTTTGGCAATGGTTTGGAGTAGCCCAGACAAATGAGATCATGACATAGCTGATCATCTGATACGAAATCTTCAAAATCAGCCAGGAATAAGTTGTGACGAAGTCTGACAAGTGTGATCTTTGCCTTGAATTGATCTATAGTCACTTTAAAATGGTGATTTCCATCGGCAGGTACAAATTTTACGGTATGCCAAAATTGGTTCAGATATACCAAAGGAATGTTTGGTTTGTACTTCAAAAGGTATCCAAGAGGGTGACCATTCAGGATGTCCACAATGATAAGATGGCTGACTTTTATGACTTTGGGATCAAATTTGTGGTTATTGTCCAACATGGCTAAACAGTATTTGGATTTAATAAGTTGGGTTTCGGGGATTGGTGATGAAGGTGATGGTCGGGTTCCGGAGGCTGATTTAACTGGTTTTTAGACCAGTGTATGATTGGATGATGAATGTGAATATGAAGAACTAGAATTTTGGGTGTGGGCTTGAGATGCCTTTTATAACCTGTAAAAATAACAAACATTTTAGGAATGTCAGGTAAACAAATTTTAATCCTGCAGATAGAAAAATAAAACATTTAACTAGGAATTAGAAAAATATGTGTTTTACTTTCTAAAGCATCGGGATTCCAGACAATAATAATAAAATATTATTGTTAAAACTCCAAAGTCAATCATTAAGAGACCAATGTTAATAAAACACAAATTTTAAAAATTTCTTGAAAAATGTGAAATTTTTCTTAAAAATTAGAAGTCCACCACACTTAGAAAATTTTTTGAAAAATTTGACATGAAGCTCGAATGATTCAGGAAATTCCTCGGGTGACATAGAAGTCAACTCGAATGACATGTGAATCAAACTCGAATTGAAGTTAGATGTTTCTCGAATGAAGTAACATCCAACTCGAATGAACCTTGAAGTTTCTTGAATGAATTAACTTCCAACTCGAATGAACCTTGAAGTTTCTTGAATGAATTAACTTCCAACTCGAATGAAAAAGAAACTTTCTCGAATGTAAGAATGAGTCAACTCGATTAAGGAAAGGATTTTATTGAATGACATGTGAATCGAGTTGACAAAAGCAGAAAATATTCTGTCATTGTC
Source organism: Centrapalus pauciflorus (assembly GCA_020465985.1). NCBI lineage: Eukaryota > Viridiplantae > Streptophyta > Magnoliopsida > Asterales > Asteraceae > Centrapalus > Centrapalus pauciflorus. Next base: position 264,630 of record JAANYP010005076.1, read on the forward strand.
TAACCAACTCGAATGAAAAAGAAATGTTCCTCGATCAAGGCATTGACTCAACTCGGATGAAACACAAAGTTTCTCGGCCCATGTTTCAATCGAGATTGATGATTTGAAAAAAATTCTAACTCCTAAGAATGATCAACTCGATTAACAAACAAGCCTTTCTCGAATAATGTAGCATCCAACTCGATCTAAACTAATACTTTCTCGAACAATTCATCATCCAACTCGATCAACACTGAATTTTTCTCGAATCAAGGTTTGACCGAGTTAAAACTTATTAAACTTTTCTAAGTCCTAAACATCACTGAAAATTCAAAAATTGATTCTAGATGTATTTTGGCCAAACTTTTTACATGTGCCCACTCGAAAAGTCTTTTTAAACACTTTTCCTTTACTGAAGTTTGTCCAAAAAACAACATTTAAGCAACTAAAATCCAATTTTCGGATTTTCAAGAACTCGAAAAGTTTGAAACTTCAAAATCAAAATTAAATAATGTGTGTTTTGAAATAGAACTTGAAATTTGATTTTCAAGTTCATATAAGCTTTATGAATCGAAACACACTTTCAATTTCAGATAAAACCAACAGAATCAAAATAACATAAAAACACACATCGAAACACCATGAACATACACACTAAACAGAAATGAACATTAAAACTCGAAAAATAATCTGAAAATTATAACAATGTTAGTAAAAACATAAAAACTTACAAATTTCGTTTCTGATCTTGAAATCCAACTCAGATATTTGGTTACATCGTGATGAAGAAATTGAGAGAAAATTTTGAAGAGGATAGTGAAGAGTGTTCATATTTCGAAAAACTTGAATTTGAATTTGTAATTCAAATTTATAGTCAACTTCTATTTGAAAAACCCGACCCACCTTGAACTTTAAAATTTTGAAACCATTCTCTCGTTTGAAACAAGTAAGCCCATTTAACAAAAAAATATATATATATTACACACACACAACTAATAAAAAATAAAAAACAAAACTAAACAAATTATCTACTAACAAAAATATAAACAATTAAAAAAATTTTAAAATGAATAACAACAAAAAAATATGTAACTAAACAGAAAAATAAAAAAAATATTATAACAAAAAATTTGCTCCCCTTTAAAATTTGCATCTGAGCTCCCCCTCAGATATATATCACTTTTTGTAACTGCTCCACCTACAATTAATCAGATACAAAAAAAAATTTATCAGATATACAAATATCAGATAAAATTTTTCTGTTTGCTCCCCCTGCACATGATAATCCAATTCATTAAATCTCAGAAATATTAAAACTTTTAATTCACATGAGATTAACAACAATTTTAATCAAATAAAAAATTGTAAATTTAAAATTATATTGTGTAACTACTGAATGATTAAATCTAACGATTTAACATACTTAATTTGTTATTAAAAAATTGAATCGTTTTTCATTAAAGGTTTTGGTAAACAAATTAGCTAGTTGATATTCAGTGGGTACAAAATATAATTCTACATTACCATTTTATACATGATCTTTTATAAAATGATACCGGATATCAATGTGCTTAGTTTTTTAGCGTTGCACCGGATTTGAAGCTATTGCTATTGCACTTTGTGAATCACGGTAAATGGGAATCTTTTGTGGTGTAAACATGTAGTCTCTGAGTTGGCTCTTCATTTACAATACTTGTGAACAACACGATGATACTGCAACGTATTCAGCTTCTGCCGTTGACAGAGATACACAATGTTGCTTTTTGGATGACCAGCAAAAGGGTTTGTCACCAAGAAATTGTACTGCTCCTGATGTGCTTTTCCGATCCATTTTGTCACATGCATGATCAACATCAGAGAATGCAGTTAATGTAAAATATGATTCCCTGGGATACCACAAACCTAAGTTTGGAGTTCCTTTCAGATATCTTAAAATGCGTTTGGCAGCAGCCAAATGTGATTCTTTAGGATGTGTCTAATATCTAGCACAGACACAAGTAGCAAACATAATATCCGGTCTACTGGTAGTTAAATACATTAATGACCTAATTATCCCTCGATAATGAGTTACATCAACAGGTTTCCCTGAGATGTCCTCATCGAGTTTAGATTTAGAATCTGGAGCCATGAGAGTTTTCATGGGTGTACTGTTGACCATGTTAAATTTCTTTAACATATCCTGAATGTATTTAGACTGATTGATGAAAATGTCATCGCTCAGTTGTTTTACTTGTAGACCCAAGAAAAAATTAATTTATCCCATCATGCTCATTTCAAACTTTTGGGACATTAAAAATGCAAACTTTTTTGCAAAACTCAGTATTTATAGACCCAAATATTATATCATCCACATAAATCTGAATGACTATGATATCGGGACCCTGGCGTTTTATAAATAGGGTTTTATCCACTGCACCTTTGTTAAATCCACATTTCAAAAGATAATTTGAAAGTGCATCATACCAAGCTCGATGTGCTTGTTTAAGGCCATACGGTGATTTGTCCAAAATATATACATGATCAGGCTTTGAAGGATCAGTAAACCCTTCGGCTGATATGTATATACTTCGTCAGTTAATTCCCCAAATAAAAATGCAGTTTTGACATCCATTTGATATAAAATAATTTTTTATGTGCAGCAAATGCTAAAAACATTCGAATTGCTTCAATCCTGGCAACAGGGGCAAATGTTTCGTCGTAATCGATTCCCTCCTGCTGGCTGTATCCTTTGGAAACGATGCAAGCTTTGTTTCGAATGATGGCACCGTGTTCTTCTTTCTTATTCTTGAAGATGCACTTCGTGCCAATGATAGACTTGTCCTTTGGTCGTTCCACCAATCGCCAGACCTTCAACCTTTCAAACTGATTTAGCTCTTCTTGCATAGCCACAATCCAGTCTGCATCCAGAAGAGATTCTTTCACTGTCTTTGGCTCAATCTTGCTTAAAAATTTTGAGAAGAGACACTCGTTCATGGTAGCTCTCCGGGTTTTTACTGTGGTAGAGGGATCACCAATTATGTTTTCTAGTGGATGATTCCTCATCCATTTGAATGTATGAGGGTAAGGTTGAAGTTGGTCTTGATTGGGATTTAAGTCCAGGTACAGAATTCGGGGATTTGTTTCAGAAGTTGATGGGATATTAACTGAGGTGGGGGTTTCTGAATTTTCAAAGTTCAAGGGGGTTTCAAAAGATTCTGGAGCTTGAATTGGTTGTACACTATCAACAAGTATGTGTACATCTATTATTGAAACCTCTCCAATATCTTCTGAAATTGGTTGATGCGAATGATCAGAGACTACGACCATATCTTCAGTAATCCTGTCAGGAACCAAAATTGGAACATTAGTTTTGGTCTTTTCAAAGTAGACTTCATAAAAATTTTCAAAAAGTTTATTTATATAATTCTTTTCATCATTAATCTTTGTTGACTTCATTGAAGTCGACTGTTTATGCTCGGGTCCTAAACTAATGTGTTCAGAAGCCATTACAACTCCTTCGTCGAATTTTACGTTTACGCTTTCGTTAACGGTCTTCGTTCTTTTGTTGTAGACTCGAAAAGCTATAGACTCTTTGGAGTATCCAATGAAGATGCCTTCATCCGCTCTCTGATTAAACTTTCCCAAGTTGTCTTAGTCATTTAGGATAAAGCACCTGCATCCAAAGACATGAAAAAATTCAACATTAGGGACTCGTTTATTTATCAGTTCGTATGGTGTCTTTCCAAATCTTTTGTTGATAATGGATCTGTTTTGAGTAAAGATAGTCGTTGCTACAACTTCAGCCCAAAGGAATAACAGTAGATTAGAGTAAGCCAGCATCGTCCTAGCAGATTCCACAAGCGTGTGATTTCATCGTTCAACAACACCATTCTATTGTGGGGTACGAGCTGCTGAATATTGATGAGTTATCCCAACAGAATTCAGAAATGTATCGAGTGACTTATTCTTGAATTATGTACCATTATCAGATCTAATGGTTTGAACCAATAGTTTCAGCTTGACTTGTATTTTACGAATGAATTCAATAATGATCTCGGTGGCATCAGATTTGGATCTTAGGAAGAATACCCATGTGTATCTTGAATAGTCGTCGACTATGACCAACACATATCTTTTCTTGTTAATGCTCTGTACTCGCATAGGCCCACACAAGTCCATATGTAGAAGTTCTAAAGCCCTAGTTGAAGAGTGTTCAACCTTTAACTTGTGAGAAGCTCGCACCATCTTCCCTCTTTCACAGGCGGCACACAACTGCTCCTTCTGAAATCAGAGAGTTGGTAACCCTTTGACTAAACCACCTTTTGCAAGATTGGTTAATTCTTTGAAGTTCAAATGTGATAGACGGCGATGCCACAACCATGATACTTTAGATGTTGCCTTGGATAGTAAGCATACATCTTTCTTCAATTTTATATTGGCTAAACTTATGGAGTACAGATTTGTTTTCCTATTCCCAGCAAGGATTTCCTTCCCTTCCCCAGATCTAATACTACACCGACTAGCCTTAAAGTTGACTTCTAATCCTTTGTCGCACAGTTGGCCGATACTGAATAGATTATGACCAAGACCATCAACGTAGAAGACCTTTTTAATTGTTATTTTGTCGTACTCCAGACTCCCATATCCCTTGATTGGACAAAATTGATCGTTGCCAAATCTTACCGTCCCACAAAATTTGTCTACAAAATTCGTGAGAGTTTCTCTCTGTCCGGTCATATGCTTGGAGCACCCGGAGTCAAGGTACCACACATGATTTACCTATAAATGAAAAAAGACGTGAGGTACCCACTTATAGTTGGGTACTTTGGAATTAGGTAAATCATGTGGTGAGTCTATAGACTTTTCAACTAATAACGTCTTCGACTTAGGAACCCACTTTTTAACAGTATTTTTAGGTATCCATTTCTGTACAGTTCGTTGTGGAACTGATTTTGAAATTCGCTTCTTTGGAACCTTTTTCTGTTGAAAAGTAGGAACCTTGTTCTTTGGCAACCATACAAGCATATCAGATTTATATACAGGTTTAGCATTTAACACATGACAATGAACAGAATTTAAAGAAAGCAAATCAGCACGAGAGTATTTAGCACAATGGTTTATCAGAAATTTTATTACAGACAGAATTATCTATGGGCCTAATCCCATCAGTAACATATTTTTCTTTTACTATCCACTCTTGTCTAATTCTCTTGTTTTTCTTTGCTTGTTGCTTCTTTCTCCAAACTTTCTTCGGTGAACTTTTCACAATACAATCTGACATAACAGAAAACGAGAATTAGTCACTTTAGAATGATCCTTATTCTGCAAAATCTTCTTACCTTGAGAAGTATGTGCTTTCTTTGTTGTAGAATCCTTTGATGAAGAGGATTCACCTTTTTCAAAATTTAGAGTCACAAAAGTAACTTTTGTTTCCTCCGTTTTCTTTTGTAAATCAGGTGAATTTACTGATTTAACCTTAGATTCTGTAGGTATTCTTTTCAGAATACTTACACGTTCTTTAGATTTATCAGCTTGTTTGTCATGTAGAGGTTTAACAAATTCATCAATTTTGACAAACATCTCCTCTAATGAGTTAAAATCAGAGTTCAGGATTGATAGAATCAAGTTTAATTAAAGGTTTCTGATCTGGATGAGGTTTGCTTTCAGGCTGATTTTTCAGTTTTATTTCCAAATCTTTTATTTCAGCCTGAAGCTTTTCATTTTCAGACTAAAAAGTTTTAATTTTCAATTCAAGATCAGATTGATTTTTTCAAGAATTGAGTTTGGAATATATGGCTTTTGAGTATAAGTAGTATTTTCAGACAAATCTTTTTCAAAATAAGTCTGAATATACTATTATGAAATGCAAGATTGTTGATAATTATCATTTAATTTGTTATAATCTAAGGTACTTTTCATTTTATCTGTTCTCAACCTTTTCAAATCTTCACCTGTATTTACTTCATCTGAAGCTTTCCTAAAAACCATTTGTAATCCTAAATTCATATATCTAACATCATATATAGTTGGTGAACACGAAATAGCTTTTGTTAGATATTTAGGATTTGTCCAACCTATACCTGATTTTGAATTATAAAATTTGGTATCTTTAGGTTGATTCAAATATATTGTTTGATCTGTTTGACATCTTTTAATAAACTCATCTTCCAAAGATCTGATTTTCTCACATAGCTTTGTTCGTTCATCAAATATAGTATGATATTTTACAGAATAACTTGATGATTCTAACTCGGCTAATTTCAGTCTTTCTATTAGCTCAGATATATTGTTGTTCGGTTTTTGAATTTCACCTTGAAGTTCATTGGATTTATCTTGTAAATCTGAAAATGCTCTTAATGCTAATCCATTATCCTTGGAAAATTCTAATACTAATGCATGTTCTTGACTCAATTTATTTTCCAAGGAATGAACATTTTTCTTCTCAATGATTTTTCATATATTTTTAGCATGCACTAGTACAAAATATGTCTTCCGTCACGTTAAAAAACCGTGGCCATAAACCTTTGGCCACATTTTTATTTTCCTTCAAATTGTAACCAAAGGTCGCATCACTTTTGGTACCTTGTCAGGATCTAAAGCTGAATTACCAAGACTAACTGATTTGAATTTATCAGAGTATAAATCAATAATCTTGCTTTGAATCAAAGTTTAATCAAGAAGTTTGCGGAATAACACTTAATTATTTTGACAAAAACTTTCAGAATCAATAATAAATAAACACACAGGAATTAATCAAGACTGTTTGTATTGCTGAATTCATCAATTACAATCACCTCTAATCTGTTTGATTAGACGAAGAACACAGACTGTTCTTAGGGTTTTACAACCTTAGAGGCTTATGAAAACTTAATCAATAAAGCAATTACAGACTCAAAATATGCAGAAAACTCCTATACAATAGAAAGACCTATTCTATGTATTTATATTGCTTCTTGATATGTTTCCTTGACGAATGATGACTTCTCTGATAGTAGATATGCTGGAATCTTCATGTAGATATCTTTTCCTGAAAATCAGCACTTTCTGTTTATGAAACTGTTGAGCAGCTTGAATCACTTGACAGCATGAGCAGAGCAGCTTGAGTTGTTTTGCTCTGGCAGCTTGAACTTTTACACTGGCAGCTCGAGTTTCTTCAACTAGCAGCATGAACTTTGAATTTACATTTAAAATCTACTAACAGTCTGAGAAGTCTAACTAACAGCTTGAACATACTTAAACTATTTCCCAACAATCTCCCCCTAACTTAAATTCTTTACACAAGACTTTAAGTTCTATAAAAAAAATGGAAATGAATAAGTAAACTGTTATTTACAAACCAAGGCTTTCAAAAACTTACAATTGTGCAAGTTTATGATCTATAGCCTTCAAAAATTCTTTCTTCATCTCTTCTTTATCACAAGATATCCTCACTGATTTTATTTGGAGCAGCATATCTTTTGAAAAATTGTAAAACTCAAGATTGAAGAAAATACCAGACCCATCTGTGAATTTGATTCTGTATGTCCTTGACTTGACAAATAGATCAATTTGCTTGATCTTTTTCCCTTTCTTCTCAGCATCTTCTATCTCTTGTCTTGCAAACTCAGGGTCAACCACTGTACTTAGATCTTTGATGAGTTGCTTGACTTGAGGAAGAGCAGACCTCACTTGTGTAACTGACCCTATAGTGTACATCTTTATCAATTCATCTCTGGTCAGCTTCTGTACTATCTGCCAAAAAGTGTCATACTCCTCTTCAGGTCCAGACTCTCTTCTGATTACAAACTTCATTCTCAAGTCACGGTCATCCAGTGACTTAGCAAACCAGTAGTTGATTTGAGGCTTTGTAAAATCATGCTGATCAATCAGCTTCTCTATCTCCATAGCCTTTTGTAGTTGTTGCTCAAAGAGCACTCTTTTAACCGATGAAGGAATAGAGACAACTGCTTGATCAGAGGGAGCAGGTGCACTGGCACCAGCTTCAGTTTGGACTGATTGAGTTGATGGTTGGACTTCTTGGGATGGTTGAGCTTCTGGAGAGACTTTTGTTCTCTTTCTTCTGTCCATCTCCTTGTCATGAATCTCTTGCAGCCTTTCAGTTGGCATGGACTGAGCCATTTTCTTTGGGATACCAGCTGCAAATGCAAAATTTATCAAAAATCTTCTGTGCTCAGCTTTGGAATGCCCTGTTGGCATTTTTCTCTTCATTGCTCATTGTTTAACCACAAACCCCTTTAGGTAGTCACCTAAGGTCTCATCATCATCCATTGGGGTTTGGGCTTGCTGATCCAATTCTTTGTCCTGTTCTTCTGCTATTCTTTTGGCAACTTCAGCATCAAAGGCAATTTGGGCTTCTTTGGAGGAAAATTTATGCTTTGGAGACTCAATGAGAATGCCCTTGCCCTTGTCTTTTGCAGCAGATGATGTAGATTGGACTGTACTTGATGGAGCTTGAATGCCTTCCCTGATCACAACTCCAGTGGCTTTTGAAGGAGCAGCATGAGTTTCTAGGCTAACAGCATGAGAAGCTGTTGGGACTGCTATCCTAGAAACTGGAACTGTTGGTGCTGCTTGGACTGTTGTTGTTGGAGCTGCTTGGACTGATTTGGGAACCTCCTGATTCTCCCCCTTTTTGGAAGCATTGGTTTGGTTAGAAGGACCCACAACCTTTGCCCCTTGGGTTTGAATCATCTGCTCTATTTTCATGATTTTATTTCCACAGAGGGTGAACCCTTTGTGAAGATAATCCATGCGCTTATTCTGAGCAGCCTCTGCCTGTTTTAGTGCAAAAATTTGAGCCCCCTGTGCAGCAATGATGGACATTTGATATTCCAACATGGCTACAACAGGTTTCAGCTTGGGATCCGTCAAGAGCATGAGTTGCAGACTTGTCTCAAGATCAGAAAACACCTGAGGTGCTTGTGATCTATCACTGACATTAAGACCAGAGGTAGAAACTTCTGGGCCCCTCTTTTCTTGGTTCTGGGGACTTCTAGCTTGTGTTTGCACACTTGCTGTTGCCATGGGCGTGGTCTTAGCTATGTTGGCACTGTCCTGTGCCTCTTGTGCAGAGACATCAGTAGTGCCAGCCACAGAACCCATATGAACCATCTCTGAAGAGATGTTCACCTCCTGAGAGAGGATGAGAGTTTCCTCAACTGGTTCCCTTTGGATATTCTGTGCAGAAGTATCCTCCTGCACAGGGATATATGGCTCTTGCTGATGGGAGGAGGAGGAAGGAGCTCCTGGTCCCCTTTTTCTTTTGTATATGTTTCTGAGTGGGCGTGTTGGCTGTACAAAAGGATCAGATAGAATATTTGTATCATGAGGAGTGGGTTGGGGTCCTGGGGGTGAAGCAGGAATGTTGGGCTGTGTCTGCTCAGGACCCTCTCCTCTGTTTCCTGGAATGATGTTCATCATTGCAGAGGGCAATGGAACATCTATACTTACAAAATTGGCACTTGGCTTTAACAGCCTTTTGATTGAAGACAATGAGTGCCTATGGGAAACATGTATCCGTTTATGTAAATGTTGAGTTGTGCAGGTGTGTGCAATAATTTCTGCCAAAAACCTAGGATACATTAAAAATTTTCCATTCTTTAGGGAATGATGCCTTAACATTCCTTAAAAGATCATGTTTGAAAAATTGAACTGTTGGCCAGTAGAAAAGCACACTAAGGCAGTGGCAATATTTGAAGAAAACTCAGACCAACCAGTTCTTTTGGGGCTTAAACATTGCTGAATAATATGCACAAGGTATTTCCATTTAGGAGAAAAATGTGCCTTAAGAAAAGTAAAAGAATCAGCAGGACCCCTATAACCAATATTTTGAAGACCAAAATGTAAAGCTTGAAGGGATAGGTCGGTTATACCTGAGGCATCTTGAAGATGCAAGTGATGTCTGATGGATTCCTCAGTGATATTGATGATAGTTCCATCAATCTTGGATATGAGGGTAGGCACTCCATTGATGGTTTGAATAGATGCATGGTTCCAAAACTGTTCTATATGGGAGATGTATATAGTAGGGTTTATGGATAGTGCATGATGAATATGGGAGTGCCTGAGGAAATCCATCATTGTATGAAACGGTTGAAGTTCAGAGTGTTTTGGGGTGTATGGGAGGCAGTTGTGTTCTTTTACAAACTCCATTGATGAAGAGACGACGGTTTAGGGTTTGAAAGAAGAATGTGTGATTCGTTCAGAGAGAAAGCAAGAGGCCGTGGAAGAAGAATATGTAACTGGTAGTTACAACTGAACGAAATCGGGACCTTTAAAGGTTTCGAAAAGGTTGGGTCCCGCGCACACATTTGAGAAATTACCCAAATACCCTGCACACTTTGACAGATCAAGTGAAAATAACTAGCAGTCCGAGAAAATGAACTAGCAGCATGAGAAAATACTCATGCTGTTAGTGTAAAATTGTGCAACTTTTCAATGGAACAGTGTCTCCCCCTTAAATTAGCATACTGAGTAGATAATAATGAAAACCAATTAATCCATGTTTACCATACCAATATTTGATACTAGGAAAGTGAACCTTCCTATATCAAAAGGTTTTGTAAATAGATCAGCTAGCTGATCATCAGTATGAATCTTGGTAACTTGGATCAACTTCTTTTCATTACAATCTCTGATAAAGTGAAATCTGATTTCTATATGCTTGGTTTTTGGGAATTTCACTGGGTTTTGCACAATGCTGATTGTACTTCTTTGGCCTTATGAGAAGTTTTGTGTTGCTTACCTTTAAGACATGCTACACAATGATCATCACAAATGAACTCCTTTTGTGGTAATCCTCTTACCAGATTCTTTTTAACTAAAGCATTCATGGACTTGAAGTTCATGTGACACATCCTTTTATGCCAAAGAGCAGACTCATTTGATGATGCTTTGGATATTAAACAGCTTAAAGTATTTGATTTAGTCAAGAGATCTGTGTCCAGGCAGTAAACATTGTCCTTTCTTGGTGTTCTTAGTAAAACAAGATTTTCAGGAACTTTGAAATCTTTTGAAAGAACAATGCACTCAGAATCTGTGAACAGAACAATGTTTTGTTTGTCACAGATTTGAGAGACACTCAATAAATTGTACTTAAGCTGTTCAACATACAAAACATCATGGAATGTCATGTTGCCTGCATTAACAGTACCTTTACCTGTAACCTTACCTCCTTTTGAGTTGCCTCCAAATGCAACAAAACCTCCATCAAAACCTTTGAAATTTGACAAGCATTCAGAGTTGCCTGTCATGTGCCTAGAGCATCCACTGTCCAGATGCCATCTTGTTCTATGAGGAGACCTGTGGTTGCCCTGCACAAATAACAGCTTAGTTAGTAGTGGAGTAAACCCAAACCAAATTGGTTTTGGGTTGGCCTTGTACATTGACATAACTAAATACTGTTTTTGACTTCTTATATTTAGTGAGATCTACTGATGGAGTCTTTGGAGAGTATTTGGTGATAATATGAGGTATCCAACTATTTTGATCATCTTTTCTTCTGACAGTCTCAGATGATTCACTAGCAGTTCCAGATTGATGCCCAGCAGCTTGAGCTGTGTTGGTAGTGCTAACAGTTTTAGTTTTTGCACTAACAGCATCAGATTTTGACTTAGCAGTCTGATCTTTTGCATTAGCAGTTTGAGCATCAGATTTGTCCTTGACACACCATATTTGTTTAAAACTTGATTTAGGCTTTGCCAAAACTTGTTTTTGATGTGTGGACTGTTTTTTATTAACTTTTGAAAACCTGTGATCAACTGTTTTCTTTGGAACTGATGTGGAAGGTTTCACTTTTGAGTGCTTTGCCTGAATAGGATTTGATTTTGTGTGATGCACAGTCTGTTTTGCAACAGCTGGTTTATAAAAACAATCCTTGGCTAAGTGATTCTTCCTTCCACAGTGAAAACATCTTTTGACAGTTTGAATTGGAGAACCAGACTTTTCTGCCAATTTCTGGTTCTTGTTTCTCTGATTTCCTCTTACCTGCTGTTGTTTTGGAAACTTTTGAACACCATGCTTTTGGCATGTGCAGACAGAAACAGTTTTACCTCTTTTATTTCCTTTTGATGAAGATGCAATGTTACAGTTAGAATGTACAGGAACTTGTGGAGTAGCATTGCATACACTCATCTTCTCTTTCCCTTTCTTACTGGGAGCTTGGATCTCTATGGGTGCACTCATTGTGTCACAGTCTTTATTTTGAATCTTATCTTCCTTTGATTTAAGACTGTCATCAAGGATAGGATCTACAATGGTCATAGACTCATCTAGTGGTTCATTGACAAGTCTATCAGCAACCTCACTCATTGGGTGAATGTACTTGTTGTTGTATGGAGGTGGAGTAGCTCTGTATCCTATTCCTTCTTTGGGATTAACCTGAGATTTTACTCTATCTTTAAATTGGACTTCCATTAGGTGTTCCAGCTTTTGATTTGCTAACTTAAAGTTTCCTAGATCTATGTTAACAGATTCTAGTTTCTTATTAGCCTCTAACACCTTTTGTTCAGTCTCTTCTACCTTTTTATTCAGAGATTCTATTTTCTTATTTAGTTCCTTTTTCTCCCACTCATGATAGGTTCTATCATAGCCCATTTGAATCTCATTATCCTTATAATCATTGATCTGTTTTTCCAGATCTTCTATGGCTTGCATGTATTCATATCTCCTTTCTTCCATCTTAGCTAAAGTTTTGCACATGCTCTCATTATGATCTCTGTACTTTTTAACCATATTTTTGCATGATTGAGAGCAGAGTTTAGAATTTACCTCAGATGGTAGTTCAGTGGAGGAGACATTTGATGTTTCTGCCATTAGAGCTTGATTTTGAAATTCTTCCTCTGTCTGATCACTCCAGTCAAACACATTGTCTTCTTGAGAGACAAGTGCTGTTGATGATGATGTTTGAATGGGCTGTGAAGTCCTTGATGGCTGTTGACCTTGAGATCTACATTCTCTGGCAAAGTGACCAAGCTTATGACATTTATAGCATTCCACTTTTGATTTATCAAAAGCTGGTTTGCCTTCTGTTTTGGCTTGAAAGTTGGACCTTCCAGTTCTTTTAAGAAATCTTTTGGCCCTCATGGTCAGCATTGCATGTTGCCACTTTAAATCCATCTCTTCAAGATCATCTGGATGAATTTGTTCCAAGTCTTCAACATTTAGAGCAAATAATCCATCATTGGCAACAAAAGCCTCATAGTGAATTTCAGCAGAGTTGCCATCACCACCTGAAAAAGAATCACAGTTATTAGATTTTTCAGAAGACAGAAGAGCAGTGTTGTGATTATAAGAAAAGGATTTCTTTTTAGCATCAATCTCAGTCTCAAACACTCTTAAACTGTTATACAGATCATCCAATTCTATCTCATCAAGAGTGTCTTTTGTTCTCCATTGTGCAGCATAGACTGTCCATTCTTCTCCAAGAGATCTGAGAAACTTTCTGTTGACTTCATCTTGATCCAGGTTGACCTTTGCACTTTCCAGTTCACTTATCAGTTTGTTGAACCTGTCAAAAATTTGAGTAAGGTTTTCATTCTTGCCACCAGAAAAGTTTTCATACTGCTGTTTCAAGAGGTCCTTTTGGTTTCTCTTGGTACTGGCATTACCAGCAAACCTCTTCTCTAAGGCATTCCAAAGAGAATGAGCAGTATAAAATTTTTTGAACTGATGTTGATAAGCATTAGGAATGGCTATTTGTAAAAGTGTAAGTGCTTTCACTTCATTCATTCTAGCCTTCCTTTCAAGTTCAGTTTTTGGAGGAGTTTTGACTGGTTTTCCCTCATCATCAAGTTCTGGATCAACTACAGGAGGAAATTCAACAGCTTCCCATATGGCATAATCAATGAATTGAATATGTTGTTGAATCCTGAGTTTCCACATCTCAAACTCAGTGGGCTTGAGCATAGGCACTTTGAGTCCTTGCCCAGATCCACTGCTGCTGTTTTCAAATTCCATTGCAAAACACTTAATAATTTAAAAGAAAGTTTTCGACTTTGAAAAACAAAGAACGACCTGTGGCTCTGATACCACTTGTCAGGATCTAAATCTGAATTACCAAGACTAACTGATTTGAATTTATCAGAGTATAAATCAATAATCTTTTTGAATCAAAGTTTAATCAAGAAGTTTGCGGAATAACACTTAATTATTTTATCAAAAACTTTCAGAATCAATAATGAATAAACACACAAGAATTGATCAAGACTGTTTGTATTGCTGAATTCAACGATTACAATCACCTCTAATCTGTTTGATTAGACGAAGAACACAGACTGTTCTTAGGGTTTTACAACCTTAGAGGCTTATGAAAACTTAACAAAGCAATTACAGACTCAAAATTATGCAGAAAACTCCTATACAATAGAAAGACCTACTTCTTGATATGTTTCCTTGACGAATGATGACTTCTCTGATAGTAGATATGCTGGAATCTTCATGTAGATATCTTTTCTTGAAAATCAGCACTTTCTGTTTATGAAACTGTTGAGCAGCTTGAATCCCTTGACAGCATGAGCAGAGCAGCTTGAGTTGTTTTGCTCTGGCAGCTTGAACTTTTACACTGGCAGCTCGAGTTTCTTCAACTAGCAGCATGAACTTTGGATTTACATTTAAAATCTACTAACAATCTGAGAAGTCTAACTAACAGCTTGAACATACTTAAACTGTTTCCCAACATAAGGCAAGCGGAGTTTTTGCGAATGGGATACGCCCAAGATATTACCAAAGCCTCGTATGTGAAGAGTGGCTTAATTGGGCAATGGCGTTACTTGGTGCATGTGTTTATGGTCTGTTTTGCGCCAAAAAAGGCCGGCTTTGATTACATTGTGTCCAAGATCCAATCGGCGGTAATAGCATTAGTATATAACAAGCGTTTTAGTTTTTCAGAGATGTTCTTCGGTGAGTTTGTGCATCAAATCAAGCTCCCGTCTGAGAAAGATTTTTGATGTACCCGCACTTCACGATGATGATTATCCGCCACTTTTTGCCCAATCTGCCTCAACTTCTAGATACTCATGGCGTGGCCATTATAGATAAGAGGATTTTTGGTTACTACCAGTCGCACAATGCGCGAAGGGCTGAGCAGGTCAGGCCACAGGTGGCACCCTTGTTTGGAGCAGTTATTGACCCAGATTTTGTGGCTTCAGAAGGAGATAACTGGGCAGGTGAAGCTCCACAACAGCAACAACCGCAGCAACAACCACAACAACAACATCGTAGGAGGAAAAGAGCTCCAGCCAGACAAATTCCGGCAGCTAGGCCATCTTCTACCCGACAATCCGAATCGAATGCAGCTGGTCCATCCACGGCAGCTGCAGGTTCGTCTAGTTCGGCCCCAGTTTTTGATCAGACGGCGCAGACCCTAGAATAGATATGGGCACAAGGGACTTCCTCGGAGCTAAACCTCACTGAACAACTATTTCAAGATGTTTTAGATCCTCCAGAAGAGTTAAATGATATCTTTAAGGAGATCGATGAATAACAGCCACCAGAGGGTGAAGATATAGACACTGAGGTCCTGGTTGAAAGAGGTGCTGAAGAAGAAAGAATGCAGACTGAGGCTGAGGGTCAAGCAATGACCGCCTCCGAGTCTGAATCTGATTCTGAGGAAGTAGAAGAAGTTGAGGTTGTTGAACCTGTTGATCCGTCTGTCATAATCGACAAATATGGCTCGAGGCTAGTTGTCAGTAGGAGAAAGATGACAAGACGAGCTGGTAGGGATTCAGAGGATGACGACTCAGATTTTGAAGAGGAAGACGAAGCTCCACTCGTGCCTAGGCATAAGGCGAGGTGGCATAGATTCATGCAAGGAGCTCCATCCAATTCTGCTCCTGAGCCTGTGATACCAGTTGTTCAACCATCCACCGCTCCATCCACCTCCGTCTCTACTCCATCATCATCAACCACATTCACTGACAATCTGCGGTTCACAGAGCTGAAGGGAAAGGTGGATTTCCAGACATTCCAAATTTTCAAACTAACAACAACAGTGAAAGAGCTTCAAGCACATAATGCCAGACTTGATCAGGAGAATGCTACACTAAGAACAACAGTAGCTGATCAAGCGTCTGAGATGAAATCAATAAAAACTCTCCTAGAGCAATTAATGAAAAATCTGCAAGCTCAGGGGGAGAGTAGTTGCAGAGAAGCTGAGGTGTTGAAGAGAGAAGATGATGGCAATGATCCCGATACTGAAAGAGAGAGTGAGCTAGCAGATCTTTCTTTAAAGACCGCTCAGCAACCTCAAATTCAGGGGGAGCCTGGACAGTCGGGAGTTAGAGAAGGAAGCGAAGGCGAAGCTTCAAAGACAACTGGACATGATATGATTGAAGTCTTAATGGATCTTGACGATCAAGATGATTTTGAGTTTGATCAGGAAGAGTTAGAGGAATGAGAATTTATTCCTGGAGAGGTTGTAGACTGGAAATCTGATGAAGAGGTTGTAGAAGATGAAGATGATGACGTAGATGAAGTGATCATCCCTAAACAGCCTATTAGAGAACAGTATGTGCATAATGATCAAAACGTGATTGACATAGATGAGATTAAGTTAGCATCTATGGATGATTCCGAATTTGATACAGCTGATAAAGAGCAAACCAGAGAAGATTTGTTAAAGATTTGGTTCAGAAAAGAAGAACAGAGAACAGATCTAAAGAAGAAGAAGAGAATGAGAGTACTAAGTCCTGGAAATCTCTCGGGTGGAATCTTAAGATGGTTCTTTGATTAAGCACTGCAGCTATTCGTGCTAAAGAGGAGAGATGGACTTCAGTACTTGAGGCGAACGTTGAAGGTGTTTAACACACTGCCCATGTGTGAAGTAAAAGAGTTGGCTTGGAAGGAGTTAATCAACCTAGGAGACGACCCGTATGCTGAAGTAGTTGCTAAGATCATACGAAGGGTTGGTCGATCTGGAAGGTTCGAAAGGCTCAAGCCTAGATCTGGTAAAAGAGTTGAAGATCCGTCAAGAGTAGATCCTCTCACAAGAAACTATTGGGCTAGGATGGTTTACAAGCCAGTCCGATGCCTCAAGAGAGTGCCGGTGAAGTCAATGCCACAGGATGTACTGAAAAACATGAAGTGGTGGTACGTTGACAACGAGACGGCGGAAGCAATGATGGAGGACTTCGAGGACAAGGTGATTTTGATAGTATACGATCCACTACATCTGATCAACCTATCCAATGGTGACCTGCAAAAGCTTCATGATCAGCCAATTTTCTTTCATGAAGGCTGGAGATCTGAAGGCAGGAAGTTCCAAAAGGTAGTTAGAGTTTGTATAGATCAGGGATTGTATGCTGGTAGTAGTTTATATAGCTCTAGTACTTAGACAAAATATAAATAGTTAGAAGCTATCGTCAAGGGGGAGTCTGTTAGTGCATCCTGTGTGACGATAGCAGTCTAAGTATAGACAATATTTTGTTATAGTCAATTTTTTCGTAATTGCATATTAATACGTGTTTGATATATGTTTGTTATATGTTTGATAATGTATGTTTGATATTGATTGTATGTATATTTGAACTTGGTGTAATAGATGTGTTACAATAAGTTCAAACATAAGTTTAAAGATAAGTTCACAGATAAGTTCAAACATAAGTTCAAAGGTCATGGTTCGAACTTATGGAGGACAAGTTCGAAAGGTCTTGGGCTTAGTCGAACTTGTCATGGGCAAGTTCGAACCAGGTGATATAATTAGGTTTTAGTTCGTTTTAATTTAGAACCTGGGCAGAGCTTTCGCAGAAATCGTGAGAGGATTAGTGCAGAGGCGATCTCGAACTTGCAATGAGATTCTGTGTTTTGTTCTTGGAGAGAATCACGTGTCGGGCGTTCTAGTGTTCGTCTATCACAGTGTGTGTCTCCGTGTTTCATGTGCGTGGTCTATCCGTCAAGCCGCTAACGAGGATTCCGCACTCGTTGGACGGTGTCGCGTCAAGATAGGATCCGTAGGAAGGCAACCTTACAGAAAGGCATCTTTTAAATCTATGCATAATTTCTCTATTGATACTCCTCTCTTCTTAATCCAAATGGACTTGTTTGGACCTGTTAATTTCGCAAGTCTAGGAGGTAGAAGACACACCCTAGTAATGGTAGATGATTTTTCCAGGTACATATGGGTAATCTTCCTAAAGACCAAAGGATAGGCTGCAAGAGAAATTATTGGGTTTATCAAGAAGATGGAAGTTCTGAACTCTACCCAAGTCAAGCAGCTTAAAAGTGATCATGGTAAGGAATTCAGAACTCTCATTGAAGCTGCTAGAACAATGCTATGTGCATCAGGTCTTCCTTCATCATTTTGGGCTGAAGCTGTCAACACTGCCTGCGTCACTCAAAACATATCCCTAGTGGTAAAAAAGGTTCAACAAAACTCTATATGAATTACTTAAAGTGAGAAACCAAATATAAGCTATTTCCATGTGCTTGGATGCCCTTGTTTCATTTAGAACCAAATAGATTAGCTGGCCAAATTTGAACCAAACCTGATGAAGGAGTGTTTGTTGGATATTCAGCAGTTTTCGAAGCCTATAGAGTCTACAAATCCTTCAACCAAAGTTGTTCCTAAATCAGTTTCAGGAGATTTCAGCTTTGGTGATCTCATGAATTCAAATGTAGAAGAAAAGGTCTTAAAAGCTTCCACATCCCCCAGAGTGGAACCTGTTAACCACAATGGACATGATGATGATTATATGGGTACACCCTGTGTGAGTAAGTGTACTGATATAGTTATTGTACCATGTGATGAACCAATCAATGCTGATTTTCCTGAGTATTCTGCTGATGTGTTCAACAACAACACTGGTTCATTCTCAACAGCTGAACATACTCAAAATGTCAGTGTGTCTGGAAATCTTTAGAGCTACTCTACATGATTTGTTGAAAATGAGCCAATGTAAAAGATACAGGGGAATCCTCATTGAAACATGATCCTAAGTGGATCAGATGTGACCCAAATGATCAAATTATTGGTGACATCAGTAAAGTTGTGCAGACAAGATGGGAAAGCGTTGGGAACTTTTGTATGTTCTCAAGCTTTGTGTCCTTAATGGAGCCAAAGAAAATTGATGATGCACTGAAAGATGCCAATTGGATCACTGCCACGCAAGAGGAACTCAATCAGTTTGAGAGATACAAGGTATGGCAGCTGGTCCCTATGCCTAAAGGGAAAACTATTATTGGCACCAAATGGGGTTTCAGAAACAAAATGGATGAGCAATGTCATGTCATTAGAAATAAGGCAAGACTAGTTGCTCAAGGGTATAGGCAAGAGGAAGGTATAGACTTTGATGACACATTTGCTCCAGTGGCGAGGCTAGAAGCAATTTGTTTGTTTCTAGCTTATGCTGCTCACAAGAGCATGAAGGTATTTCAAATGGATGTAAAGAGTGCATTTTTCAATAGAAAGCTGCAAGAATTTGTCTATAAGTTGGACAAAGCACTGTATGGTCTAAAAAAGCCCCAAGAGCCTGGTATGATATTTTTACTGTGTTCCTTATGAGCAATGGTTATTCCAGAGGTAAAGTGGATACTACATTGTTCATAAAGAAAGTGAAAACTGACATGAAGCTTGTTCAAATTTATTTGGATGACATTATATTTGGTTCTACTAACGAACAATTATGCAAGAATTTTTCACTGCTCATGAAATCTAAGTATGAAGTGAGCATGATGGTTAAACTTACTTTATTTTTAGGATTACAAGTTAAACAAACCTCAAATAGAATTTTCATAAATCAAAGAAAGTATACATTAGATCTATTGAAAAAGTTTAAATTTGATCAATGTTCTCCCATTAAAACCCCAATGGAAACAACGTAAAATTAGATGTTGATACATGTGCAAAGCTGTTTCAATAACAGCTTATAGAGGTATGATTGGGAGCTTTCTATACTAGACAGCTAGTAGACCAGATATAACGCTTGCCACCTGTCTATGTGCTAGGTTTCAAGCTGGTAAAAAAGAATCAGATCTAACTGCTGTAAAAAGATTTTTCAGATACATAAATGGTATACTAGGTTTGAGTCTTTGGTATCCCAAAGACTCTATGCTTGATCTAATTGGATATTCAGATTCTAATTTTGTAGGTTGCAGGCTAGATAGAAAGAGCACAACAGGTGGATGTCAACTCCTTGGTGGAAAGTTGATCAGTTGGTGTAACAAGAAGCAGAAAACAGGTTTCTACAGTTACTATTGAAGCTGAATATATTGCTGCTGGAAGCTGCTTTGGGCAAATTCTATGGATGCAGCATCAGCTTGAGGATTATGACCTTGTATATAGGAAAATTCCTATTCTGTGTGACAATACAAGTGCTATAGCCATATCCAACAATCCTGTCTTCCACTCCAAAACAAAGCATATTGAGGTCAGACGTCACTTCATAAGAGATCACATCCAAATACGTAATGTGGAGGTAACTTTTGTTCCCATGGAAGAACAGCTTGCAGACCAAACCTCTTGATGAAAATACTTTTAATTCCCTTTTGTGCAAACTAGGAATGTTTAATAAAAGTGACTACGTGTCATTGATATTCTAAGGCTACTGTTAGTATATGGTGTGTAAAGATGGCATTACTACTGTATCATGGCTGATTTCATAAAACACTTGAGGGCACACCGATGAGCACAACTGAGCAGATGCAATTAAACTATTGAATAAATGATATTGATATTGTTTATGACACGAAATGATCATTGAGATTAAATTAATGTGTGATTAACTATATCTCAATCTACGGGGACTAAAAGTACAATATAAGATATTATATGTCATTTAATTGTCATTGGATGATAATTAAATAAATAAATATCTAGTCTTTTATTTATTATTGGATATTAAATAAAAAATGTATTTATTTGAATTGATATTATCATCTGATTATTAGATAACTAGATGGATAATTATAAGCAAATAAATAGAGGTAATTATAAATAATTATCTAGTGAATTATATATTATTAGATAATATATAAAAGATAAATATTATTTAGTAGATATATAATTATAGAGGTAATTATATAATGTTTAAATAATAAAGATAATTATTAAGACATATAATATATTATTATATTAGAGTTTGATCGAAACTAAAACTATTAATGTTAATATATATATATATATATATATATATATATATATATATATATATATATATATATATATACACACACACACGGCACATTTGGAGGGGTGTTGATAGACCATACACAAAAACATCCGATGTGTGTGGTGTGTGTGGGTTGGTTTGTTTTGTGTGGTGTGACCGTACCAAACACAAACACATATTAGTCTGTGGGTTTCCCTTGATTTTCGTGTGTTTGATTGCATACCTGGCGCCGCTCGATCGTGTTATCACCGGTGGCTACCAAAAGCATCTCACTCGTGCATTCTTGTCATCGAATGCAAAGGTACGGTTTTTTATTGCTTTCTCGTTTACTTATCTTATGTATACCTGATGATCCGTGTACGGAATTCGTATTTTTTAAAGGCTTCCGTTGTGCATTTAATATGATTAAAAGTTTATGTTTTTATGAAAAACGATACAAATCCCCAACTGTGGTATCAGAGTCATCTCAAGTAACATAATGATAGTATTATTGATGTATTTATGTCCAGCGTTCGTAAAGTTTCGGTTTTTAATAATTGAATGTGTTTAAACGATCAAAATCAATAATTAAATCGTTTAAGGTTTTGATTTGGCTTGGAGAAAATCGACAAAAGGTTTTGGAAACCCCATGGTGATCCTCGGCCAACCTTGGACTTTCTCGAAACTCGGGATTTTGAAACCTTAGTTCGTTTTATTTAGTTGATGTTTGAATGTTTAAAAGTGCTAAATTGATTAAAGTCGGAAAATTAAATGTTTCGGTTCGCGAAATCAAACCTAGAGATTTCCGTCATGGGTTGACACCCATGACCTCTCGGTTGAGATGTGGTAACCGAGGTGATGGATTATTTGTTCCGTCATGTCGTTTAATTCACGGTTAAACTCGAACGATTAAATTAAATGCATTAAAATCGAATCAATAATTCAAAAAGTGTTTGGTTATTAATGTTTAGACATTTGTGACAAAATATATGTAAATATGTTTTCGGTTTTATAAAATTAAAGTGGAGACATTATTAGTTTTTTAATAAAATTCGCAAATTGGTTTAAATATTATTCGATTCTATAATTAAACGATTAATTGGAATATGGAAATCGAAATAATCAAAGTGAGTTGATTAATGGATTCGATTAATTTCAGCCGTAAAAGGGTTTAATACCCTACTTGTTTTCGGTTCATATGGGTTATATAACCCGAGTATGAGTCGGTTAACTAAGTTGGTTCATCTCGGTTTTCCGGTAATTCGTCGTTTAAATTATATCGGTTTTAATTAAAGTTAAGTTTTGATGTTGAAAATTAAATTAATGGTAATTTTAATTTATAAACTAGATTTAATTTATGCATTAATATTAAGTTCCATAAAATGCATTATTAAATTAAAGTTTAGTTTAAGGATTCTATTTTTAAATTGATGAAATCGTGACTTTATGTTTCATGTTCGGTCATGGTTTAATTTTTTGAGATTTGATCTCGACATTAACGTTTTTGGTAGAAATTATTTAAAACCATAAAGAAAGCTTTTGGTGTTATTTAAAGATGGTCAATTTTCTTTAAGTATTTTAAAAGACATATTTTATTAGTAAAATTGTTTATTTAGAAAATTGACATTTCAAATAAAGTTATTTATTTCTGGAAAGGTGTTTCTATGGAATAATAGTTAATTGATAATTATTTAAAGGATGTTTAAATTATTTATCAATATTATTTGAAAATAATAACTATATTTATTAAAGGTTGTTTAATAAAAAGTTTCTTAAAATAGTAAGTTTAAGTTTTAAAGGTGTTTGAATTGTTAATTGAATATTTTAAGAAAAGTGTAGGTTTGAATCCAAAGATAATGCAAAGATGGAATTGAATTTGAATTTTTCGGGAAAAAGTTTCTAATTTTGGAAAGTGTTTCTGAATTTCGAGTTTGCGAACCGTTATTTAATTTAAGAACGATATTGTACATGATTACTTCAATTAATGGTATTGGAGTTATTTTCATGGCAAGATGAAAATAAATTCTGGATTATTAATATGCTTTACGGCTTTATTTATGTTTCTGACATAGCCGAGCCTTGAGACCCCTTGTTTGTGATGGTTGTTTGTTTAATCTCAATATTTGCTATTTTATTATTGGTTATATTTTTGGGAAGGCATGCGTGCCATTGAAATCCCGGGTTATATGATGTAATCTGTAATGGGTTAGAAAATAGGCAAATGTATTCAGATTAAAATTATGTAAAAAATTTTGGTGAAGATGTCTATCAAGAAGAAGGTCATCCATCAAGGACGCTCGGAGACATCATCGGATGCTGATGCTAGTGGGAGCTGGAAGAGTTCAACCTTCTTGCCTTGTGTGCTGATTTTGTCCCTTAGGTTTTGACCTAATTGGTTTGTCTGTATGCCTCTCGGAAACCAATTTAGTTTTTGGCAATGCTATGTCATCGTGTGGTTGTATGTTTTATTTCTTTATGCATTATTTATATCTGCGTGGCAGTGGGGACAAAGTAGATAAATAAAAGATTAAAACTACAATCATTTTTGATGAAAAATTAAAGTATTTAAAAGGAAGTTTAAAATTGGAAACTTTAAATATTTTGTATGGTGTTAGAAATGACATTTTTATGAAATTAGTTTTTCAAATATAAGGAGATTTATTTTTAAAATGTCATATGATCAAAGAGTTGAAATTCTTTAAACTGGTACATTAACTGGATTGTTTACCAGAATAGGTGGTGTCCAGGACAGTCACGCTAGGGCTATGTTTATAGGATTTTCCGAGAGGTTTAGAACCGAAACGATCCTGCCCGCTGACTAACATGACTGGCCACTAGTTCTTGGTAAGAGACTGGTAATAAACCCAAATTAAAAATCCGACACAACACACCGTCCATATAGTGGCACTCACGGTGATCGGTCGTCGTAAGTAGGTTCAGCCTTCGTTGGGTGCTTACGCCGCAAACTCGGAGAGCTGTGAGGTAAGCACTGTGGATCCTAATGAGACTTGGGCCAGTGACTTGCAGTTCTTATATGGTGTCTGTCAGTGGTGCTTCCTCAGTAAGACTGTTGCCCAGGGTGTGGATGAGATTAAACATGATCAGTTTAAGTAATTGAAAATCTCATAAGATCTAAGAGTTGCAAAGGGTTGTAATTGGTAATAAGCTGCCTGCCTGAGTAGCTTATTCATGTAGGTTCAGCCTCCGTTGGGTGCATGAATAAGCAAAATGGATCTTAGGATTAATAAATCATTTTCTAAATTTTGGGTTATTGATTTATTAATGGTTAATCAAATACTAATTTTTGAAAAATTGTTTAAGATGGTTGAAAAAGACAGAGTTAGAAGCGGTTTAATAATAACAATGACAATAACAGTTTCAACAACAACGATAACCCTAATATCCTTCCCCCACATGAGAATCCTCCCCAAAAGCACATGTTGCTACTTTGAGGTCCATTCGGGATATGGAGAACTCAAAAGAGGCAACTTCCTGAACTGGGAATAAGATCTGACAAATGTTCTGAGTACATAGTGAAAGTCGTATATTCTGGAAAGGGCACCAGAACCTGCACCTGCAGAGACTGCTTGTAGGTCCCAAAAGGTTTCCCAAGTGTATAGTTCTAAGCTGTAGAGGGGGGGGTGAATACAGCTATTTAAAACTTAACAATCTTTTTCTCAATGTTTGTGTATATTATTAACAAGTGTTAATTACAAACAAGCTTGAATGCGGAAAGGTTCAAGCTGAGATGACAGATACAACAGTTGTTTAGCTAATCTAAGACACACTCAGACTAGATACAGTGATTATGCTCACTTAGATGCACTCACTGTTTTTACAAGACTCAGATGGACAGCTTACACCAGAACAGCTTTGACACACTCTACTGTTTTATATAAGCAGACTTGCATGCATGGAATAACACACTTCCATGCACGTTCTGATTTCACACTCTTGATCTCTCATCATCCTTAGAAGCTTCCTTATATACTCAAAAGGCGAATCTCAGTGAAGCTTCTTCATTGGACAGATGAGATAGTGGAAAGTCTTTCCAAAAGGACAAAACACCTTTCTGCACGTTCTGATAAAGTATCTTTGTCTTCACATGGCAGAATCTTTGTCTTTTCCTTTTTGTCACTGTTGCATAAGGCTTTAAGCAAAAGAGGAATGTCAACTTTGCATCTTTCTTCTTTTGCTAATGCCATTTTGATATAAGAAAAGGTCTGTCACCCTTTTCAGATATCCGTTTGTCTTCATGTAACAGAACAGCGTGGGCAGGCTATGCAGTTCTGTTTTCCACTTTGTCTTCGACTTGTAAACTGATCTTGTGTCCAAAAACAATACATGAGGACTTGGAAACATATTCCATAAAGTGTTTAACCTGTTCACAAAGAACATGTTCTGTTCACAAAGAACAGAACACTTGTAAACTGTCCAAGCTGCCCAAGAGATTAGAGCAGAATAGACAGTTTATGCCCAGCCTGTTCAGTAGACAGAACAGCTTGGACAAACTGCCTTTGTTGCAACAAATGCAACATGGTAAACAGCTTTGGGCTGATATTGCAAATCACTTTTCAGGTTTCAATAAGGCATATAACAGGCCTTAAATTCTAACTTCAAGTGCATCAACAGGTTTGATTAAAAATCTCCCCCTCAGATGTACAGCAGGTTTGACTTAGGCCTTTTTGTGCCTAACAATCTCCCCCTATTTGCAATAGTCGGTCTAAGCTGATTTAATCAATAATCACTATACATTATTACAATACATCTTGCTGAAAAGAAATTACAACATTTAAGTAAAGTAAAAGATCAGTTTATATATACTGATTTTTATTACATAAACAACAAATGCTTTTACAGAAGTACAACTAATGTACTAATGTATATTACAACTAATGTAAATAAGAAAAGTTACAACATATGTAACAGGGTACAACTAATGTACAAATAAAAAGTTCATCACTTTGGACTGTTGATCTTGGGAGCAGATAACGGCAAGCCTGTCCAACAGATGGACAACTTCCATTCTTCACCTACCCTGATGGTAGGTGGACTTCACTCTAGTGGTGGTGGTCCTTCAAACATCTTTTCAAGTTCATCCCTTGTTTCCTCCAGATCTTCGATTTCAACTCTGAGGATCATAAACTTGGGACCTTGAAGTTCAACTCTCTCATAAAAGCCTCTGAGCTGGTCCCAGATGGCTGCTCTCCACCTGCTTGATTGCCTAAATAAAGTTGCAAGTCTGAAGGCTGCAAGGTGTCTTAGATCCACCTTGTAAAGATCTGATGCTCTTTGAAAGCACTTTTTCTGTGTTAAGGGATCTACAAAAAAATGCCCCTAACTCAGGTTCTTCAAAGATTTTGCCTTCTTCAAACTCTACTCCAATGGGCAGGCTGTAATCAATTCCTTTCATCTCAACAGCATAATCACCTTGTTCAATTAAGATGAGTAGCTCCTCCAACTCAGAATCCTTTCTTGTTCTCCTGGCCTTTATTTTAGGGTATGTCAAAGAGACACCCTCACTTACTTCTTTTGAGATAAGGCTAAGATCTTTCACTCTCTCCATCAGCTTCTTAACATATGTCCTGACAGTCTTAGCCGTTTCAGAATTAGACTGGCTCAGGGCAACTGCCAGCTCAACCCATTCCCTATACCCCATCTGTGCAACATCAGTGTAGTCATAAGTTTCCAGTTTTGGGCCTGTTGCACCCATTCTGGTTATTTGCAATTTCCACTGTTTGCCTTTTCTTTATGTGGGGACAGCTTTGACAATTGCTTCCTTGGCAAGCCTTCTATCAGCAACATCATGAAAAATTTTCCTTGCCAAGTTGTCAAAATTGAATTGGGCTCTTGCAGAGGATGCTTGTTTTGGTTTGGTCACAAAGACTAGAGCACCCTTTTCCTGTTCACTTTCCTTCTCATCAGCTGATTCTCTAGCAGCTTCCAGCAGTTTTCTCTATACATCCAGGGCATATTCTTTTTCTTTTCTGAGTATGTCCATTGCTTTGAGCTGTTCATCTCTGAGCTCATAGTATTTTTCAAGAGGCACCCTCAGCTGGACCAGTACCTGTTTCAGATGCACCTGCTGTTTGACCAGTAGGAGCTGATGTCTCCTTAGGAGAAGAAGTTTTCTCCCCCCTTAGACTTAGTCTTAGAGGAAGACAACTTCTCCCCCTTTGAAGGAGATGGACCAGCACCTTCAACAACCGGTCTGCCTGAAGAAACAAATTTAGCAGGCTTCGAAGCAGTTTTGGCAGCAGGCTTGGAACCAACCAGGCTATGCACTAAGAATGCCAGGTTATCCTTCACCTCTGCAATTTGGGAAAGACAGGTTTGAAGAGAAGAGGATTGAGAATCAGCAAAAGAGGTCAGCTTAAGAATATTTTCTCTCTCAGAAGCTGTGAATTAGAGGTACACAACTTCTTCCCCTTTGAAGGAGATGGACCAGCACCTTCAACAACCGGTCTGCCTGAAGAAACAAATTCAGCAGGCTTCGAAGCAGTTTTGGCAGCAGGCTTCAAACCAACCAGGCTATGCACTATGAAAGCCAGGTTATCTTTCACCTCTGCAATTTGGGAAAGACAGGTTTGAAGAGAAGAGGATTGAGAATCAGCAAAAGTGGTCAGCTTAAGAATATCTTCTCTATCAGAAGCTGTGAATAGCAAACTTTGAAGTTGTGCAAGATGTAACCTTAAGAGCGTCCTGCAGGCTGCACATCAGCAAGGTTTGCTGACACAGAATTTGATAGAGAAATGATGAGAGTGTTTAGGCTTGCCAAGGTGGTAGGGAGTGAAGTATTGCAAGTGGTGAGGAGAGTGGACAACTGTTGGGAAATGGCTGTCATAGAGGACACAAAGTCCTGTTGGTGTGAAAGAATTGAAGAGAGGGAAGTGGAGACACTTTGCAGCTGTGCAGTGAGTGCAAGCAGCTGAGAGAAGGTGTCAGTTTGAGGAGTGGGTGGAAAGGAGTTCTTGAACACATCGAAGAATCCCTTAAGTTGTTCAAACACAGAGTCTGAAATGAGAGAGGGTAGAGATGACATGGAGGTTTCTAAAGAACCAACTTTGTTGGTCAGCAAGGAAAGTTGATCCTTCAAAGGCAGGTCTTTAGGGGATGGAGGCGTATGTGTGGATTGTTTGCAGTGGGTAGATGGAGATGAAGAGGATGAGGCTGGTGTATGGGGATGTGATGTGATGTAGAAGGAGAGGGTATTTTGGAAAGAAGCTCCATAGCCTGGCAAAAGTAATGTTGCCCAATTTGGAGGAATCAATAGGACCTTCAGCAGTGGCTGTAGATGCATCATCAGGAGAGTGGGTAGAGGATGGTAGCCTTTCAGACACTGCTTGTTTTGCAGCACCTTCATTAAGGCCAGTGGTGGTTCCCTCTGCAGTACCTTGGTTTAAAGGTACCTCATCATTGGGAGGTGGGATTTACATTTCAACATCAGTAGTGGTGAAACCTGCTGATGGAGTTTCCAAGAGGGGAGTAGCCTCACCAAAGGGATGTTCTTTTCCCAGAGGTTCATCAGCGTGAGTTGTTGGTCCTTCAGCAACTGTTTGGTGTAGAACAGCTGCATCATTAGGAGCTGAAGTTTGAGGCTGAGCTGCTAGTTGGTCTAAGCCAGCAGGGTGGGCACCTCGTGCAGACTCAGGGTGTAGAGAAGTATGAGGTGGGGACTATGTGGAATCAGTATGGAGTGGAGAGAACTCCTGTCTTTCAATATTCTCAGCCTGTTGGGAGGCTGGAATAGTTGATGTGCTTGTCTCCATATGTACAACTGGCTTTTGTTGGGAGGAACCAGAGGATCTAGGCAGACTTGGGGTTGAAACGGGGTGGAGTGAAGCAGGCTCCAATTGTGCTGAACCTTCTCCCAAAATAGGAGAGGCAGCAGGGGTAGCTTCTTTTTCAACTGAACCCTGTTGAGAGGGAACAGAGGGGCTAGTTTTGACTGTTGTGGTTTTTGGTTTCTTTTTGGCAAGGGTTTTTCTTTGGTAGGATTTGAGAGATGAGGTGGGTGATTGTGGAGAGGTGAGAGGTTCAGATTGGACAGGTTTGGAGACTGGGTCAGAAACAGGTGGGTTATCCTATTCCATAGTCTCAGGTGCCACAGAGGCACCAGGTTCAACAAATGAACCAGGGTGAGGAGCATCCTCCCCCTCAGCCACAGAGGCTTGTGGACAGGCCCAGCTTCAGTTGTTTCTAGGGTCCTTTTGACAAGCTTGGCCCTGGCTTTGGATTTTCTTCTGGGAGCAGCTTCTGGATCCACCCTCACTTTAGAGTGTCCTTCCACCAATCCTAACAGCCTCCTCATTGGAGTAGATAGAGAAGGCTCATTTGGGAGAACCGGAGTGTAGAAAACTTTATATCCTATAACAGGAAATGCAGTAGTACGAAGTAAAGGCTTAGAGCTATACAGTTGCTCACCACAAACATGCTTGAAAATGAGGCTCAGAAATCTGGGGTAGCGAATAGCAGCTGGACGTGTCTCCTGCTTCTCCAGATTCCTCAGATTCATGAAAATCCATCTGGCCATGTTGATAGTAGTCCCATCCACCAACTGTAGGACTATAGGAATCTCATCACGGCTTAGTTGGTCAAAGGAACCAACCTTACTGCTGAAGCACATAACCACTGAGGCAAATAAAAAGCTGTAAGTAAGAGACAGATCCTTTCTGAACAGCGTAGCTCCAACTTTTGGTTATGCTACAGCACAGAAGTGCATCAAATTCTTCATCTGTTCATCTTAAGACTGTGACTGATCATATGTTTCAGCCACAGGGAGTCTAAGAGATTCCGTGATCAGACGAATGTTAATCTCAATGGTCTGAGTCCCATTGAGTATAGTGCCCTTAATGACTTTGGTGTCTGGGTTGTAGGCACAGGTGTACCAAAACTCATACACCATCTCCTGGTACAAGACACTAGAAGTGGCAGTCATGGAATAGTTCAATGGATGAACTTTCAAACACACCACCATTTCTTCATAGCCATTCCCCACATAGTTTTTGGGGATGGTTAGTTAGCAAGGTAGTTGGTAGGTTTCAAGGTCAGCATTGTGGTGAGTGATGGATGTTTCTGAACATCAGCACCCACAAACACTGGTAGAAAGGGGTTGTTTCGGTTAGCCATTTGGGAAGTAGTGAAAATAGCAGAAGCACAGGACACTCAGTCGATTTTTAGGGTTCTTAGGAAGGTTATGGAAGTAGTGAGGAAGACGAAGATGAAACAGTAGGGGGTATTTATAGGATTTGAATGTGAGTGGGTATGAGAGAGAAACATTTGGGCAGTTGATTTGAAAAGGTCGTTAATGGAAAACGGAACGGTTGTCAATGTCAGACCGTGTGTCAGACCACTTGAGCCCTTTTTAATCACTAACACACGTAAACCCACATTATCCGCAGTAGTTAAGTTAAATGAAAATGAAAATTAAGTAACTTAATTGTGAAGAAAGGTAATTAAAACTGATGGTCTAAGCTGATGGTCAAACCAGTGATGAGCAGGGTCATCACAAGCTATTCGCTCTTCAGGCTGTTCCATCAACCTGTTCAGCTATGTAACAACAGGTTGTGTTCAATAGTTGATTAGTTTACAAGACAATGTCTTGTATGACAGATTGAAAGAGTGAGCAGGGTGGAGATTTGATCATTAGATCAGGCTTGACATGTAAACTGTTATTGTCACACCTGGTATACGCAAAAGTTGTTCAAGTTTTACAGAAAACGGCTAAGTATAGAGCATGCATAGCCTGTTCTTTCTAAGCTAATCTGCGAAACTTGAGCCATGTGAGACACATACTGTCTTAGAACATTTTAGACACTTAGTCACTTTTGTTTAACATGCCCAACTTGCTTACCAGATAGTTAAATCTGTTTTCATCAAGAGCTTTGGTGAAAATGTCTGCAAGCTGTTCATCTGTGGAAATAAAACTTACCTCCACATTATCTTTCTTGCATAATTGTTCATTAGTAGAACCATAAATTATGGCATCCACATAAATTTGAACAAGCATAATATCAGATTTCACCTTCTTTATGAACAGTGTGGTATCCACTTTACCTCTGGAATACCCATTGCTCATAAGGAAATCAGTAAGAGTGTCATACCAGGCTCTAGGGGCTTGTTTTAGACCATAGAGAGCTTTGTCCAACTTCTAAACAAAACCTGGATGATGTTCATTTTCAAAACCTGGAGGCTGCTTGACATAAACTTCCTCTTGCAGCTTCCCATTCAGAAATGCACTCTTCACATCCATTTGAAATACCTTCATGCTCTTATGAGAAGCGTAGGCTAGAAACAAACGAATTGCCTCTAGCCTGGCCACAGGAGCAAATGTTTCATCATAGTCAATGCCTTCCTCCTGTCTCTAGCCCTGAGCAACAAGTATTGCCTTATTCCAAATGACATGACCTTGCTCATCCATCTTGTTCCTGTAAACCCATTTGGTGCTAATTATAGTTTTACCTTTAGGAGCAGGGACCAGCTTCCATACCTTGAATCTTTCAAACTGATTGAGTTCTTCTTGCATGGCAGTGATCCAATTGGCATCTTTAAGTGCTTCATCCACTTTCTTTGGCTCCATGAGAGACACAAAACTAGAGAACATACAAAAGTTCCCTAAGCTGTCCCATCTTGTATGTACCCCTTTGTTGATGTCACCAATTATTTGATCATTGGGGTGACACCTGATCCACTTAGGATCATTTTTCAGTGAGAATCCTCCTGTGTTGTTTGCATTTTCAATAGATCCTGTTGAACAGCTTTCATGATTTTCAGACGCATTGATGTCTTGAGCCTGTTCACTTTTTGAGCATGACTCTCCATTGTTGAACACATCAGCAGAGGATCCAGGAAAATTAGCATTGATTGGTTCAGGACATGAAGTTGTAATTAAGTCAGTACACTTATTCATGCAGGGTGTATCAACATAATCATCATCATGTTCATCATGGTTAGCAGGTTCCACTCTGGATGTAGTGGAAGCTTTTGAGTCCTCTTCACTGTTTGAATGCATGAGATCATCGAAGTTGAATTCTCCTGAAACTGATTCAGGAATAGCTTTGGTGGAAGCATTCCTGGACTCTTCAAAGGTGACATTGATAGATTCATCTATCACCTTTCTTTTGTTGTTGTACACTCTATAGGCTTTGGAGATAGCAGAGTATCCAACAAACACACCTTCATCAGCTTTTGGTTCAAATTTTGCCAGTTGGTCCCTTTGATTTAGAATGAAGCAGGGACATCCAAACACATGGAAGTAGCTAATATTTGGCCTCCTCCCTTTGAGCAGCTCATAGGGAGTCTTGTTGAACCTTTTCACCACTAAGGATCTATTTTGGGTGAAGCAGGCAGTGTTAAAAGCTTCATCCCAGAATGATGAAGGTAAACCAGATGCACACAGCATGGTTCTAGCAGCTTCAATTAGGAATCTGTTTCTCCTTTCAGCAACTCCATTTTGTTGTGGAGTTCTTACTGCTGAAAAGTTTTGTGAGATCCCTTTTTCTTCACAGAAGTCCTCACGAGTACTGTTTCTGAACTCAGTATCATGATAACTTCTAAGCTGCTTTACTTGAGCAAAGTTCAGCATTTCCATCTTTTTCACAAATCTAATGATTTCTCTAGCAGCCTCTCCTTTGCTCTTCAAGAAGATTACCCATGTAAACCTGGAGAACTCATCAACCATTACTAGAGTGTATCTTCTTCCTCCCAGACTTGGAACATTGACTGGTCCAAACAAGTCCATGTGGATTAAGAAGAGAGGAGTATCAATAGAAAAATTATGTTTGGATTTAAAAGATGATTTTCTCTGCTTACCTTTCTCACAAGCTGTGCAGAGTCTATCCTTAACAAAGGTCATAGAAGGCAAACCTGTTACCAACTCTTTCTTACAGAGTTTGTTGATATTCTTGAAGTTCAGGTGTGACTGAGCAGGGTTTGGAGAGACAGCCTGAGTAGGCATAGCAGCTTGAGAAGCACCTTCAGCTGCACCTGTTTCAAAAATCTCTGCTGGCTGACCAGTGTGAGTTGCAGACACTGGTATCTCCTTAGGAGAAGAAGTTTTCTCCCCCTTAGACTTAGTCTTCGAGGCAGATGACTTCTCCCCCTTTGAAGGAGATGAAGCAGCGACTTCAACACCTGGTCTGCCTGAAGACACAAAGTCAGCAGGCTTGCCAGCAGGTTTAGAGGGTTTAGGACCAACAAGGCTGTTCACTAAGTAAGCCAAGTTATCCTTCACCTCACTAAGTTGGGAAAGACAGGTCTGAAGAGAAGATGTGTGGGAATCAGCAAGAGAGGTACGCTTAAGAATATTTTCCCTATCAGACGCTGTGAACAGCAGAGATTGCAGCTGTGCAAGATGAAGTTCTAGTGAATCTCGCACATCAGCAAGGTCTGATGATACAGAGTTGGATAGGGAACCAATGATGGTCTGTAAGCTGGCCAAAGTGGCTGGAAGTGTAGAGTTGCAAGAAGTGAGGAGAGATGACAGCTGTTGGGAAATGGCTGCCATAGAGGACACAGAGTCCTGTTGTAAGGAGAGGATAGAGGAGAGAGAGTTGGATACAGTTTGCAGCTGCGCAGTGAGTGCAATCAGCTGTGGAGAGTTGTCAGTTTGAGGAGTGACTGGGAAGGATTCTTTGAACATATCAAAGAAGCCTTTGAGCTGCTCAGACACAGAGTCTGAGATGATGGATGGTAGGGAGTGCATGGTGTTTTCCAAAGAACCAACTTTGTTGGTCAGCAAAGAAAGCTGATCCTTCAAAGGCAGGTCTTTGGGAGATGGTGGTGTATGGGTGGATTGTTTGGAGTGAGTAGATGGAGAAGATGATGATGAGGCTGGTGTTTGAGGATGTGATGGAGAGGGAAGAGGGACTTGGGATAGAAGCTCCATAGCCTGGGCAAAAGTAAGATGGCCCAGGTTAGAGGGATCAAGAGGTCCTTCAGCAGCGGCTGTAGCTGCATCACCAGGAGAAGGGGATGATGTTTGGGGCCTTTCAGATGCTGCTTGTGTTGCAACACCCTCATGAAGACCAGTGGTGGTTCCCTCTGCAGTGCCTTGGTCTAAAGGCACCTCATCATTGGGAGATGGGATATGCAATTCAACATCAGCAGTGGTGAAACCTGCTGATGGAATTTGCATTGAGGGAGCAGCCTCACCAGAGGGATGGTATGATCCCTGAGGTTCATCAGCTTGGGATATTGGTCCCTCAGCAGCTGTTTGGTGTTGAACAGCTGAATCATGGGGAACAGAAGTTTGAGGCTGAGCTGCTGATTGGTCTATATCAGCAGCGTGGGCACCTCGTGCAGACTCAGGATGTGAGGAGATTTGAGTGGGGGACAGTGTGGACACAGTATGGAGTGGAGAGGACTCCAGTCTTTCAATATCCTCAGCCTATTGGGAGGCTGGAATAGTTGATGTGGGTATCTCCGTTTGTACAACTCGTTCCTGTTAGGAGGAACCAGAGGGTCTAGGCTGACTCAAGGGTGACTCAGATTGGAGTGAAGCAGGCTCCAAATGAGCTAAACATTCTCCCAAAATAGGAGAGGCAACTGGGGTTGCTTCTTTTACAACTGAACCCTGTTGAGAGGGAACAGAGGAGGTGGTTTTGTGGGCTGATTTCTTTTTGGCTAGTGATTTGCGTTGGTAATGGATGGATGATGTGGGTGATTGTGGAGTAGGGAGAGGATCTGTTTGGACAGGATGTGAGACTGGGCTAGGAACAGTGGGGCTGACCTGTTCCATTGTCTCTTGTGCCACAGAGGCACCAGCCACAAAGGCTTCAGGCTCAACAAATGAGCCAGGGTGAGGAGTCTGCTCTTCCTCAGCCACAGAGGCTAAAGGAACAGACTCAGACTGAGCTGTTTTGGCCTTCTTTTTCACAAGCCCAACTTCAGTTGCCAGGGTCCTTTTGACAGGCTTGGACCTGGCTTTGGATTTTCTGGTGGGAGCAGTCTCTGGATCCACCCTTACAGTAGAGGGTCCTTCCACCAAACCTAGCAGCCTCCTCATTGGTGTGGATAGAGGAGGCTCATTCTGCAGGACTGGAGTATAGAAAACTCTATTCCCTATAACTGGGAATGCAGCAGTCTTAAGTAAAGGCTGAGACTTATAGAGACGCTCACCACAAACATGTCTGAAAATGAGTCTCAGAAACCTGGGATATCGAACAGCAGCTGGTCTTGACTCTTGCTGCACCAGGTTCCTCAAATTCACAAAAATCCATTTGGCCATATCCATGGTAGTTCCATCCACAAGCTGCAGAACTACAGGGATTTCATCACGGCTCAGTTGGTCAAAGGAACCAACTTTACTGCTGAAGCACATCACCACAGAGGCGAATAAGAAGCTGTAGGTAGGAGAGAGGTCCTTCCTGAACAGTGTTGCTCTAATTTTTGGTTCTGCTACACCACAAAAGTGCAGCAGATTCTTGATCTGTTCATCTTCAGGCTGTGGTCGATCATATTGTGCAACCACAGGGAGTCGAAGAACTTCCCTGAGCGGATGAGTGTTGATCTCAATGGTCTGAGTCCCATTGAGTATGGTGCCCTTGATGACTTTGGATTCTAGAAGGTAGGCACAGGTAAACCAGAATTCATACACCATCTCCTGGTACAGGACACCAGGGGATGCAGTCATTGCATAGTTCAACGGATGAACTTTCAGAAATTCCACCATTTGTTCGTAACCCTTCCCCACATAGTTTTTGGGGATAGTGAGGTTGGCAATGTAGTTGGTGGGCTTAATGGTCAGCATCGTGGTGATGGATGAGTGTTTGACAACATCCTCACCAACGAATACTGGGAGAAAGGGATTAGGTCTGTGAGCCATTTGGGAGTATTTTAGGTTAAAGAAGCAAAAGACACTTAGTCGATTTTAGGGTTCTTGAGGATTTCTGGAAATGATGAAGAAGACGAAGATGAAACAGTATATAGGTATTTATAGGATTTGAATGGTCGTGTGTATGAGAGAGAAAAGATTTGGGCGGTTTGATTTGAAATGTTAGTTGACGGAAAAACGGAACGGTTGTCCATGTCAGAACATTTGTCAGACCACTTGACCTTTTTAATCACTACCACACGTAACATACATTATCCGCAGTAATTAAGTTAAATAAAACATAATTTAAGTAACTTAATTATGAAGAAAGGTAATTAAACTGCTGGTCTACGCTGTTGGTCAACCCTGTGATAAGTAGAGTCAACACATGTGGTTCATTCTTCAAGCTGTTCTCCTTTCAAACTATGCCTTCAGCCTGTTCTCTTTTGCAAGAACAGGTTGTGTTCAATAGTTGAACAGGTTACAAGACAAAGACTTGTAAGACAGTGTGAAAGGATGAACAGATTGAGAATTGGACCGTCAGAGCAGGCTGGACTTACAACCTGTTGTTGTTCAGCCTGTTCTATGCTCAAGCTGTTCAAGTTTTTCAGAAAATTGGCTAAGTACATACCATGCATAGCCTGGTCTGTCTAAGCTGTGCTGAGAAACTTGAGCAGTGTGAGACATACAGCTTCGTAGACTTGAGAGAACACTTAGTCACTCCTGTTTAACATGCCCAGCTTGCTGACAAGGTAATTAAACCTTGTTTCATCCAGAGGTTTGGTGAAAATGTCTGCAAGCTGTTCATTTGTGGAAATAAAACTTACCTCCACATTACCTTTCTGAATGTGATCCCTGATGAAGTGATGTCTGACTTCAATATGCTTTGTTCTTGAATGAAATACAGGATTGTTGGAGATGGATATGGCACTTGTGTTATCACACAGAATAGGAGTTTTCCTATACACAAGCCCATAGTCTTCAAGCTGATGCTGCATCCACAGAATCTGCCCACAGCAGCTTCCAGCAGCAATGTACTCAGCTTCAGCAGTAGAAGTGGACACTGAGTTCTGCTTCTTGCTACTCCAACTGATCAACTTTCCACCAAGGAGTTGACATCCACCTGTTGTGCTTTTCCTATCTAACCTGCAGCCTGCAAAATCAGAATCTGAATAACCTGTTAGTTCAAGGCTTGAGTCTTTGGGGTACCAAAGACCCAAACCTGGTGTACTACCCTTAGGTATCTGAAGATTCTGGTAAACAGCCAGCTAGATGTGATTGCCTTTGATTCAGCCTTGGAACCCAGCAATAAACAGGGGCAAACATGAATATCAGCGTCGTACTAGCAGGTCAAATAGGCACGACCCCAATCACCTGCCAGCTCTGTAAGCTGCTTACTGAAGCAGCTTTGCACTGGCCATCAGGCATCCCAATTTCATTGGTGCCATTGAGGGTTTATAGGGAGAAACGTGATCAAATGTAAACTTGTTTCATCAGAATCTAAAGTGTACATCTTCGCTTTGATTAAAATTCAATTTGTTTTAGAGGTTTGTTTAACCCTGTCATTCCTAAAAAGAAAGTAGTGCTACCCTCTCATACTCATTTCTAACTTAATTTCGCGATAATGAAAATAAATTGCATAAGCTCCTCAAGTTAAGAACCAATATATATGTCATCCACATAGATTTGAACAAGCATCATATACGACTTCCACCTTCTATGTTGCAACCGTCGTGGTAACACACTTAACCTCTTGGTAGTACCACATTGGCTCTAGGAAATTTCAGTAAGGGTCTCACCAGTGCTCGTAGGTTGTGTTAGACCTAGAGAGCTTTGTCCCACTTAATCAAAAACCGGGATTTGTTCATTTTCAAAAACCTCGGAGGGCTGCTTACATAACTTTCTTCTGGGCAGCTTCCGCATCAAACCAATGCATCTTCACATCAATTGAAATACCTTATGCTCTTAGAGCAAGCGTAGGCTAAATATACAAACGATTGCTTCTAGACTGGCCACAGGAGCAAAATGTTTTATCTAGTTCAAATTCCCTTCCTCCTGTCTGTAGCCCCGGCAACTAGTCCCTGGCCCTTTGTCTAATGACATGACCTGCTCATCCATCTTGGTTCCTGAAAACCCTTTTGTGGCCAATTATAGTTTTTTCCTTTAGGAAGCAGGACCAGCTTCCCAATAACGTTGTTCCTCTCAAACTGATTGAGTGCGTTTGCATGGCAAGTGTATCATTGG
Organism: Centrapalus pauciflorus; assembly: GCA_020465985.1. Taxonomy (NCBI): domain Eukaryota; kingdom Viridiplantae; phylum Streptophyta; class Magnoliopsida; order Asterales; family Asteraceae; genus Centrapalus; species Centrapalus pauciflorus. Next base: position 302,724 of record JAANYP010005076.1, read on the forward strand.
CTCTTTTAAAAGCTTCATCAACCTCTTTTGGCTCATCGTGATGAAACAAAACTAGGAACATTACAAAGTTCCATAGCGCCACACTGTTGAACATTCAGCAAGGAACTGGGAAAATCACATGATGTCTGGACATGCAGTTGGAATTAAGTCAGTGACACTTTCACACAGGGTGTATTGACATAACTCACATCAGGTCCTCCTGAATTAACAGGTTGTTCCACACGGGTGTAGTGGCAAGCTTTGTGAGTCCCTCTTCATGGATTGAATGCATCAGATAATCAAGTATAGTTCTCCTGAAACTTATTCAGGAACGAGCTTTATGGTGAGAATTCTTGGACCTTCAAGGTGACATTGATAGATCATCTAGCACCTTTCTTCTGTTGTGTATCCCGTTAGGCTTTGGAGTAGTGCGAGCCAACAAAACACACTTCATCAGCTTTAGGTTCAAATTTTGACCGCTGTCCCTTTGTTCGAATTAAAAAGGGACATTCCAAACACATAGGAACTAACTGCATTTGGCTTTCTCCCTTTGCAGAGGCTCGCATGAGGGAGTCTGTGGAACCTTTTCACCACTAAGGATCTGTTTTGGGTGGAAGCAGTGCCGTGTTAACAGTCTCGAGCCCAAATGAATGAAGGTAAAAACTGATGCCACACGTCATGTTTCTGGCGCTTCAATGAGAGTTCGGTTTCTCCTTTCAGCAACTCATTTTGTTGAGGTTCTAACTGGCTGAAAAGAGAGTTTTGAGAGCTACCTTCTCTTCACGAAGTCTTCAAAGCAGTACTGTTTTGAGTTCTACAATGATCCTTCTAAGCCTTATACTTGGGCAGAGTTCAGCTATTTCCATCTTTTGACAAATCCAATAGCTCTCTAGCAGCCCTCTCCTTTGCTCTCAGAAGAATCACCCGTGTACCTGGAGAACTGCATACCATTACAAGATGTGATCTTCTTGCCTCCTGAACTTGGGCCATTAACAGGTCCAACAAGTCATATGGATTAAGAAGAGAGGAGTATCAATAGAGAAATTGTGTTCGGATTTAGAACTCGTTTTTCTCTGCTGCCTTGCCTTTCTCAACAAGCTGTGCATATCTTTCCTCCCCCTAGCAAAGTTCATAAGGTAAACCTGTGACATCTGTCATACAGAGTTTGTTGAGTTCT
>JAANYP010005076.1:306980-309480 GCA_020465985.1 Centrapalus pauciflorus
CTGGAGTTATGGTAGTACAGAGGGTTGGCAAACATAGGGACCCTCCCTCACTATCTCTGGCAGTTGTACATCCAGATTCTCTAAATAGCAGCATCATTCTGCACTTCCAACCAGAGAAGTTTTGATGATTAAATTTGGGAGGTTTGCCCATAGAGCCATTGTCATAGTAAGAAGAATTTGCAGCACTGTTGTCCATGGAAACTTGGGAGAATGAGAGATCTAGAGTGACACACACTCTAAACTGCTCTGATACTAGTTGTAGGTCCCGAGAGGTTCCCAAAGTATATAGTTATAAGCTGTAGAGGGGGGGTGAATACAGCAATTATAAAACTACACACTATTTTCTCAATGTTTGTATGTATTATCAACAATTTGTTAATTACAAACAAGCTTGAATGCGGAAAAGTTCAAGCTGAGATGATAGATACAACAGTATGTTTACTAGTCTAAGACAGACTCAAACTAGTTTACAATGAATACACTCACTAAGAAGCACTCACTGTGTTTACAAGACTCAGAGGGACAGCTTATGTAGGACAGCTTAGACACAAAGAAACTGTATTACACAAGCAGGCTTGCATGCATGAAAACACACTTGCACGTACACTCTTGGGTTTCAGCACTTAGCTTTCTTCACACTTCTTTCTGACCTTAGAAGCTTCCTTTTATACTCACTTAGAGGATCTAAGAGAAACATCTTCATTGGACGGAATGAAAAGGAAAAGTCTTGTTGAAAAGACAACATAACCTTTTCTGCACTTTTCTGAAAAGCAGACTTGTCTTCACATGTGCAGAACTTTTGTCTTTTTACTTTGTCTACTGTTGCATTGCCTTTAACTAATTTAGGAATGTCAACTTTGCGTCTTTCTTCCTTGTAAAGGCCTATTTTGATATAAGAAAAAGGTCTGTCACCCTTTTTCAAATAACCTTTTGTCTTCATGTTACAGAACAGCGTGGGCAGGCTGAGCAGTTCTGTTTTCCACTTTGTCTTCGACTTTGTAAACTGATCTTGTAGTCAAAAACAATACATGATGACTTGGAAACATATTCCATAAAGTGTTTAGCCTGTTCACAAAGAACAGGTTCTGTTCACAAAGAACAGAACACTTTAAAATTGCCCAAGCTGCTCAACAGTGTAGAGCAGCGTAGACAGTTTATGTCCAGCCTGTTCAGCAGACAGAGCAGCTTGGACAAACTGTCTTAGTTGCAACACATGCAACATATAGAACAGCTTTAGACTGATATTGCAAATCATTTTTAGGTTTCAATAAGGCATATAACAGGCCTTAAATTCAACCTTCAAATGCATCAACAGGTTTGATTATAAATCTCCCCCTCAGATGTAGAACAGGTTTGACTGAGGCCTTTTTGTGCCTAACACTATATGGCCAGTTTTGCCACATTTGAAGCACTCAGCTTTAGATTTATCAAATGCCTTCTTCTTGACAGCATTTGAGTTCCCCTGCAGCATATTTCTTCCAAACCTCTTCTTGTTGAACCTTTTGACAAGCATGGCTATCATCTGCTCATTATCAAGGTCATCAAGATCTGCACTGTCTTCCTCATCATACATTTCCTCTCTTTCATCATCAGCCTGTTGATCAGGTTGTTTGAACACATCACACACCTGCCCAACAGGTTGTCTCACGCTGGCCACTAAGGCAACACCTCTCTTGGACATTTCCAAGGCATTTCTCTTCTGCTGCCTTGACTGCTCATCATTTAGTAAGCATCCATATAAGTTTACCAGATACATACCTTTGATGGTACCTGAGTTTCTCAAGATGGTAGAAAAGTAGTTCCACTCTTCAGGTAGGATGTCCAGGAACTTGTTCACCAGGGTCAGGTTGTCCTTTGTGATCCCAACAGCACTGAGATCATTAACAAGAGCAGTAAACCTGGTGTAGGTTTCTTTGAGTGTCTCCTTTGGTTTTGCAAAGAAGAGTTCATACTGTCTAACAAGAATGTTAATCCTGTTGTCCAGTGTGATTGTGGGTCCATCATAGACGGTACACAAAGTATCCCACATCTCCTTTGCAGTCTTCATCTTCTCAACCTGTTTGAACACATCATCAGGCAGAGAGATAACCAGGTTATTCCTGGCTTTTGCATCCAGAGCAACCAGTCTTTTGTCTTCATCAGACCATTGAGCTTTGGCCTTCTCAAAGGTTCTGATTTCAGGGGCTGCTCCTTCAACAGAAGGAGTTATGGTAGTAACAAAGGTTGGCACATAGGGACCTTCCATTACTATCTCAGGTAGTTGTACATCCAGATTCTCTAAATAGAGCATCATTCTGCACTTCCAACCAGAGAAGTTCTGATGATTGAACATTAGGGGATTGGCCATTGACCCATTGTCATAGTAAGAGGAATTTGCAGAACTGTTGTCCATGGAAACGTAGGGAGAATGAGAGATCTAGAGTTGACACACACTCTAACACTGCTCTGATACCAGTTGTAGGTCCCAAAAGGTTTCCTAAGTGTATAGCGCTAAGCTGTA
>JAANYP010005076.1:314480-321980 GCA_020465985.1 Centrapalus pauciflorus
TCCCATCCGAACTTCGGACCATCCGAAGTCTAGATCAGGCAATCACATTTTCATAATTTGTCTTGTGCTTTATTTTGACTTTTCATTTCGGACCTTTTCCATTTCGGACCAACCGAATACGGACCACCGGGATTCGGTCCCCCTTCCTGGACAATTTCCCAAGTGTTTGTCCGAATTAGACACTGTTCACCCGAATCCGGACTAACCGAATTCGGTTCCTTCATCCTTCCGAAGTAAGCATTGTTCATCCGAATCCGGTCAATCCGAATTCGGTTCGTCCTTCTTCAATCATCCGAACTAGGTCCCTGTCCGAACCAAGTATTCATCCGAATTCGGTTCTTGTCCGAACTACTATCCATCCGAATTCGGCTACATCCAAATTCAGCACTTAGATCTGAATCAGTACCATCCAGTGTACTATTCATCCGCAGTCTAGTCCCTCCGGTTCAAGTTTCCACCTTCAAGATCGTATTTATTCAATCAGCACCCTCAATCATGTCTCGTGAAGCTCTAGTTCTCGGATCCGAGAACAGACCACCTATGTGTATCCTGACGAGTACGAACAATCGAAGTCCCGGTTCCTAAAGTTTGTCGGTATGCAAATCAACGGAAACCTAATGCTTCAATCCATCTCTGAGGGGCCCGTTATCTACTATCGGGAAATCGCGGCTAGACCCGAGGCTGACCCCCCTGTCCTCGCATCTAAGGTTGAGAGAGAACCCGCTAATGACGCCGAGAGAGACAGGCAGCATGCCGATAAGAGGGCCGAATACCTGATCTATCAGGGCCTCCCCACTGATATCATAGTCCGAGTAGACAGCAAAATGTCTGCTAAAGAGATGTGGGACGTGTTAGAAGTGCAAATGCTGGGGGCAGATCTAGATGATCGCGCTAAAATAGAGGAAGCTAAGGCTAAATTCACCGAATTCCGAGCTAAAGACGGGGAATCGCTGCAGGCTACGTTTACGAGATTCTGTGCAGTCCTAAATGAGTTAAACAAACTGCACATCAAAAAGGACAAGGATGACATAATCATCCAGTTCTTTTCAGCCATAGCCCCTGAGTGGCAGATTGCATGCTGGGCCACACGACGAGTCCTGAATATTCCAGAGGTATCGATCAATGTCGTCTTCAAAGAGCTAAAAAAAGTATCAAGGGGATGTGGATCACCAGAAACAGATGGCCAATCAACTCGCATCTTTGTTGCTATCTGCTAACACCGGCATCAAACCTAATGATTTCCTAGCCTTGATCTCCAACACGAATATTCCCACTGCATCTTTTGCACAAGGTTCATCATCGTCATAGTACAGGTATGCTTCTCCTCCGTGTGAGGTAATTGATGAGGAAGAAGCAGTTATTCAAGAACAAATAGCCTTGTGGACAAATCATCTTCAACAACGACATTTTTCCCACAAGACTAACAACCAGCTCCGTTATGACACCGGTCCGCGGAGGTACTCAGATGACAGGAGAGATGAACGACGCGATGATTATTGTCGGGATGACTATCGCAGGGATGACAGGGATGAGAGGAGGTACGACGATAGACGCGACTATCGAGATGATCACCATTATGAAAGGTGAGACGTTAGGCGTGATGATCGTAGGGATGACAGGAGAGACTATGATCGAAGGGACGATCATCGTGATGACCGCAGGGATGATCGTAGGAACGATTGAAGAGAGCATGATCGCCAGGATAGAAAGAGAGATGAAAGCCGGGAACCGCGCCGCGCCAACAAGAGGCCGGTAGAAAGGAGGGATGACAGACCCAGAGTCGATCAACCCAAGGGTGCCGAAGAGCGTCTCTGTTACAAATGTGGGAAATCTAGCCACTTTGCTCGGGAATGTAATAACAAGTATGACAAGGACGTAGGCTACTATGAGCGGAAATTGGAAGCCGCTAAGAAAAGAACCGATGTCATGGCTCTAGTCGCCCAGGAAGACTACTGGGATGCTGAAGATACCGACAAGGAGGATGATAAGGGAAAGAATTGTAATATGGTTGATCGTCTGGGGTTGGATCACTGTGCCATTTCCACTGCTTCAAGTTCAGACAATGCTGATGAGGGGTATACAATGACAAATCCACCAGCATGTCTGATGGCTAAATCCGACGATCCCGAATGCTCATCATCCTTATCTATGTACATTTTTAATAAATAATGATTCTGACAAATTGTTGTGTGAATTGTTCATCACTGAGTGGGACGTAAACATAATCCTGGTTTGTCTGTATCTTTAATGCTAAAAAGGTTCAAGAATTTAATCTGAAAAGGATAAAAGAAGGGAAGCGGTATTTATTTGAGGGGGAGTATAGTTAGGATGTTAATTTTATAATTCTTTGTTCCTTTTTTTTACTTCTGTTATTTCTATTAGTTAAATTTTGTAAACTTTAGGTTGATTATTTTTAGTTTATTTTAAAGTTCAAAGGTCAGAAAATCCCAAAAATATTTTTTTTTTGTTGTTTAAATTTGTCAAAAAGTCAAAAATATTTTATCTCATCTTATTTTATTTTATTTTTGTCTTAACTTAAATGCTAAAAGAAAATATCAAAAATATTTTATTTTGCAATTGCTTATTTTTGTTTCACCGAAAAATACAAAAAGATGTGATAAATTGGGCCAAAATGTTGTTATTAAAAAAAAAACTTGTTTCAATTTTCTCTAAAGCCCAAGAAATTTTGTTTCTCTTTTGTAGTAGCATATCCGGCGGCCCATACATTTTTGGACGCGAAACGTGATGACCCGACCCGACCCACAACCTTTAAAAGAGGCGGGTCAACGGTCAACAAGTCATTGGTTTCTTCTTCCTTAAGCTTTCCAAACAACTCCTTCTCTTCTTTCTCTCGTCGACCACCACCGCCGAACCACCATAACCATCTTTCAAGCTTTGTGGAACATCCTTTTTCTTCGTTTTCCTTACATTTCTTGTCTTCGGCACTATCAGGTAAACCTTTCTTACTTTATTTCAGTGTTTAACTTCCTATATTGCATGTTTGATTTTCAAATTTTTATCACTTTTTCACTTCGGTTTTTACTAATTTTAGGACATTTAATGTGTTCCTTACATGTTTTTAGACTAGGATCTTCATTTTCATGTATTTTTGTCAAAATCACCACTGTTCACATTGCATGTTGCATGAACATCATTTAACGAACTGTTGGACTTCGGACGTCCGAATTCGGACCAAGCCCCGAATTCGGATGTCCCACTTGGACATAATTTCAAGTTTTTCAAAATTCAAAGACCGAATTCGGACACTGTGCATCCGAACTCGGAACACTGTTGATCCGAATTCGGTCCATCAAAGAAAGTCTGAAATTTTCATTAAGTCAGTTCATCATACACTGTTGACCCGAATTCGGACCTCATCCGAAATGCCTATTCCATCCGAATTCGGTCCTTCAGAGAAATTTCAAATGTTCATTAAGTCTAAATCTTCAGTACTGTTCATCCGAAATCGGATGGGATCCGAATTCGGTACCCATCCGAATTAGGTGTTCCATCCGAAGTGGGTCCATTCATTATGATTGCATACATCCGTTTCGGTTCACATCCGAATTGTCCTCATCAACCGAATTCGGACCATAAGCATTCCCCACATCATCCGAATTCGGACGATCTTATGTCATTTCAATTTCATCATCCGGATGTCGGCAGGATCCGAATTCGGTGGCACTGTTCATCCGAATTCGGTCCATCCGAAATCCAACACTTAGCATAGTTTTCAATTTTTTCTATTTTTACATTTTCACTATAAATTAAAAATCCAAAAAGATTTTCATTCTGGTGCACCATTGATTAAAGTTAGGATTAGTGTTTGAGTGTTTGGCTTTGCCTACGACAGACACGTGGATTATGCAACATTCCTCTTCGAGGAATTGAGGAGAGTTCATATGGAGAGGGGCACCAAACGAGGAAGAAAATGCATCCCTCTCCAACGTTTTCTACAACTCATCATATAGTATGCCATGGATAACGATGACGACATTTATGAGCGTGCAGAGGCAGATTTCTACCCAACAGTGGCGATCCAAAAGCTTAATCTGCCAAAAGAGGATTCTTCTGTGCCAGTGATGACTATCCCACTGTCCCTTCTTCTAAGGGCAATGCAATCGGAAAGGGTTCGGGCCTATATAAGAGAGTTTTATCCGGATGAGGCTCGGTCAGATCCCACTGAGCCTACCCAGTCCGAAGGTGAGGTTAGTTTGAGTGAGGAATAGTGAGAAGCAGCGGAATTCCAACAATCAATGGGGTTAGGTGAGCGGGAGACTGTGCGTGTGAGCGAGGGAGGAGCAGGTGAGGCAGCAGAGATGGCGGATTCTGAACGAACCGTCACTGTTGTAAGAGGGATTGAGGTAACATCTGAGGGTGACCGCAGCCCAATCAGCCGCACAACCCACTTACAGACCATTAGTCCGATGGTCGAACTCACCCCAACCACCCACTTAGCATCCTCTCAATAGGGTACTACTTCATTCCACGGGATCTTCCACGCATGCCATCACCCTCTCATTCGGAGAGCGGTGGTGTTGAACGAGGTCACACTCTGCCCCATGTGACCGAACCTCTTTGTTCCACGATTCACTCCCGACCCATACATACATCGCACGATGCCTTCGTGGCATCCCCTAGAGCTGCCTCCGTGGTGGCTCCACTAACTTCTGGATCTGCGCACCCCGTAATGGAGCCAGATATGAAAGAAGGAAGACCTGAAGTGCCTCCATCTACGCCATCCACTTCAAGCCATTTCCAAAATAATTTAGAGATGTTAACGACAGCTTTACGTGCTGCCGGTGTTGTTACCCAGGCTACCCTGGATGCCCATAAAGAGGCTGCCGAGGAATGTAATTCCGCCCTTTTATCATTAATTAAGGGAAAGGGTGTCGCTTCTGAGGATGTGCCTCCACCAGGGACCCGCTCAGTCCAAATCATGATTCAAGAGCTCTCCGACAAAATAGACGCGCAGAATCGCCTAATCCTTCAAGTCCAGGAGCAGCTAAACTCCCGAATGGACCGTCTAGAATCGACAGTGATAGAGCTCCAGTGCCGTCCGCAGGCTGAGTCCCAGAAAAGGGAACATGACGATCAGGACGACCCTGATCGCCATGAGGGGGAGAAGCGCCAAAAGACTTAGTCTGAGGACTTAATGTTGATCGTAGGGGGAGCAGAAACAGAATCTACAGAGGTTCAGGGGTCAGGGGAAAAGATGCAACAGGCTCAGGAATATCTGATGATTTAAGACGAGCCCATGTTCGAGGGTCCAGCTCCACTGGATCCAATGACAGCCTTGGTTGAGTTCGAACCCGTACACGAAAAAGTAGAAATCATATTGGTGTCTGACTCAGACTCCGATACTGAGGACAACGAACCTTTAATCATCCCTAAGCCTGAGCCCGAACCACCTCAAAAATCATCATCTTCCTTTGAATTCCTAAACTCACCACCACCAGCTCCACAACAAGAAATACTATCATCCATCCAAGCTCGCCCATCACTAAAAGAATCCCATCTAGTCCAAAGCCCGCCAAGATCTCAAAGTCCTCCCCTAGTCCAACAAACTCAACAACCAGGTCCTTCAGAAACCAAGAGGGTAGATTGCTTTGATGACACTCCTATAGGACCCGGTGAATATAACAGAGATGATATGTATTGGGTAGGCCAATATTCAAAGGGTGAGGTACAAACACTACCACCTGAAAAGAAAGAGGAACTAAGACAAGAACGGCGGGGGACAATCTTAAAATTGTTAGAACCTAAATCACCAGAAATAGAAGAACCCCCGTTCAGGGCCTAAAAGAATTCCTTCAAAAGTTTCCTCTGGAGCAATTTCAGAATCCGTTCCTAGAAGAACGTTTTAAGATGGTGTTCAGAAAGAAGCCATGGTCTTTCAGCATGCGCTTACTCATGGAACTGACCAACGTAACCAAAGCTGAACAGGCCGAATACAACCAACTAATGCTCAGGGAAAGGAGGTCCGAAGTCTCAAAGTCAAAGATAAATAAACTCCTGACCATCACCATGTGCAGAAGAGCAAAAGTATTTTATCCTGCCTTTCAGGTAGAAAGAGAAGATGGCACAGTTGAGGAATTCTACGAGAATGACTTGGAATTCATAAATGTGGACGACGTTGAATTCTTACACAACCGATTGAAAAATCATATTAAAGAGCGTCTGTCTCGCATGACTGTCGTAGGTGCCCTTGTTCGAAGTATGAACCGTCGCTCTATTATCATGTGCCTCAGAGATTTTCAAATGGCGATAGAGAGCACGATGGTTAAAGTTGGCCTACGAGCACCTGACCAAGATAGCTTCCTTCTCGCCCACCATCCTGCCTACAGAGTCATCTTCAGAGGAGGCCCGGGTGTCATTTTTGTGAATCAGAAAGGCTACAAAAGATTCATGCGCTTTGAGGATCTTCCCTGTTATTTCAATGGTACTCTCAGAATGGTTAGAGTCGTGCTTACTCGAAAAGTTCAAGAATATGACGTCATCCTTGGACTCTGTGAATCTACAGACCATGCCAGAGTTCCAGGACCTCCATGTTGATCGAAAAGGGGGAGATTGTTAGATATTAAATTTCGATCATGTGGACTTATTTTGTAATAATTACTTAGTTAATGTTTGTCTTGTATTTATTTCCTTGTTAGTTTATTTCAATGTAAAAGTCAAGGGACCAAAAGTGTCAATGCTAGATAGTTAATTAAAGGAGCCTAGAAAGAGGCTCCTAGGGTTGTATTATGTGAACACAGTTGAATACACAAAAAAAGATAGCAGCCGCCGCTTTTGCATATTCTCCAACATTCTCTTTGTTTCATCATCATTACACAATTATTGAGACTTATTCTTCTTGTGTTTGATAAAAGAAACATTCATGTGCTAATTTATAATGGGAATACATTACAACACATAATCTATTTACTAAGCATGCAATAAGGGTAATACGGGAATACTAATTATTTTTTAAAATTAATTAATCTTTTAATTAATACATTAGTTAGAAAATAGGAAACTAAATAATATCATTAACCACTTTTCCTATTTTCTTCCACCTTTCCCTCCCTCACCTCTCTCTCTCTCTCTCTCTCTCTCTCTCTCTCTCAAAACTGGCGGCCTCCATCATTTGTTCTGCCTCAATCTCCCCGGCCACCACCTCTCTATCTCTCAATCTCGCCGGCCTCCATCATTTATTCTCCCTCAATCTCGCCGACCTGCATCACGAAGTTGATGAACAATGCATCATTATGATGTGTCTTTTTCAAAGGATGAATGACATAAAAAAATCATGATGATGTTGATGTTTCTGGTTTACGATGATTCCGGTGATGAATCTTGATGTTTCCTGGTTCAAACATGTTGCACAGCAGCAATGCATCACGATGATGAATTTGCTTCAAAGGATGAATGTTGACGTTTTTGGTTCAAACATGATGCACATTAGCGGTGCATGAAGATGGTGATGAACATGTTGAAGACAGTCATTAACACGTTTAA
>JAANYP010005076.1:324480-347283 GCA_020465985.1 Centrapalus pauciflorus
ATTATGTGTTTAATAATTATTATTAATGTTCTTTTTAATGATATTTCTATTATTATTAAATAATAAACTAATCTTAAAATATTTAAAATACCAACAAAATTAATTTAATATAAAAGACATAAATTTGAATAACAAAATATTAATAAAGACAAATACATAATAATTATTATTAACTAGGGTGAATTACAATTTTCATCCTTGTGGTTAGAGCTAAATTGTGGATCTCGTACTTTTCACATCAAAATTACAATTACATTACTCATGGTTGACTATTTGTTATGGTTTTGATCCTTTGACAGATCTTTTTATCAAATGACCATTTTGCAGTTAAGAATATTATAAAATTAAGTAATGAACTTGATTATTCATACAATTAAATAATAAAATTAATAAAAATACAAATTTAAAACAAAAATTAAATCAAATAACAACATACATAAATGCAAGCTTTGCGGCAAGAATTTTACAACAGTTGAAGCATTGGGTGGTCATAAAAGGTGTCACTGGATCGGAACAATCACCGGAAGTCGGGTAACATCCACCGGAGAAATAACTAGTCAGACAGGAAGTGGCCGGAAAGTTCTTGATTTTGATCTAAATGAAGTTTCTTCAACAATGCATGAAGAAGATGAAGCTGGAATTGGAAATGGGTATGCATCATCATCATCATATTATTCCTACATTGGTTAGTTTTATTCAGTGATTTCATCAACTTTTGATTAGATTTAGTAACAGAAATCAACTGGGATTATGTATTTTTTCTTGTTTTTTTTAACAATTGGCATACTGGTATGTCGTGTTGAATTTTGTTCATGATGATGATGATGATGCATGAGTCCCAACAAGTCCGAAAGCCAACCAACCAGCAGGTCCATAGTAGATCCATCGAAAACCAGATTAAGAGATCCACAGACAAAGTTAGTTCATCGACCACTCTGTACTCCTTTATCTCTCTCAACTACCTGTCTCCATGATGGTGATTAATAGAAGGATCAAGTTGTGGTTGAAGTTTGATTTTGACGTCAAATTTGTGATTTGTGGTGGATTTATGGGGTTTAATTTATGTTTATGTTAGATATTAAATGTCGATCTTGTGGATTTATTTTGTAATAATTATTTCTAGAATATTTTGTCTTGTAATTTATTTCTAGTCAATTTCTTTGTATTTAAAGTTCAAGGGGCCAAAGTTCAATTCCTTGAACCATAATTAATTCCCCCTAGGATATATATAGCTCCTAGGGTTTTGTGAAGCAATTGACAATTTGAATACATTACACGGGTTTTTGCTCCAGCCGTCGCATTCATACATTAACATTCTTATTGTCTTCTTCTTTAATCATTACACAATCATTGAGTGAATATTCTGTTTGTGAGTGATTATTGACGTATATGTGCTGATATTATCTGGGATTCATCTCAACAATTTGTATCAGAGCCCAAGGAGGTGGATTTAAACTTCATTTCTCGGATTCTGCTGCAGATTCATCGATGTTCTTCATTTTTTCCACGGTTTGATTTTCTTTTCGTAAAAAAATTTCGGTTTCGTGTATTTCTTTTAGTATAATCATCTTGTGTTCATGTGACACCCTTGCCACAACAACCACCAATTACAAAACACCCAGGATTAATCACCAACATAACATTACATAATGATCTGATAACCTAATTTAAGTGCGGAAGCATTAAAACACATAATTAAAGTAGTGCAATAGTGTCAAACACCCTATGGTGCTACAAGGTATCAAATCTAAGTCTACACACCCAATTAAATTATTACAACATCCTGAATATATTACAACATTGTCTCAAAACATAATTACCGATTAAGTAGTACCAAATCTTCCGAATCTTCACAATTGATCTAACTAGATGGTCCGGAAGTAGACTTTCCCTTTCCTGTAAAAATACAACATCTGAGAGGTAAGCGAATGCTTAGTTAATACAAAGATTACGCATTTTATAAACTTTTATGAAGCCCCAAGGGTAACACCGATGACAAACATCGTATACCCTTCTTCGTACACCAAGTACGGACCAGAGCCGCAGCCCCTTCGAGCCCAAAGCTCGGCATTAAACATACCATCTGAGACAAACGTACGATCGGGGATGACATACTGCCTACCAGAACCTCGGAGGGATCAGCTCCAGGTCATATAGCGCAGTAACATCAGAGTAATCGATGCGACCCACCGGTCCATCACTAGATGCACAACAATCGAAAGGACATGCAACAAGTATGAATGTGCATCTAAATCTACGTAAGTTAGTAGAATTCCAAACAATAAATGAAGCAACAGGTCTCAGCAGGCAAAGCTTAACATAAAATAGATATAAACATGCTAAATCTAATGTACTCACAGTGGGTGCGTAAATAAAACTTCAATATTATTTCTCTTCGGGCTTTCAACCGGATCCTTAATGTACCCCACTGTGGGTTAAACAACACCACAAGGGACCTGTTAAATCAGTTGCAACAATATTTCGAGTCAAAAACCGTTCAAATCCATAAAACCAAGTTTCGTAAATTTTTGCAATATTTTTCCCCCATTTCGGATCCATATCCAAACTCGAACCATGACTAAGTTTGAACCGAACTCAAGTTCACACCTTATCCTTTGAATAACTTTTGTTATTTTATGTGTTGTCTATGGGTTTCATTCAAAATATCCGAGTTTAGAGAGTGGGTTTTCAATTTTTGGCATTAAACTCGAATTTAAGGGGTTAAGCTCGAATTTCCTTCGAATTTGAGGCCAAACACGAACCCTTAGGGGTTAAATTCAAATATCATTCGAATTTAGGTGATTAAATTCGACTATGTTCTTGGTATTTTCGAGTTTGTTCATATCTACAACTTAAATCCTTCATTTCTAAGCCTATAATCATGAATATGTTAAGTATCAAACCTAGATTCGATTATATTATGCATACTCGATCATATTCTAGCTAAAACTCAAGCAAAATCAGCTTTATTCACGCTATAAACGATAAACTCGAATTTATGCTTTCAAAAACCGAAATAATAAACTTAAAAAGGGTCGATTCTTACCTCAATTCGTAGGAAATCAAGAATCCAACCGTAGATTATTGTAGTACTCCTCAAGATCTTTCCAATGAAGTATAAATCTCGATAATCGGCCGGTCGGTTTGTGACATAATCTAGAGAGAAGTAGAGAGCGTTTTTTAGAGAGAGAAAGTAGAGAGAGGGAGTGAAAATGAAAATAACTAGCTTTTTAGCCTTTTTATTCAACTTCCATCATTTTTGCACATTTCACCCCTCAACTTAACCGGTTTCATAAAATACTGATTTATTCTTAAATTTATCATTACTAGCTTTTATCATTCACAATACTCCTTAATAATAATTCAGAGTTCAAATTTCTTAAATTTCGTAACTTCATAAAATAGCAACAAACTTTTAAATATCCCAAATACATAATAATTCCTCAACTTAACCTGTTGCATTTCGGATCGTATTTCAGACCAGTTCGGACCCCAATCCGGACCAATTCGGACCATAGTTCGGCCCAACTCGGACCATACTTAGGTGACCTTCGGACCATAATTTCCCCATTTCGGACCACACTTCGGTCTCATCCGAACTTCGGACCCTCCGAAGTTCAGATCAGGAAATTTTAGAACACGTAGTTTAACTTGTGCTTTCATTGTGTATTTTCATTTTGGAACATCCGAATCCGGTCCATATCCAAATTCGGTGCTTCCTTCTTGAAATTTTTTTTCAAGTGTTCATCCGTAGTATTTACTGTTCATCCGAATTCGGTCTCCTGAACTTGATCCATCCGAATTCGATTCCTTCCGATACCACCGTTCATCCGAATTCGCATCAACCGAATTCGGTCCATCCTTAGTTGGTCAACCAGGTCTAGGTTCCATCCGAAGTTACTGTATATCCAATTTAAGCCCCATCCGAACCAACTGTTCACCCGAATTCGGTCCTATCCGAAATCAGAATTTGATCTGAATTCGTACCATCCGGGGTACTGTCCATCCGCAGTTCAGCCAATCTGAATCAAGTTTCCACCTGCAAGATCTCATTCTTCCATATCAGCACCATAAATCATGTCTCGCGAAGCCCTTGTCCTAGGATCCGAGAACAGACCACCTGTTCTTCATCCAGATGAGTATGAGCAGTGGAAGTCCCGCTTTCTCAAGTTTGTCTGTACGCAACCAAATGGCAACCTTATGCTCCAATCAATTTCTGAAGGCCCACTTATCTACTATCGGGAAATTGCTGCTAGACCCGAAGCTGACCCACCTGTACTCGCATCCAAAGTTGAACGCGAACCTGCAAATGATGCACAGCGAGACAGGCAGCATGCTGACAAGAGGGCTGAACATCTGATCTACCAAGCCCTGCCCACTGATATACTTGTAGGAGTAGACAACAAAATGTCCGCTAAAGATATGTGGGATGAATTAGAGATTCAAATGCTAAGGGCAGACTTAGATGATAGAGCCGGAATTGAGGAGGCAAAGGCGAAGTTTACCGAATTCAGGGCCAAAGAATTAGAGATTCACTCCCCACCCCCACACACAACGCACAACGCCTTCGAGGTGTCCCCCGATCGAGCTACCTTCGTGGCTGCTCCCCAAACTTCTGGATCTGCGGATCCCACTGTGGAGCCAGAAGTGATGGATGGAAGACCTGGAGGTGCTTCATCCATGTCGTGTACTTCAAGCCATCTTGAGATTAATCTCGAGATATTAACGGCAGCTTTACGTGCTGCCGGAGTTGTTACCCGGGCTGACCTGGATGCCCAAAAGGAGGCTACTGAAGAACGACATACCGCCCTTCTCTCATTTATTAAGGGTAAGGGTGTCGCTTCTGAGGATCTGCCTCCACTAGGATCCCGTTCTGTCCAGTCACAGTTTTAGGAGCTCTCAGACAAAGTAGACGCGCTAACTCGCCTGATTCTTCAAGTCCAGGAGCAGCTCAACTCCAGAATGGACCGTCTTGAGTCTGCCGTTATCGAGCTGCAATGTCGTCCCCAGGCTGAGTCACCAAAAAGAAAACATGACGATCAGGACGACCCTGATAGCCATGAGGGGAGAAACGCCGAAAGACTCAGTCTGAGGACCTCATCATGATTGTAGGGGGAACTGAATCTGAGGGAGCAGAAATACAAGGGTCCGGGGATCAGAGGTATGAGGCTCAGGAAATGCTAGAAGACGAGCCACTGGGTGAAGGTCCGGCTCCGTTGGATCCGATGTTAGCTATCGTCGAATTTAAACACGTTCACAAAAAAGTCAAAATCACATTGGTGTCTGACTGATTCCGATATTGATGACGAATATCCCTTAATCACCCCAAAAACTGAGCCCGAGTCACCACAAAAATCATCCTCATCATTTGAATTCCTAAATTCCCCGCCCCCGTTCCACAACAAGAAATCGTATCCTCAATTCAAGCTCCCTCTACTCTAAAAGAATCCCCTCTAGTCCAAAGCCCTCCCAGAATCCAAAGTCCTCCCCAAGTCCAACCTGTACCCCAACCACAAACCCAGGAACCAGAGCCATCAGGAGCTAAGCTTGTAGACAAATTTGATGAGCCACCTGAGCAGCCTGGTATCCATGACGATAGTGATCTTTACCGGTAAATTGGTACACGAAAGGTGGCGTACACTCTCTGCCACAAGCACTAAAAGAAGAGCTAAGGCAAGAACGCAGGGGGAAGATTTTCAAACTACTTGAAGGAAAGACATCTGATATTGAAGATCCCCGTGTTCAAGGCCTGAAGGAATTTTTGCAGAAGTTTCCTATAGAGTAGTTCCAGAACCATTTTCTGGAAGAAAGGTTCAAGATGGTCTTCAGGAAGAAACCAGGGTCGTTCAGCAGGCGCCTACTGATGGAACTTACAAATGTATCAAAAGCTGAACAGGCCGAGTATAATCAGTTAATGCTCAGGGAAAAGAGGTCTAAAGTGTCTAAGTAAAAGATAAAGAAGCTTCTCAGTTCTCACCATCACAATGTGCAAAAGAGCCAAAGTTTTCTATAACACCGTAATCCCGTATATTTTCAGCACCTTAATGATATTCTCATCATATACATGAAGAAACAAGCTCAATGAATGTAATATGATAAAGAAGAAGACAATATGAATTTAGAGAGAATGATGAACAGTGGCGGCTGTGGCTTTTCAAATTGTCAACCGTGTGTTTACAAAAAGCAACCCTAGGAGCCTTTTCTAGGCTCCTTTAATTATCTTTCAAACATTGGCAACTTTGGCCCCTAGACTTTTACTTAAACATAAATTACATAGAAATTAAATACAAGACAAGATACAATGATAATAAATATTACAAAACAACTCCTAGGATCGAAATAATAAATCTAACAATCTCCCCCTTTTCGATCACTTAGGAGGTCCTGGAACTCGGGCATGGTCTGTCGATTCTCGGAGACCAAGTATGACGTCGAAGCGTCTGGTTACTTGCCTCAGATGTAGCCGTTCGTTCAGGTATTCAATCCCGCTGAGGATATCCTGAATCTCCTGTGGTGAGCATCTAAGTTCTGGATTTGGTTGAGCGTCAAAGTCTTGAACTTTCTGAGTAAGCGCTGCTCGAACGAATCTGATAGTGCCATCGGAGTAACAGGGAAGATCCTCAAAGTGCATGAATTTTTTGTGTCCTTTCTGGTTCAAAAAAATAACTCCTGGCTGTCCTCGATGCAGAACTTTGTATGCTGGATAGTGGTCTAGCAAAAATATATCTTGTTCGGGAGCTTTCAGACCCACTTTGACTAAGGCACTCTCAATCGCCATCTGGAAATCTCTGAGGCACATGATGATTGATCGGCGATTCATGCATCGAACCAGGGCTGCTAAAGCAGTCATATGTGTCAGACGACCCTTGACTCTATTCACCATCTTTCTGTGCAGACGCTCTATGTCGTCTATGTATACGAAGTCAAGGTCGCTTTCATGCAGTTCTTGAACAGTACCGTCTTCTCTGAGTACCTCGAAGGCTGGAGTGAAGACTCTGGCTCTCTTGTACATATGAATGTTATTGATTTTGACTATTTTGGATTTTGACCAGTATTTGCTTTTGTCTCTCGTTTCTCTTAGCATCATCTGATTGTATTCAGCTTGAACGCATCGAGATGCATCGGTCATTACCATTAGAAGACGTCTACTGTAAGATCCCGGCTTCTTTCTGAAGACCATTTTGAACCTTTCTTCCAAGAAAGGATCTTGAAATTTATCAGCCGGGAACTTCTTAAAAAATTCTTTTAACCCCTGGACCGGAGGTTCTTCTAGTTCTTTAGGAGGAGCCTCAAGAAGTTTCAATACTCGGTCTCTCCGATCCTGACATAACTCTTCTTTTGTGTCCGCATCCAGAGTGTGGACTTGTCCCCATGAGTACCACTTTATCCATTCCTCGTCTGACCTGTCATATGAGGCGGGGACTTCTTTAGTATCAAAACAGTCGACAGTTCTGGATCCGGATGTTTCAGCGGTATGGGCATGCGGAGCTGATTGAGTTGGAAGGGTTGATTGGACTGATGGAGTAGGTTTAACTGGTGGAGGATCTTTAGGTGTGGGAGTGGGTTGGATTGATGGAGTTTCTGTGGGAGTGACTGAAGGTGGTTGGATGGAAGAAGATGTTTGCGGTTGGGGTTCATGGGGTGGAGAATCCAAAATCTCAATTGGAATTGGAGGTGATTTTTGTGGAGATTGAGGTTCAGGCTTTGGTGTGAGAAATGTATAGTCGGTATCAGTATCAGAGTCTGAGTCAGACACTAATATGATTTCGACTTTTTCATATCTAGGCTCATTGGTCACCATTGCTGACATGGGGACTAACGGAGCTGGGCCCTCAATCTGTACAGCTTCATAATCTATCATCAGTGCTTCCATAGCCTCATAAGTCTGATCCCCAGAACCAGACCCTTGAATTTCTGTGGCTTCAGGCTCTGCTCCCCCAACAATGATCATGGAGTCCTCATGATAAACCTTTTGTCGTTTCTCCCCCTCATGACGATCAGGGTCGTCCTGGTCGTCATGTTTTCTTTTTGGGGCTTCGGCCTGAGTGCGGCACTGAAGGTCTATGACCGCCGACTCGAGGCGATCCATTCGCGAATTGAGCTGCTCTTGGACTTGAAGAATCAAACGATTAAGAGCATCGATCTTGTCCGACAGCTCGGCTATCTGAAGATGAACTGAATGGGAACCTGGTGAGGGGCCAGCTTCGGAGGCGACACCCTTACCCTTGATAAGAGAAAGAAGGGCGGTGTGACGGTCCTCGGCGGCCTCCCTTTGGGCGTCCAGGTCAGCCCGGGTAACAACTCCGGCAGCACGTAATGCTGCCGTTAGCATCTCCAGATTGATGGGGGAGATGGCCGGAAGTGGACGGCATTGATTGATCCACTCCCGGTTTTCCTTCCGTCATCTCTGGCTCCACTACGGGACGCTCAGATCCGGAAGTTTGTTGAGCTGCCACGGAGGCAGCTATTGGGGATGCCACAAAGGCATCGTGCGTGGTGTGAACATGTGGGGATGGAATCGTGGGTGAAGGAAGTTCGGTCACGTGGGGAGAAGTGTGACCTCTTTCAACACCGCCACTCTCCGAATGAGAGGGCGATGGAGTGTGTGGAAGATCGCCGTGGAATGAAGTGGTTTCCCTTTGAGGGGAAACCAAGTGGATGGTGGGGGTTGTTTCGACCGCTGGACTAACGGTCTTATGAAAGGGAGTCCGGCTAACTGGGCTTGGTTCACCCTCAGACTGAATTTCTCTCGCTCTTACGACAGAGACGGTTCTCTCGGAATCCGTTGTCTCTGCCGTCTCACCTGCATCTCCCTCCCTCACAATCTCAACCTCCCGCTCACCGAAACCCATAGATTGTTGAACATCCATCCCTTCTCCCTCATGCTCACTCTCTTGTTGCTCACCTTCGGACTGGTTAGTCTAAGTCGATTCCGACTGAGACTCATCCGGATAATTCTTTCGTATATACGCCCTTACCCGCTCTGTGCCCCTTGACCTCGTTAGAGTAGATAGAGGAATTTTCATCACCTGTACCGTCGGGGCCCCCTTTGGCAGAGTTAACTTTTGGATTGCCACTGTGGGGTAGACATCAGCTTCCAGACGTTCATGAATGTCGTCGTCTTGATCCATTGCACACTGGATGATGAGTTGAAGGAATCTTTGATAAGGAACATACTTGCGGCCTTTCTTTGTGCTTCTTTCGACATAGACTCTTCGTAATTCTTCAAAGATGAAAACAGCATAGTCCACGTGTCGGTCAAAGGCAAAGCCGGTGAACATGGCTAATACCTGGGCCGACACCGAGTCATGACCTGAATGTTTGGCTGTGAGGCATTTGTTAAGCACATCGAAGAGAATCCGCCAGTGGGACTGAAGGTTTTTCGTGTGGAAGTCTGATGGTTTGGTAAGAGGACCGTCATACCCTAGAGTTTGTATCTCAGTTAGGGCTTCAGAGACGGATGGGTTTGGGTCGAATGAATCAAGGGTGGGAAGGTAGTCTTCTGTGGGTAGATGAAGAATGTGGCGGATGGCTGCGGTGGTGATTTTGACCGGAACGCAGTCAATGGTGGAGGTGAAGTGAGGTTCGGGGTCGGTTATATATTGGAGCCTGTTCCAGAATTGTTGGAGGTATATCTGGGGAACAGCTACAGCAGTTGATAGTGCATAATATATGGGATGGCGGATGAGGATGTCGAACGCAAGGGTTTGGGTTTCTTTTGAAAGGATGGAAACGTCGAGTTGCCAGTTATGTGGGATAAACTCGACAAACTCGGCGCTGGGTAGAATGGATTCCTCGGGTAGCTGAGCATTGTTATTCGGAATGGGAGGATGGGGTACGGTGAGAATGATTGCGGGATCCATTTTCCTGTAAAGTGCAACAAAGTTAGAATCATAAGACTTGATATGATAATGCATTATGTGAAGTCTGGATGAGTGTGAAATAGAACTTGTCTGATCTATTTAGCATCGGGTCTTTATTAGCAGAATAAAATTCCACTAATAAAGTCCAAAGTCAATCGTTAAGAGACCGATGTTAGATAAGACCGTTTCACTCAAACACCGATCCTAACTCTAATCAATGGTGCACTTGGATGGAACTATTTTTGTGATTTTTAATTTAGATGAAAATGCAGAAATGGAAAAAAATGAAAATTTTAAAAAATCCTAAGTGTTGGATTTCGGATGGTCCGAATTCGGATGAACAGTGTCATCGAATTCGGATCCGTCCGGAATCGGATGATGCATGAATGAGATGTGGGGGATGAATTGGGACTAGGTGGAACTGGGGACCGAATTCGGATGATGGTCCGAATTGTGAAGCATGGGATGGATGGAAGAGGTCCGAATTCGGATGGGTCATGGATCATGATCCGAATTCGGATGATGCCTTGTGTAAATGCATGCAATGATATGGGTAGGTCCGGATTCGGATGGTACCTGAAATTCGGATGGGGACCGAATCCGGGTATCATCCGAATTCGGATGAACAGTGTGAACAGACTTAGACAATTTTCAAGTTTTGGAAATTTTGACAATGCTTTGATGGTCCGAATTCGGATCAACAGTGAACCGAATTCGGATCAACAGTGGTCCGAAATAGGATTTGTACTTTGAAAAAAATTTTGAATCTAGTCTAAGTCGGACATCCGAATTCGGGTGGTGGTCCGAATTCGGACATCCGAAACTGCATGAGTGCAGTTAATGTTCATGCAATAATTAAACGTGAACAGTTGAAATGTTAATAAAAATGCATGACATTACAGATCCTAATCTAAAACAACCTAAGGAACAATTTTTCTAACTACTACTAAGTAAAAAGAACACATTTCAGTAACTAAAATGAGCAAAAACCGAAATGAAAAGCTAAAAATATTTTGAAAATCAAACAAGTAATATACTAAGTTAAAGAGTGAAATAAAGATAGAAAAATGTTACCTTGTAGTGCCGAAGGTGAATGAAGCAAGAAAAACGAGAAAAAGATGTGTTCCAAAAGCTTGGAATCGTGGCTATGGTGACCGGCGGTGAGGGTGTCGAAGAGAGAAAGAAGAAGAGAATAGAAAGCTTGAAGATGAAGTAAAGATGTTTGACCGGTTGACCGACCCTATTTAAAGGCGCGTGGGTCGTGGGTCGGGTCAAGGATCCGCGCTTAAACAAGAAAATGGGCCGCCGGTTTTGGACTCAACAGTCACACACAAAATTAAAATTAAAATGGGCCTGAAATTAATCAAAACAAAATTAAAAAATTTGGCCCAATTTTTATTGCATCTTTTTGAGGTTTTCTTTGAAACAACAACATGAAATAATTTTTGGTATTTTCTTGGATCATTTAATTTAAGATAAAAATAAGCTAAAAAAAATAAAATGTTTTTGGCTTTTTGATAAATTTGAACAATTAAAATCTTTTTGTGATTTTCTGACCTATTAAATTAAACCTTAAAATTAAAAAATTAAGACCAATCCTAAAACTTAAAATTTAAATATAAAAGAAATAAAGAAACACAGAATTATAAAATTTAAAAATCCTAACTCTACTCCCCCTCAAATAAATACCGGTTCTTTTCCTTATCTTTTCCAGACTTAAATCACAACAACCCTTTTTAACCTTTCAAGTACAGACAAACCTGGATATTGTTTGCATCCCACTCCGTGATGAACAATTCACACAACAATTTATCAGGATCATTAATTATTAAAAATATACGCAGATAAGGAAATAATGAGTTTAAATCTTGTGACATAATCCTTAAATTTAAATAACAGTTATTTTCTAAAATAAAGGAATTTCAATCATGATAGATTGAAATAGAATTATTTAAGACAATATCTGATATTTAATTTGAAGGCGGATTCAACATGCCGATATGGGATACTAAAAACTGAAAACGAGGTTCGTCTAAAGCTTTAGTAAATATATCCGCAAGTTGATATTCCATGCCAACAAAATACAACTCAATGGTTCCCTTTTCAACGTGATCTTTAATAAAATGATACCTGATATCTATGTGTTTTGTTCGAGAGTGCTGCACGGGATTGCAAGAGATGGCAATTGCACTTCGAGAATCACAGTAAATAGGGATATTGGTGAGTGAGAACCCATAATCGCGTAATTGTATTCTCATCCACAGCACTTGAGAGCAACAGCTTGCAGCTGCTACATACTCAGCCTCAGCTGTAGATGTGGAAACACAATTCTGCTTTTTGGAAGACCAACTCACCGGTCTATCTCCTAAAAACTGTATTCCTCCCGACGTGCTTTTTCTGTCCACTCTACAACCTGCAAAATTAGCATCTGAAAACGTGGTAAGATCGAAATCGGTTCCCTTTGGATACCATAGACCAAGTTCGGGTGTACCCTTAAGATAACGAAAAATGCGTTTTACCGCAGTTAGGTGTGATTCTTTTGGGTCGGCCTGAAATCTAGCACAAAGACATGTTGAAAACACTATATCCGGCCTACTAGCAGGCAAGTATAGTAAGGATCCTATCATCCCTCTGTAAGTTGTATTATCGACACTTTTCCCGGAAGGATCGGTGTCTAACTTACAGTTGGAGGCCATGGGAGTTGCGATACTCGTGCAAGAGTCTAACTTATACTTCTTGAGAATGTCAAGAGTATATTTCGACTGGTTCACAAAAATCCCATCCTCAAGTTGTTTGACTTGTAATCCGAGGAAAAAGTTCATTTCCCCCATCATACTCATCTCAAACCGGGACTACATTAAGGTTGAAAAATCCTTACAAAAATTACTGTTAGTAGATCCAAATATAATATCGTCGACATAAATCTGTACTAGCATTATATGTGGGCCTTCCCTTTTAGTGAACAGAGTTGTGTCCACCACACCTTTATAGAAACCGGCAGAAATAAGAAAATTCGAAAGACTATCATACCATGCTCGAGGTGCTTGTTTTAAACCATAGAGAGCCTTATCTAGTACATAAACATGGTCAGGTTTATGTGCATCAACAAAGCCTTGTGGTTGTTCAACATACACTTCCTCGTTAAGTTCACCGTTTAGAAAGGCAGTCTTGACGTCCATTTGGTACACTTTGAAGTCTTTGTGTGCCGCGTACGCCAAGAAGATTCGGATTGCTTCGATCCGTGCAACTGGAGCGAAGGTCTCGTCATAATCTATCCCTTCTTGTTGTCGGTAGCCTTTGGCAACAAGTCTTGCTTTGTTCCTTATCACAATGCCGTTATCATCTCGTTTGTTCTTAAAGATCCACTTCGTTCCGAATACTGTGCGGTCTTTTGGCTTGGGAACTAACCGCCATACTCTTAGCTGTTCAAACTGGTTGAGTTCCTCTTGCATTGCAACTATCCAATCTGGATCTGTCAGGGCTTCATCCACACGAGCGGGCTCTATCATACACAAGAATGATGCGTAGAGACATTCATTAGCAGATGCCCTACGAGTTTGGACTCCTGTTGATACGTCACCAATGATTTGCTCTGTTGGGTGACTGCGGGTCCATTTGATCTCGTGTGAAAGGGGTGCTCGGGATGGAACCTCTGTGGTTAATGTGGGGATGGATGAGGATTCATGGTCAATGGTTTCAAATGAAGGTACCACTGGTTCAAGTTCGATTCCCGAGTGTTCAGGTGAAGGAAGAATTGTTGGTATTATATGTGAGGGTATTATAGGAGTAGATTCAACTGCGGATGTGTCGGTGGATGATGTGGATGGATGAGGATATGTTGATGAAGATGGAGCGGAGACACTTTGCGGCGTACTTGAACTGGAAGGATTACCTACATTATTTACAACATTAGACACACTAGCGTTAGGACCGAAAAATTCAACATAAAAAGGATCAAATAAGTTAACCAAATCAGAAGAAGAAAAAGAAATGGGGTTATTCGAAGTTTTGTATTAATATTTTCTTAAACTTCAAAACTTAGCAAAATTTATATTTTAAAATAATTTAATTTCGAATAATCTTTAATTATTTATTTATTTTTTAAGTTGACGTTGGAATTGTTATATCGTGTTTGAATCAATTAGGCAATAAATATTTATTATTAATTAAAACATCTTCAATAGAAAAAACTTATATATGGTTTAATTTAAGGTCTCTAACAAATTTATACAATTTAAATCAATATACTTCATAAAATTTTAAAATATAAAATAATTATTTTGTTGATATCTAAGGGATTGATGATAGCACAATAACAAATAAACAAGAATGAAGGTTCAACATTTTTGAATCAATAATAAGAAGATAATAATTGAATAGAATCACATATGTATCATAAAATACTATATTTAAATCAATAATTCAAATATTTTGAATCAAATTTTTTTAGTCTTTTTTATATTTAAACATTGACTTAGAGTCATCATTTTTTTACCATTGACTCAATGACTTTGCATGTATGTCATTCTTTTATTGGTTTTTATTGTATCTTAATTTTAAAAACATTAAAGGTTCTTTTGGGATCCACCTTTTTATAAATATTTAATTTATAACTAATTTTGTATATCATCCAAGTAATACATGGGTATTAACCTAGTATTATAATAAATGAGAATATCTCATTGCCACATGTCATCCTATCAGTGAATGATTTTTTAATTTTCCTGCTCTTTTTCCTAATTTAGAACTATTCAATAATAAACTTTATTGTCTTTCTTGTACTAACTTACATGTTTTTGTTGTGAATATTTGTGTTCTGTAGCTTATGTGTGTGTATCTAATTTTACTTAATCTTAATTTTCATATATTGTAGTTTTGTTTCATAACTCAGAGACTCGGAGTTTCTTGGTTTTCATGTCCCAGAGACTCTAAGTCTGTTGGTGTATAGTTTATTTTGTCCTTTGGACCCAGAGACCCGGAGTCTCTCCCACCTTAAACCCACCCCGAGACTTAGAGTTTAAACTCTACAAAGAAAACCTCAAGACTTAGAGTTTAGGGGTAAACTCTACCAAGACTAAGCTAAGATTTAGAGTCTTTGGGTCAACACACCCCGTGCCAAGGTCGAGACTTGAAGTCTCTAGGGCCCAATTTCAACTTCGCATTATAACACCATTTTTGCTATGTTATTTCAATTAAACACAAGATATCGACATACACATTGTTAATTACATATTTCCAACATGTTTTGGACTTCAATTTGAAGTTTAATTAATGAAAGCTTGCGAAGTTGGGCTTCTGTTATTGGACATCGTCGTAGCGCACACACATAACACACTTTGATGAATTTTAATTTGTTTTACCTCAAATTTCTTATGGAATCTTGTAAAATGATGATAATTGAACACTTTTGCAAAACAAATCTTAAAAATTCTTCATGATTCAAGGCTCAATTTTTAGAGAGAAGCTAGAGAGAGAAAAAGAAACTTAAATCAGTCATTCCTGTGACATGTACGGATGTACTTCGTCTACCTGTCAGAACATCCATGTCACACCCCGCTACCCCGGTTGGCAACGAAGCGTGACGTCGCGGAAGCGTGACCATAATCATAATGAACGACCACTATATGGACGTTTTCAAAGAAATACATCGATATAACTTTAAAAGGTAGAAATGTTTTACATAACCCGTAAATAATAAAGAGTAGTTCGCAAGGTACAGAGATTTGAATACATAATTAAATTATCCAAAATAATGCAAATAAATCTCCGACGGTTTGAAAAAGAATGCAACTCCTTAAGTGCGGAAGCCTGAAAGTGGTTACTTCTGAAGGCATACTTGCCTTAATTACCTGAAAATACATGCTAAAATACGTCAACAAAAATTGTTGGTGAGCTCATAGGTTTACGCGAAAAGACCAGTTGTATGGACATTATCAGATGAGTTGAATTTATAAAATCATAAATTCCGTGTATGTATTACATAAACCATCATGCAACCGAAGCTTAATTAGAATGAGTTTGCCCTGTGCAGTATTCCCATACGTAATACCGTGTGTTGAATATATATGCACTCGCTGTTAGCCGAACCGAGCTAACACGAATGGGGGACATGACTCCCAATAGATCTATCCACAATATACTCGCGCTTACAAATAAATGCAATTAACGGTTCATGATATAAGGGCTGATGGAATCCGAACATGTAATACATATAAGAAATAAACAGTTTTGATGTCCATATGAAAACAGTGCATGTATTTCCACCCCAATAGATAGTGAAAAATAGGGGCTATGAAGACTCACCGAACTTGTGATGGAGAAATATGCGCAAAATGCAAGTTTGCGTAGTTTGATGGGTGATGAAACCGGAGATGGTTAACCGAGTCCTAAATGATAATAAGGACTTAATGTTACTAATATATGATAATATGTATATTTATAGATTTTTATGTCTTAAATCACCCAACATTACAAGTTTAAAAATAAGATTTGCTTAAAACATCAAGTTTATATATATATATAATTTTCCAGCTTTTTCGGAGGTTTTTCGGCCTACTTTGAGGCTGTCTTTGACCAAGCTCCAAAATGTTTTAGACTTTGGTTTTCTAGGACATTAAACTACTATATACAAAGGATTTGTAGAATCAAGAACGGCCATTTTTCGAGTTGTTTAGGTTGGTGAAAAATCTCGTTAAAAACGCTATGTTGGCCATTTTTGAGCTGTCAAACTTTCGGTTTCTCAAATAATTTCTGGAGGTCTTAAACTTCTAAATAAATTATGAAAAATTGCAGATCTATAGTTAAGACATAGATCTAACTTTTGAGACAAGAATCAACTCATTTCGTTGAGTTATGAATTAGTTATGATTTTTCAAAGTCGATACAAATATTCTGCCGAAATTCCGTAGTTTATAAACTTGAAACAACTTATGATTCTTGTTGTTTATTCAAAGACTACTTGTATAAAAGTCATAATAGTTATAAAAACACATATATATCACATGTTTTCATAATATTAACACTTTTATAATGTGTTCATATATTCATAAACACATTTAAAGAAACAACTTAAAAATAAAACTAGAAACTTATAAACTTGAGTTTTTATGAAACTTGTTGTTGTTGGTGATTATATATATTATGCAAGACTTATATAAACATAAATATATGATGAAATAAGTTAGTATTTACTTACTTTGATGTATTTGGAGTATGAAATTGAGAAGAAGTTGGAACTCTTGCAAGATTTGAACCAAGAACACTTGAAGTTCACCAAGAACACTTGAATTTCACCAAGAACACTTGAATGAAAATGTTTGTAGTGTGTGTGTGTGTGGGATCCGGTTTTGAGAGGAGATAAAGAGATATTTTGGTGTGAAAATAATGAAAAGGAAGCCCTCTATTTATAGGCAAAGTCTTGGTCTTTCAAATGGAGGTGGAGTGTAAGATCATGTTGAAATGAAAGGAGAATGGGGTGTGAAAGATTTGATTATGAAAGGTTATGGAGTTGGGAAATAAAAAATTGAAATCAAATCTTGGGTAGTACTACCCTATGACCAGATTTTTATGGATTATTTTCATGTATTTATATATATTTTTTTTGTATAAAAGTATTTAGAATGTATTCTTGTATTTCCCTTTTCTTGTAAATTCAAAAATACTTTTGAATGCATTGTTTTAATGAATTGTTTTAGTCTTGCATAATTAATGTTAAGTAATTGTATTAGTGTATGATTAGTGTCACTAATCATAATTTAATTATGTACTTAGTTGAATTAATCCCTCATATCGTAAATCGATCGGATTAATTGATTTTCCGATTCATCGCACTGATGAATTTGATTCTAATTGAGTTGAATTTTCTAATAAACCTTGTTAATCACTTGATTAATTTCTAATGACCACTGATTAGACTATAATTGACTATTAAATGTAGACTAGGTCATTATTGCTAACCTGGTTTAGCGCCGGATGTTACAATCCATAATGGAAACATATGTTGTTTCTTCATGAGGATTGGATGGAAGTCCTACTAGAGATACATCACTGCTCTAAGCGTAGGCAACACAGATGTACTATTTAATAGTTCAACTGTTCTGACAATTAGTATTCTACATGAACCAAACACTATTGTTACGTTACCTGAGTTTGTTACAAGTAATAAATGTGATGACAAATCTCATGTAATGAATAAGAAAATTAATAGGTTAATTTAATTTTATTTTTTAATAAATGAGAAAACTAACGAGTTAATATAACTTTAAATTGTTAACAAGTAATATTTAATTATATTTAGTTAGTTGTTTTTATAAATGTTGAGTCTATTATATATAAGTTCAGTTTCATGCAATAAATATGAGTATTATTTATTTAATTTTATTTTAAAAATTTTATTAAATAACAATAGTAAGCATTTTGTTAATTTTCGTTTAATATCTAAAAATAGTTAGTCCATCTAACTTTAATTAAATATCTACAACATTAGTCATATCTAATTTTAATTTTTAATAAATGAGAAAACTAATAAGTTCATTTAACTTTAAATTGTTAACAAGTAATATATAATTATATTTAGTTAGTTGCTTTTATAAATGTTGAGTCTATTATATATAAGTTGAGTTTCATGCATTAAATATGAGTATTATTTATTTGATTTAATTTTAATAAAAAATATATTAAATAACAATACTAAGCATTTTGTTAATTTTCGTTAAATATCTTAAAATAGTAAGTCCATCTAACTTTAATTAAATATCTACAACATTTGTCATATCTAATTTTAATTTTTAATAACTAAGAAAAGTAATGAGTTAATTTAACTTTAAATTGTTAACAAGTAATATATAGCTATATTTAGTTGTTTTTATAAATTTTGAGTCTATTATATATAAGTTGAGTTTCATGCATTAAATATGAGTATTATTTATTTGATTTAATTTTAATAAAAAAATTTATTAAATAACAATAATATGCATTTTGTTAATTTTCGTTAAATATCTAAAAATAGTTAGTCCATCTAATTTTAATTAAATATCTACAACATTTATCACATATATATATATATATATATATATATATATATATATATATATATATATATATATATATATATATATATATATATATATATATATATATACACTTTTAAATTTTATTTTTAATTTATCTTCTTTATATTTAAAATTATGTCTCATTTACATTTTTGCTTTTTTGTTTAATGTCATTACCGTTTCATAACTCTTGGTTATCTATAATTAACTGTTATTTCATTATTTATCCATAGGTTACAAAAAATATGAATGATCATCAAAACTTTTAAATAGTATGGGTTGCGAATAATCCATTTGTTAACCTAAAACATTTTTCTCCTAAAATTTCACCGGTTAGTTTTTTTCTTGATTTATTTTTCAAATATCAAGTTTGTTTTTCTTCTTTAACACATGTATGTTTATTCTATTTTGTGAAATTGATTATTACGGTTTTTATTTTGTGATATTTTATATTTGACAGTGATATTGATGGACATTATTGAAGTGACCATCCATGCAAAGAAGTTCTTGACAAATAGATTTTCTAGAAAAAATTTGGTGTGTTCTTCAATCCATACATTGATAATTCTTTTTACAATTAATGATATATTTAATTAAATTATTTCGAATTATATGTTTTTATTAATAAATTGTTTATGTTGATGTAGGTGCGTGAGCCATCATGTGCTCTATATTGATATGTCAAATATCCTTAATGTTCGTTGCTAAATATATATATATATATATATATATATATATATATATATATATATATATATATATATATATATATATATATATATATATATATATATATATATATATATATATATATATATATATATCAACGTTATATTCACCAACATAAATAGTCATTGTCATCCATTTCTTTCAACTATATAGTTTTAAACTATAATAATTTTTTTTGATGTATCAACAACTAAATTTTTGTTTCTGTATACTTCATTTCTTCTATGAATATCTTCTTGATGATTTTTTCAACAATAAAAGTTTTACAATATTTATTTTTAATGATTTCTTTTTTATTTCAAATCATCTTTGAAGAATTTTCAATAAATATTGATCTAGAAACGTTATTGAACACCATACGCTTTAATAAAAATTGTAATGTATTTTAATATAACCATCGTTACACAATTTGATATTGTGAATAATAATATTAAATTTAATTTAATGTGAATATTTGTAGCTATGTTTATACATTTTCTATGTCTTTTATATTCTCTTAATATTAACAATACAATATATATTTTACTTGAAGTTTTTTTGTTTATTGAATTACTAATTTTTGTCGATTAATTAATTTTCATTCATTCTTTCTTGTCTTACCATCATTTAAAAAAGATTTACATTTAAGATCATTACTATGAATCATCCAATAAAATAAACACTAAACTTAAGAGATAATTGCGCAAAAAACTCTCAACTTGTCAGGTTTTTGTGATTAAAACCCCAAACCATTTTTCATTGTATAGAAACCCCCGAACTAACTATAAATCAGTAAATCAAGATTTTATCAATGGTTAACCGGTTAAAACCGGTTATTAATCATATGTGAACCGATAAAAAACCTACGTGAAATAAATTTTAATTGTTGAAACCTGTTGTCAAGTATTACACATCATTTAAACACACGTTAATGATGTAATCTCGTTTAAAAATTACAATTAAAAATTATCAATCGCGGTTTAAATAATGTATAATACTTGGCAACCGGTTTCAACAATTAAAACTTATTCCACGTAGGTTATTACCGGTCCACGTAGGATTAATAATCGGTTTCAACGGATTACTCACTGATAAAACTTTGATTTACTGATTTTTAGTTAGTTCGGGGTTTTCTATGCAACGTAAAATGGTTTGAGGTTTTAATCACAAAAGGCTGACAAGTTGATGGTTTTTTGCGCAATTATCCCTAAAATTAATAAAGTATGATCTAATACTATTGAAAGAAACCGAGGTATTATAGAACAAGTTGTATTTATTTATATGTAAACCAACTGTGGGGGTGTTTTAAATAGCTTATTTGTATATTTTATGTTTCATATAATCTATATTTATAGTATGTGATGCCTTTGTGTAATATTTGTATTATTTATAGAGTTTATTGCATAGATGGTTCTTTAACTAATCCCAAATTGCAATTTTAGTCATTTTTTTCAAAAAAGTTGCAATATCTGTGTTTTAACTACCAAAAATTGTAAGGATGGTCATTTATAACAGATTCCGTTAAAGTGTGGGGTTAAGTCAAACGCAATTTGGTCTTTTTAAGGACAAATGACTTCTTTGTAATATTATTATTTGCATTATTATTATCATGATGATTATTATTATTATTATTATTATTATTAAACCTGAGTTTGGGTTTCGATTTTGATGTAATCCTTGAGTGGTGGGTTGGTGGGTCGTTCATGGATGTAATCCTGGAGCGGGTAACAATGAAGTCTCAAGAAATCTCGCCTGTTAGCAACCTTTTCAGCGAATATGGTGGATTTTGGTACGTCATGGTTCTTAACCTGAAATCCGAGTTTGAGTTTCGATGTCGCCAATGAGATACTCCGATGCTTGTGGTAGGGAAGAAGATGCATTCTTCGACAGATCAGCGGATACGAGTCGTGTGAGTTGCGAAATGAAATGCCAACTCATCCTTCTGTTCGGCGTGGAGGAGGTGGTGGCGGAACTGCAAAAAATTTATGACTGACTTTCTGGTTTGCAGTTCGTTGGTGCGAGCCGTATCCTAACCGAAAATGGAATCAAAAAGAGTTGCACACTCTTCAGACGTGACCGGTGATAACTTCAGAACTCCGGGAATCCTAACCTGCCAGACCCAACCTTTGTCACAACCAAATCAGTAAAACTTTGTCGATTTCGGGAGATTATATACAAAACCGTTGATTTCCGATGACCGTCGAACATGACACAGTGAATCAGTGAGGGAACCGGGTAACCCGCAACATCGAGTGTAGTTCAGTGACTCTTGTAAGTGTCCGAAGATACCGACGCTTCCTGCATGCGCGATACCAAAGTGATTTGCTCTAACGAGAAAAGGGAGTCCGCATGAGATTGATGTGATGAGAAGTGAGGTGCGATGGGATTTATTGAAGAATATGAAATAAAAGGAACAAATAGAAGAAAAGAAGACACCATCATTTCAGATTTAAGGAAGTGGGTGGATTTGATCAGTTGTAGTGGGTAGAAAAGGATGAAGGGGAATATCTGGGTGAACAGGTGGGGACAGCAGTTTCACACAATTTCATTGGGGTATTAATGGCTTTTAAAAAATATAAATAGATAAAAGTAGAATAATAATAGCAGTAATTATAAGGAAGAAATTGCAGAAAATGGTAAGTTGTCCGATTAAAAAGACCAAATGGCGATGCCCTTAGACTTGACCCTACAATTTAACAGAAGCTGTTAGAAAGTACATCCTGCTACTTTTTGGTAGTTAAAACTGGCGTTGCAACTTTTTCTAGAAAAAAAAGACGAACATTGCAATTTGAGGTTAGGTAAAGGACCATCTATGCAGTTAACTTGTTAGTTATATGTAAACTATGGTAGTGCATCCGTTGGGGTTTCCACATAACATACTTCTAAAAACTGCCAATAACCCAAAATTGAATGAAAAACATAAATATTATAGACAAGGAAAAATATTAGTAGTACAAATACAGGCAAATTCACTTTGGACACAAAGAAACCCAAATGTATTTATGAAAATTACAATAAAAACCATTATGAGGGCAATAATGGCATCATTCAATCAATGCAGCAACAACAGTTTGAGCTGCCAAAGGAGCAAAACCAGAAGCATCATTAGAAATTGCAGAACCTCACCACTAATCAGAAAGAGTCCCTAATTGCAATTAAATGGATTTTTTGTTCATAACAAC